>LPNX010229502.1:1176934-1248077 GCA_001517045.1 Pseudotsuga menziesii
TATGAAATTGTGCCTCCTTGAGGAAATCGTGAGCCTTCAAAAGCTCCGGAAAATAATATAAAATGCCCGAAAAAGAGATGTGGGCCCATCCAGGTGCTGCAATTGCTGGAGAAGGTGTGGAAGACATCACTCTTATGATCAGAACTCATCCCATGCCATTTCCTTGCCTCAGTAGCCCAAATCGAATTCTTCAGTAGCAGTTTAATTATTTTTTAATCTGCCTTGAAAAATGTGATAGGCCCGAAATAGCCTCCTAGGGTGCTTGCGTTGTCCAATTGAGCCCACTAGGTTCTCTGGGAGGGGGGTAGTATGGTACAATCAAGTGGCTGGACCCCCTATGCCCCATACATTGCCCTAGGAGATCCAACAAAATCATCTCCCTGCTCAGATATGCCATCTACTGAAGCAAAACTGCACCAGAAGGGTCAAATGAGCCTGATCATCTTTGTAAGTGCCCGGAACTGAAAACAAGCTGTCTCACTGGGCTCAGAAAGTCCAAATCCATCTAAGGTATATACTTATACCCTCTCCAGGTCTCTGCCTGATCATCTACCATATCCAATAGACAAAATAATAACCTGTAAATGACCAAATACCAATAATATAACTCAGACTGACATCCATTTGCTACAAGTGTTAAAAGGCTAAGACATGCTCTAGAAATCATTTAAGTAACAATCATAACAAGTAGTAATCACCTCAGAGGCGGTACATCAACCATATACGTATATAGGGTTTTATTTATTATAACTCAGACCAGACTCTCAAGACTATACTCACTTCATAGTTGTAGTCAATTTGCTAGTGAAGGGTGAAGGCTAAAATTTACAAAGCTAGGACAAAGGATGATCACCAACTCAACATTGTGACACTTTGGATATGGAAAGGGAATACTCACTATAGCCATATGCCAGACAAACATCAGCAAAGGGGATGGCAGTGCCTCACAAATGGGTGAACTACTTCAGAGGTGCCTACTCACCTTGACAAATGCTCACAATCCAACTCAATACAAGTAAGGCCAACAACCTTTAGATATAACTTTTAGGAACCATTGCTTCTTTTGGGCCTTTGATTTTCCATAGCCTTTACGGGCTTTTATCATTTAGGCTTTATGCATTCATGTATGTTGAAAAACACTACTTTTCATGAATGTTTAAGATATTTCATTGCAATATTTTTCAGAGCCAATTTCATTAGGCTAGCCTTGCATTCACGTATGTTTAAAAACACTACTTTTCATGAATGGGCTTTTTCATAAGATATTCATTTCATTTCCAAATTCATTGTATTGATGGCAGCGCTACTTGTTTCAGGTAAGCAAACACATCCTAGGCAACTCAGAGCCGAGACACAAATAAACGGGGAGGCTTGTCCAACAAAGGCTCTAGCGGGGAAAGGTCCTCCATGCCACAAGTTGAGTAGTAAGTCTGGCTAAAACACAACTGGAAGGTAATGGATGGGTGGAGACAATGAATAATGAAACCAACACTAGCAAGCCAAAGTATGGTGGGAATGACTACCTCTATTCTCCCTAAGGAGGGTAAAACCAATGAGTATAGATCAAGAACTTCTAGTTCTGAGTAGGGACATCAATACATAAAATAGATACATCCAAGTCCACATATTTATATGACCGCCAGATCATGACACTAAATGCTAACACATGTCACAAAAATGAGTATAAGAGCAATGATTACCATAACACAATATAATATAAGCTGAGTCATAATCATGCAAATAATCATCTGAACCAACATCTATCCAATGAGAAAACACTGATGCAAATCTGGGCACTGCTAACTGCTCTGTACATGACTAAATGGCTACATCAGTCCTTAAATCTGAGTGTCTTGAGACTCAGTCCTGGCATGGGAGAGTACTATAGTCCATCAAACAAATAATGTTAAATCATAAATGCTCATCTCAGCATCTCATATGTAGGGGAGCTGGCTGAAAAATGTACTGAATCTGAAAAATAGAATATGGTAGCCCGGCTACTATATATGTGATAACAGGCTTTTGCCTAGGTGGTACTAGTCAAGGAACAATGTGAACAGTTGTAGTGCTGTCCAATTCAGTCTCTATGGGAAACTTCAGTCCCCCCAATGCACTAGACTAGAGGAAAGGATGATCAGTGGCTTGACCTCAGAACTAGGAGAGAGAGGGAGAGAGCGCATTGAATTGAATTTTATTAAAATGTGCAACAAGCCTATGGGATGAAAAAGCTGACATCCAATGCAACATTTCATCATCCAAATGAAAGAAGAGATGAATGCAAGGAGGCAATATCCATAGTGTTGTACACAGAAGTTTTGGACTGCTCTTCTGGATTTGACCTTTTTCTCTTCATGAGTAGGTCTCCTAGCTTAGTTGGATTGGATTTCAGTAACTTGTCTTTGATGTGCATCATCCTTGAGGCTCTCTTGGCTATGTTCTCTATATGGCCCTCTCAAAATGCCGACTCCCAACTTCTGCTGTCTAATTTGCAACTTTCCTTATGTGGCTGTATGCCTAACAATGCAATAGGAAAAGTTGCTTGGTCTCCACCTCTCCCTTTTTGTGCACCCATGTCATCTTTTTCCATTGCTCCTTCGGGTCTTCCCATCCTCCTGTTTCACACCTTAATCTATGTGATCTGGTTCTTATTTGAGTGAAACCTGTTTTCCCTTCTATGGGATGTTTAGTTTCAACTTTTAACTAGTCTAACTTCGAGTTAAAGTTCTCCATGTAGTACTTCTGCTTCTACTTGTGCTTTTTCTTTCCACTTATATCTTCTGTAGCATTCTTGTAGGTGGATCTTTAGCCGTCTTCCTATCTACCAGCTTGAAATGAGAAAATTTACCCTAAATTAAATCTGTTATTGTCTTTAGTGAAGACAGGATTCATTATTGCAAGTTTTATTATAACTGATTAGTGATTACAACATCTGAAAATCATATAAAAGCTAAGTCCCAGCAATACTCCCCTTCTGATTAGTTTACTTGACTTCTTGAGAGGATCAAGGAAATAGTATGTTGTACCATTTATGAGATTCAAATGCCCTAGTTCAATTGGCTATCTAATTCTATAGCTCTTACCAATTTTTTCTTCTTTGTTCAGTTTGTTAGTTTCAGCATTCAAGTGTTGGATCTAAAAATTAGGTATTGATTTCTTGTAATTTTTTGAGAAATGTCTAATAGAATCTCTTTGGCTAAGCTGCTGTACTATGAGGGGCATATCTATGCAATCAAAGTCACTCAGGACTTGCACCTGGCTTCATCTGCATCCACTTGGGGGGTTTTGAACCTGGGTATCTGGGTTAATACAAACTCGATCTCCACGCTGCTTGCCGCTAGACCACATTCCTGTGGTCTTTGAGATCTTGCTATAAGATGCAAATGTTGACTGTAGCTAGATTTGAGGGTAATTCAATGTTTTTTTCCTACTGATATTTTTCTTATGTGCTTTTCAGGATTACGTTTGCCAGTAGATCAAAGAATAGAACCAACAGTCCTTCCACCACATTTGGAGTCTGGCTTAGCATCCGTGGATGGTGATACAAGCTTTGCAGAGGCCACTGGTATTTTTAATTTAAGCTTTCCTGTTTATATTTTTGGTTTTCAGCAAATGGAACAAATGTTTCTCCAGATCTTGAGGCCATTGAAATAGGAGTTAATGTGGTTTCATAAAGTTTATTCAGATTCAGATTATTATTTATTTATTATTTCTCTAAAAAATGCAACATATATTAACAATAAAAATTAGAGACGACAGAGTACCAGACATCTATCTAAAGGATAACAAGAAGTTCATCATGAGAGATTGAGCTTGAGAATGATTCAACTTTGTATCTTTTCTAGAATACTGCTATTAGATTTGATTGGGCTTGAAGATCAGCATACAATATCCCAAGGAAAGCATTTTAAGAAAATTAAGCACCATTGAAAGCTGCATCACATCTCAATCTCCAGATGGAGTATAAACAAACTATTCTAATACAATTCCAAGCTCCTTGGAAGTGAGATGAAAGAACTGAATGACAATTTCACAGCAACATGTCCTTCCAAAGAAAGTATCTGTATACAGTACGACTACAAGAAGTCCAAATGAGGTAGCAACAGGTCCTGGCACATGTGCACTTCAAAAAAATACACTAGACAATGTTAGTGATCCCATAGTGCAGTCAATGTGCATCAGTAAAGCTAGAGTTAGCAAGCCTAGCCTTAGTGGGTAAACCTTGATATACCACCAACCAAGCAAAGAATGCTAACTGAATGGAAACCCTGTATCCCCAGACCATGTTGAGGCACAAGATCCATTTCATTTTTTCATCCTTTGTAGCCCATCTTCTACCTAGTAGTTCATTGAATTGATGTTTTACATGAAGAATCTGATATAGCTGGCAAGTCATGTTGATCCAAATATACCCTGTTATAGAACAAAGCCAATCCATCCAGATGGGACCAGGAGTATTGTTATTCAGTTTGTGTGTATCTTCTGCAGGGATGAGAATTTGCAATTTTTCTACTGCAGCTCTATCTGATCCGAGTGGGCTTTCTTCTTGAGAAATCAAGGACCAAGACCTCCATGCTTTTGTGGATTGATATCAAAAGTTCCCCCCCACAAAGAACCCCTTTTGGCCAATCGTTCAGGTAAAAGCCTCTCTAAATTAGAGAGAGGAGTATTATGAGCTTTCCAAGACCAAAGAGTTTGACTATCCAAATTAAGACCCCTTCCGTATGCCAAGGCCTCCCATGAAAGACAAGGTGCAACCTTCTTCTAAGCTTACCAAATCTCTCAAGAATAGAAGAGTCAACAATCATTAAATTTGTGAGTGGCTAGCATATTGCAGCGCTGAAACAGATTGCGCAGTCCTCTAATGTCTGTTGTGGACAATTCTGAACCTCAGAAGCCGTTTCCACGAATCATCACCAGAAACACTCCGGACAACCCATTTAGCAGACAAGATAGTACCATCAAGACCAATGTCAATTAAACTCTATCCTCCATCTTGTCTGGACATTGTGCAAATCTTCCATGGGATCATGGGAAGGCCTTTTTCTTCCCCAAACTTGGACCACAAAATTTTTCTTAGCAATTTTTCCAATTTTCCAAATTGGGTATTGGAACAAAACCATTAGGAAACATGACAAAACATGAGTGGCTAAGAGAATTTTGCTAACGATAAATAGTTTTCTGGCAAGTGGTAAATCCCCAAAATACCAATCTTGAAGCTTGCACCACAGTTTTTGGAAGAACCCATCTCACTTGTCAGCTAGAAAGATATTGACACCAAAGGGCACTCTCAAATGTCTAGCAATTTGTCCATCATAATCTCTCCTCCAAGGATGATTGAGCCAATTAGATACAACCTCTGTTCTATTGAGCGAAAAATAATTTTTTTTATCACTAATAATGAAGTCCTTATGCTTTCTTAATACTCAAGTGATGAGTATTCACTAGCTTTATGTAATATCCCAAATCTCGATATTTTCTATTTCTAAGCAAATATGCTGATACAACTGGGCATGCAAACTGCCATGCAAAAATCCCTATTTTATAGCAAAAATTAGGGTTAGGGTTTGTGAGATAGAATGAACACTTACCACTGATAAGCCGGCTGGATTGTTCCTGAGAGAGTATGCAAGCATCAAGAACTGAATCGGAGATGGATAGATATCTTCTACATCCGACGAAACCCTAGCAGCAAGAACCCAGATCAGATAAGGGTGACGTTTTCAGTGAAGGAGGTGTCCGATGAAGCTATTGATTTGTAGGACTGATAGCCTTCCCGTGCCGGAGAGAATGCCTGGTACATGCGAAGTTTCTGAGGTCTCTAGGCAGGCTAGTGAATTGTTCCAGAGAGGCAGCTGCTCACGCCCCCTTGATCTCGAAATCGCTGATAACTGCTCCGGATGAGCACGGTCGGATCTGATAATTACCGGATGTCGGAGTAAGATGCTGATGATGAGAACGGTGCCTGAGTTTCGAAGCAAAACTAAGATTTGAAGACCCAGCAACTGATTAGGGTTTTCTGGCTGAAAACCCCCCTTACGGCTGCACACGTGTACCTGCAACAATCTATACCGTATACTGGATAACTATGAATGAATGTAAGAGCAAATGGTGAACCTGTATGGCTTACCCTGAATGAGACTAGGGCAGATGTTTCACTGCCGAAACCCTGCTAGCTGAAGACTCTGTCTCCAACCCCAACTGTTGTGCGGCACACTGTGCTGCTATCCAAGAGCTCCCAAAATAATAATCATCAAAAGTGAAGTCTCCTTTCGCTCTACCCTCCTTTTATAACTTTCAACTGTGAAAACCCTAATCTTTGACCTAATTAGGTCACTTTATCTTCTAATTTGCAGTTGACTTGCATGCATGCAGATGGAGACTTAATGAGTGCATGCATCATTAAATAATGCTTGGATGGCATGCACGAAGGTGGCCTTTGGCCCCAGTGGCCCTTCTTGACCTAATGATGATGCCCTAGATCTTCTATGGATGGCATTAGTCCTTAGCTGATTCCCTAACTGTCAGTAACCGCTCGAACCCACAGGAATCACATAGGTTAGCGGTTTTGGGCATCAAGGCCTAATCAGAAGAGGACATTACACTTTAAGAGGTGGGATGCCATTTACATTGTGGGGCATGTGGCCAATCAGCCCTTCTTAACATCCATGATGGCTCAACTGCTGAACAATGTCCCCATTTTGGGAGCGTGCGGATCGCTACTTTGAGGAATCGAAACTTGGGGTGGTATATGTCAACTTCACCCTTTCACTGTTCTAGCTCATCTCTTTGTGGCTGATCACTAATAATTGTGCCTTGTGGCTGTTCACTAATAATTGTGCCAATAGCAGTACAAAACATATCCATGTAACTCAATGTGAATTAGACAGATTCAAGGGATAGCGTAATTGAGAGGAGACTCATCAACATAGTGGTTATTTAATGTTATCGATCAAAATCATCCTTAGGAAAATACCTCATGGAGTCATAAGAATGATCAGTTGGAAAAGATACTTATATCACTAATAGTCTTGTTACCTCTTGTATCTGCACACAAGATAAGGCGAATCTTTCAGGTACAAACCCTAGGTCAACTCTTGGAAGTTCTACCTGTTACCTCACAAACCGTTACTTCTAGAGATAAAGTCCTAAAAGCTCAAGTGAGGCCTTGGAGGAACTAAGAGGGAGGCCACTGTTACCTCACCACCCTCTTCTACACTCTAGGTTGGCTCTCCTCCAGTATAAGGGGGCTTCCCTAGGATAGGATTGCTGGAATTTTAGGCAATGGGTTATAAGGTGAGATGAAGAGTAAATTCCTGCAAAAGAATTTATCAAGTTTAATAAATAATAGTGGATGAGTGGACTGGAGATTAGTGTCTTATCAATTGGGCAATGGAGTCAATTAAAGGATAAATGAGAGTCTATCGTAATGAAGGGTAATGGTTATTGATGTTGAAGAGTACAAGCTACAACAAGCCATCCCATTGCTGTCCCAAATTGCAGAAATGGAACTAGAGGAATTACTAAAGCAGATAAAATCCTAATACATATAAAGATTATGGCTACCAAGAATATTGTTTATATACATCCAACCAATAGTAGAGAAGATGTGCAATTATAAACCTTATTGTACTGATAACATAAAGGAACATTAGAGGAAATTTTGACTTAAAATGGTCCTCCCAAGGAAAAATGAATAAATTGATAAAATAATGCCATGTAACAATTTTTTTTATACTATTTCACTTTTATCGAAGCTGTCTAGGGTTATTTCACTTTTATCAAAGGTAACTTAGATATACATTTTATATTAAAATCAATTTTGAGGATGAAGTTCAATACACTGTTTTCACCCAAAATAAGGAAATAAAATTAAATACATAGTGCCATCTTAAAAGTTATTGGACCCAACTTTTCAAAGTTTATAGTATTATTATAATCTATTAATTATCATACAATTTTATTATATATTAGTTATAATATTAATTACTATTATATATTACTTATAATATTAGTTACTATTATATATTAATTATATATTATATATTAGCTATTATATTAGTTAAAAGTTATTGGACCCAACTTTTCATGGTATATAGTATTATTATAATATAATATTATTAATTATTATTACCATTATCTATTATATAATATATGGGTCATGTATTACCTAAAAGATGGATGGGTATATTAGTTAAGAGTTATTGGACCCAACTTTTCACGGTTTATAGTATTATTACAGTATATTAATCATAATATAATATTATTATATATTAGTTATAATATTACTTACTATTACTATTATGTATTATATATTGGTCATATATATATTTTTTGTTTGCTTGAAACTCCCTCACTTGGCGGGAGTGTCCTTTGGTCTGAGAAACCATGACCCAGGGGCATCTATTATGTCAAAAATCTCTCGAGGATTGCACTTGGCCTAGACCACACTAGCCGTAAACTTGGATGAATTTCTAGGATGTGTTGCGGCCTACTTCGCACCTTGGGTCACGTGGCAGTAATTTTCAAGTCACTGGGTGCGACCTTGGGGGCAAGCTTGAGCCAAGTGCGACCTGATACTCATCTCCTTTGTCTAGGCTAACTCTTAGCAAAGCCAAGGGGGGTGGTCCCTATTAAAAGAAAATCAATTGTTTTAATCTACGAAAAAAAAGACTAATTCTAGGAGTTAATATGAAATAGATAAAATATCACAACGAACTATTGCAAGAAAGAGATTACATCAACAACATATGACAATGTAAACATCATTCACGACATTTTGCAAAATTGGTTTAAGCATGAAAAAGTAACATAGACCAGTGCCGATGAATGTGGAGTGCTTGTAAAAATGGAGGGTTGTTGTGTCGTGTAAGTATTGCAGTTGTCTTATTGGGCAGTCTTGAATTTATTAATGAGTGATTAAGGGAGTGGGTAAATTATTGGTCAATTTTATTAATATGGTTGTGATCTGGATTATTAGAAGGGAGAGGGAATTCCAGATATACCCAAGGGGTATGAGGAATATGTCCGAAATTGCTTATAGGTTGTTCTCACAGTGAAATGTGGGCTAAACCGGAGTCGCAGGGGTGTGTCCAACAGTACACCAAACGATGGTGTAGCCTGACGAGGCCTCGTGGTTACTGTTTAGTGGTTCCCGCTTCACTTAAAGACTTTGCCCACAACTTAGCAATACTTCGAAAAACGTCGGATTTTGTTTGGGGATCAATTAAAAGATGAGACTAATTACTAGTCACTCGTATCATTTTTTGATACAACCAACTTATCAGACGAAGCTGCAATGAAAGTAGAGCATATGAGGATAAGAGCCTTGTTAATTTTAAGAAATTTGGAACAAATTTTATTGTTTATTAAGACCCCAAGAGTCTCTTTTAGGTTTGTAAACCTTACTTGGGAAAGTAAGGGGGTTAATTTGCCAAAAAGTGGAAAGATGCCGTAAATGAAATATTTTTTAATTAATCTACCACGGAACTCTTTCCCCTTTCGGGTAACGTGGGAATGCGTGGGGTTAGTATTTCTTTTCCTTGAAGGAATAAAGTAAAACTAAAAAATATAGGAAAATAAAAACTAAACTAAAGCAAAAAATCAAACCATGAAAAAAGATACGCTGACACAGATCCCCCAGGGGAGATGGGGAGTGGGCTTGTTATCACACAAAGTGTAGCTACCCACTAAATGTATCCTAACCGGGATGGTAGAGGTAAGGTAGCTAACCGGTGACACCGCAAGGGCCTCGTCCACTACGGATTTAAGGGTAGTTGTCACACCGGATGGGCTCTTGCCGCTTTAAATCAATCTGAAGAATGATCAAGTGGGAGACCCTACTAGCCTATGAGGGCTAGCACACCTACTCAAGATACTCCAAGGGGTATGCAATGAATAAAAGGGGCGAATAAAGAGCAAGTGAATCTAGATCTAGAGAATGGATGTGGTATAGAAGGTTAGGATTAAGTTGGGGAGGCTTAGTGATAAGGAAAATTACCCAACTTAATTGAGAATTTACCACAAAGAGTTTAGTAACATAGACCTAGAGAGATCTAGCGAAAAGGAAGAAAACCCTAATGAGATCCACCTAGGGTTTATGCAAAAGAGGACAAAGTGGACCCAAAAGAGTAGATCGAGGTAGTAAATGGCTAGATCTAATGGCTTGAAGCATAGATCTATGAAATTGAAGTGGGTTTAAGCATACCCAACTAATAGATCTGAAAAATAGACCACCCACCCAAGGAGGGCGCCCCCACCTAGAGAGACTAGTGCTAGATTCCAGGGTAAATGGAGTCGGATTTTTATGAAACTTGAGATCTAGAGTTTATTTAATTATCTCTAAGTGAGTTTTGATTGGCGTGTTGCCGCCTAATTGGCACCTTTGGTAACATGGCAGAAATCTTCAAGCCACTGGTTGTGACCTTGGGGGCAAGCTCGAGCCAAGTGCTGTCACTTGATACTCGTCTCCTTTGTCTAGGACAACTCCTAACGAAGCCAAGGGGGGTGGACTCTAATAAAGAAAAGTCTAAGGTTGTTTCTAACTACAAAAGCAAGAAACACAAATATTCTAGGAGTTTTAATGTCAAATGAATGAAATTAAAGACTACCAATTACTGCAAACAAAATTTACTCCAGCAACACTTCAATTCAAATTAGATACACCATATTCAATGACACATTGCAAAATTAATTTATGCAAGACATAACATAATAGATCAGTGCCATAATGAAAGAATGCTTTGCCAATATGGGTCGCTGGTGTAGTCTCAGTGAAAGTATTACAGTGTCTTGGTTGGTAAGTTTTAGATTATTAAATGAATTGATTAAGGAATGGGTAAATTCTTGGTTAGTTTTATCAATGTGGTAATGATCTGGATTAACTTAGGGGATGGGAACTCCCGATATACCCGAAGGTACGAGGAGTATGTCGAAAACCTTTACCCGATGCGGCTCTCCGCAAGGAATGTGTGGCCTGGTTGGAGTCTCTGAGACGTGTTCAACGTAGCCTAATGGTGTCTCGAGGTCACTGCTCAGTTGTTCCCGCTTCCTTTGTGGATTTTGCCACCACAACAGATCAATTTGAGGCATTGGATTTTCGCTTGGGGAGATTAATTTGGGAGTGGAAACTAATTAAGCTAATCACCTGAATCCCTTTCTGATACTACCAACTGATCAGACGAAGCCGCACTGGAAGTAGAGCATACGGGGATGAAGGCCTTTGTAAGTTTTAAGCATTTTTTAAGCAAAGTTTTCTGATTTAGAAAAGGTAAATCCCAGGTGTCTCTTTCCAGATTTAGTACTCAGGCAAGCCCTTATCCATGAATCTATACTTGGGAAAGCGAGGGGGTTTATTTTAAACTCAACAGTGCGTAAACAAATTGAAGTTTTTTAATTACTACACTGTGCTGCCGCCTTTCACACACCTAGGGGAGAACGTGGCAGAAATCTTCAAGCCACTTGGTGTGTCCTTGGGGGCAAGTCTCGAGTCAAGGCTATCACCTTGTTCTTGACTCCTCCGTTTAGGCCAACTCCTAACGAAGCCAAGGGGGGTAGACCCTATTAGTTTGCTAAGGTTGTTAAGGCTTAGTGGGATGGTGATGAATGAGTTATTTAGGCGTTTGATGAACAAAAAATAAGACAAGATATTGCAATGAAATTAAACCACAACAACATAAAGACCAATATATGATAAGTAAAGCATGTGGAAACATATGATTATATCAAGTAAAGAATCGGTGCCAAAATGGAGTCCATAGATGAAAATGCTGTTGTATTGCTTGATAGGGAAAATGTTGCAAGTGCTCTTGCTCAAATTTTTAGATTAGTGTGGGGACGAGTTGATTAAATTAGGGGGAAAGAGGACTCTAAATATACCCGAAGGTATGGGGAGAATGTCCAAAATCGTTATCCGATGCGGCTCCCCGCAAGGAATATGTGGGTTGGTTGGAGTCTTTGAGACGTGTTCAACACTACACCAACAAGGGTGTAGCCTAACGGTGTCTTGAGGTCGCTACCTAGTTGTTACCGCTTCCTTTGTGGATTTTGCCACCGCAACGGATTAATTCGAGGCGTTGGATTTTCGCCTGGGAAGTTAATTGGGACGTGAAAACTTAATTAATCTAGTCACCCACGTTGCTTTTGATGCATCCAACTGTTTGGACGAACCACAGCGGTTTAGAGCATACACAATGGAGCCTTGGTAATTTTTAAGGATTTTAACTTTGTAGTGTGTTTGGTTGTTTATTAAAATGCCCAAAAATTTCTTTCAGGCTAAAGCCCTAGTCGGGAGAGCAAGGGGTGTAAATTACTAAAAAAATAAAAAATAAAAGCAGTACACACACAAGGCTTTTCTAATTAATCCTACCACGCGTCTCTTTCCCCTTTCGGGTAACTCGGGAAGTCGTGGGGTTAGTATTTGTATTACTTTGCAACAAAATTGAAATCGAAAATGACAAACCATATAGATCTGTAAAGCAAAACTACACTAACAAAAGCAAAACCATGAAAAAAGTGCACCGACGGAGTGGGCTCTGAAGGAGCCTACTCCAAATATCTTATTATGGTATTTACAATGCTTGAGGTGGATGCCAATGGTCCTTACAGATCCAGATCCAAAGGCTTACAGGTTTTTAGAAAAAGACAAGATCAAGAATGGTGCTCTAGGAGGTCTTTGAACAACTTAGATCCTTGATTTTCGGACAACACTTCTCCTTGTCCCGACAATAAAAATGAAAAACCAGCCACCTGTAATGCACCAAATGTGCCAAATAAAGCATTAAGAACATACAAATTTAAGTACTTGAATGATAAACAATAAGCCGAAGTAGTAAGTACTTAATCAATTTAGATCTACTTAGGATAAAGCTTTAAGATTAAGATCTAGCAATGTACTTAAATAAATCAGCCTTTCAAAAATATTTTAAAAGAAACTAATTTACTTAAGCATTTTACAAAGTAACCAGAACCAAAGATAAAATTTGATTTTAAAGGTGAAGGAAAGAAGGAAGGATGAAGTGCTCAAGCAGAGTGGTCAGATCTAAGGAATCCAACGGTGGGAAGCGGAGGGACTATGTGTTTCTTAAAAGTGCTTGAAGAATGGTAGATTCAACTGAGATCATCCACTCCAATCAAGCTAGGAAACTTGCATCACTAACATTACTTGCAAAAAATGGATCAAATTTGGTATTTCAACAAATGAAGATTGAGAGAGCATAAGTACAACCTAGTACAGTCTGCTACTCCTAGATCTTTATAAGCAGAGAATAGTAAATGAAATCAAACTAGAATCATTTACCCTATATGTTACCAACAATCTTAAGGCCAGATAGATCACCACATTAAGCAAAGAAAAAAAAGTAGCAATACAGTTACCTTAGATGCCAGTGACAATATTCATCCACACACTAACGCAACACACCATGGACCTCCAAAGTCTTTCTCTTAATAAAAAATAGATAATTACAGTACAAAGCTTCATAGCTTGTGCGGAACCTCCACTCTGACCATGAAAAATAATGAATCGAGAGCCCGCTTAAATAGCAAAAAATGACCCAGGAGGGTGCTACCAACACTGAAGATAAACCTAGAGTTATCACTGTGTTAAACTGAGCTGAAGAGGAGTCACAATGAGTTTAACTGAGATGGGAGTGAAGAGGTGATTGGCACCTTTCACCCACCAATTACCTAACTCACCATTGACGTCTCCCTCGTCCCCTCACGCGTGAAGCTTCCAAAGTTGACGCGAGGAAGGACATGTGTGATGTCATCCACACACTCCCTATCTCCAAGGAGTATACGAAGGTATACACTAAAGTTTTTTAAACCAACCACGCTTGAAACGAGGAAAAGGGGTGGACCCCTCCTTCGCCCTCATGCGAGCCTCACGTTGAAGATAGTTTGACGTCGCATCATTATACATACTCATGTTCAAACCAAAGTTTTGGTATGTTCAAACCTTTAAGTTAAAAATGGGTCCACACTTGCTCCAAACTCTAGGCCTCACACATGCTAGTGTGAGCCATTATGACGTCACCCATCCTTCTCACGTTAACTCCACTCACTCCATGCAAACTATGTTTTAATATAAACTTAAGTTGAGAAGGATCGTGAGCCTTAGGGGGACCCATGCCATGTCACCCCATTCAAATATATTTTAATTTGACTTTGATTTTTTCACTTTCCAAAGTTTGACCATGGTGCCAAATTGATGTAATTTAGCATTAAAATGCCAGTTTGATGCACTTTTAGCTCAATAATGCCTCACAGGGTGTTCCGGTCGCCCGAATTTCTGACTCAATTTCATGAATTTCTGTTTTTGAAATTCACGTATTCTTCCCATCCATAACATCCTCTGATTCCCAAGCCACATGTAGCATGTCCCTCCCAACAACCGGCCGCATAGTCTTGAAGGATTCACACAGCAGACTTCCCTGGAGATTTCTCAGTCTGCACAGGGTTAAGGGCTTGGATTCGATCTTCCTCCATCAAATCAGCACCCAAAATGTCCCTTTTGGTACTCCAGACTTTAGAAGGAACAACCTTCCTACAAGCCTCCCAGACAGTAATAACCTAGTCTGTAATAGGATACTCTGCAAATATGTTTGGTTTGCACTTTCAGATTTTGATTAATAATATTGTGTTGCTGGCTATGCTTCCAACTGTTTAATTTTTTATATATAATGTATGCCTTTATTTATTTCAATAATAATCTCTTTTATTCAGTCTCTAAGTCAACTGGTTTGCTGCAGGTGCATTGTACTCAAAAAACCCTTCTTCAGTGTTGCCTTCCATTGTAGTCACAAATCCTGGAGCTTCACACCCGGTGGTTACTTTTTCATAATCATCTATTTTGTTTACTAGAATTGGTTATATTTACTTGAGATCTTATTCTGATAACGTAGTCCATTTTCAAGAAGCTAGGGTAACGGTATGTGTTTGCTTCATTTCTTGCATATATACTCTTTTTGAACTCCACATATGCTTTTAACCTTCATAAATATCGTGGATGCCTTATTTCAAGGTTAAAAATTTGAAAATTGTTGAAAATTGTATTGTTGTCTCCTTAGAACCATGGCTATGCTTCCCTTTTCTTTTTATGTTGCCTTATTAGTGGAAAGCTTTTAACTCTTGAAGTCATTTTTTATTGCACTTGGTCTTCATTTGCTGAATGCACTAGAATAACATAAACATTGATAAGTTAAATGATAAATATTTCCATCATTTGAAAAGAGAAGCTTGTTGAATGTGTACCTTTGCTTGGAAAATTTTATTGGTTGAATTACTTGCCTAGTCTAGCAGGAAGTGGAATTACTCTATCGTGTTTACGACGTTTGAAATTTTCCTGATTTCACCCTCTAGTCTCATTGACCTATTCCTTGGTCATTTGTGGACATTAATACACTGTCATCTTTTCTTACCTATTCCCAGTCCTATTTGTGTTCCACAGTTTTCTTTTTTGTATATATTGTTATCTCTAGGTTCCTTTTTTCCATTTTTATTTTAGTAAACAATGTTAAACAGACTTAAACTAGATTCACATATTCATTATTATAAAATATAGTTATGGCAATAATATATTAATTTAGTTAATCTTATGTTTAGATTAAAAATATGTCAATGGGGAAGTGCTTCCATGTCCAAGCTGTTTGCGTGAGCTTGTGTTTGTTTGAGACATGTTAATTTTTGATAAGTTTGTATAGATAAATGCTTTCTTACTGTTATAATCAGATTTCTATGCATGAATACAACCATAAAACATTTCCATAAAGCATTTAACATGTACGATCTAGTCAAGAATAACAATAGACAAGAGACATAGCATTTTATCTGGGGAAAGCCTCCTGGGGAAGAAAACTCTGCAGAACTTCTTCAGTATAGATTCATCAACAAAGTACAATGTCAATACAACGAAGAACAAAATCTCTCTCACAGAAAAATACCCGAGAAGCAAAGATAAGATAACCCCAAGAATAATAGTCTCAAGTTGTTGCTACTGTCTCTCTCTCTTGCGCACTTGTCTCATTAGCTTTAGTGAGCTTGCTTGATGTATCCTTATTTATACTCTTTTCTTGGTGACTTTTTCACTAATTGGGCTGACTTTACTAGGGCAGATTTACCCAATGTGGGGCAGTTTTACCTGATGACAGGGGCAGTTTTACCCAATGATTTCTGTGGCGCCGAGTTGACTATTTTCACTTGAATTCTTTGAGATTATGTTTTGGCATTATGCTTTTAGGGTTACGGCGATCAAATACAATAAGAATATCTTCCCATGCTACACAAAACATCAACAAGACAAGGGGGAGTTGAGCTTTAACTATTTGCAAGGGATCAGGCTGCCTGACTCTGTTCTGGAGACTTAGTTGGCTCTTTGATGTTTTGAGAATGAGCTTGAGAGAGCCCTCTTGAGCTCGCATCTTCTCAAGACAAAGAGGCATTGGGATTGAGACTTCTTGTAATATTACTTAAATTAAGAAATTCGGAGAAAAGATAAAAAAACACAAGAGAGAAAAGATAAAATAGACAACTAAGTTAACTTGCCTCTTCAAGGGGGGCAACCTTTAAGAGCAAAGCTCCAAATACAATGACAATTCTTGACCAAACATTACATAGATTACTACTCTATAGCTAAAGCCCCAAGTACTTGTGGTCTTGCTATTATTGAGGGTCAACCACCTAGGGGCCTTTATTCAATAAAGAGGGCCCTTTTACATTAAGTTACTACCCACTAACTATCTAATGGGCTTTATGGCCTTGTATACAGATAAAGTACATGGTTTAGTGTAGGAACTATTATCACACAATGTGTAGCTACCCACTGAAAGTATCCTATCCATGATGGTAGAGGTGAGGTAGCTAACCGATGACATCGCAAGGGCGTTGTCCACTACTAATGAAAAGTAGTTGTCACACCGGACGGGCTCTTATCACTTTAGATCAAAGGCACTCTAATAGATAAAGAAGTGATGTGTAAGGTGAGCAATGAACAAGTTAATCTAGATCTAGAAAAATGAATGTGGTAGGTGAGGGTAAAGCTATGTTGGGGAGGCTTAAGGTAATAGGAAAATACCCAACCTAAAGTGAAATATACCACAAGAGATTTAGGAAAGTAGATCTAGATAGATCTAGTACAAATGAGAAATACCCAAGTTAGATCCACCTAAGGTTTATGCAATTAAGGACAAAGTGGACCCAAAAGAGTAGATCGGGATGTAAAATGACTAGATCTACATGCTTGAAGAGTAGATCTATTGATTTGAGGTGGGTTCAAGCATACTCAATTGATAGATCTGAAGAATTGACCAAAAGCCTAAGGAGGACGTCCCACCTAGAGAAGACTAGTGCTATATCCAAGGGTAAATGGAGTCGGATTGTGTTGAAACTTTAGATCTAGGGTTTTTATATTTATTTCTAAGTGGGTTTTTTTGGTCGTATTCAAATAAGTGCCCAATCTATCAGATCTAAGAAACGAGGGTTTGTAAAATGAGGGTTTTGGTGTGACAGTTGGAAATTGGAATAGACCTAGAGAAATAAAATACATGGAAAACGTATCTGAAAATGCTTGTGGCCATCAAGTATGGTGATGATTTTCTCAATCCAGACAATTGCAAGCAATCTCTCTGCTTCCCTAGTGGAGTCGCTATGCCCTCCAAATGACCAATGCACCCCTATCCTGCAAAACCAATCAACCCGAAACTTAGAATTGATCCACAAGCTAGAAACAATAACCTACAGAGCAACTCAAGAAAAATCTAAATGATCACGAAAGATACAATAAAGAAACCCCCTGAGTTGAAAACGATTTGTAGGAGTGATATGGGAGTCTCCCCCACAATAGCGCCCTCTCCAAAACGTCCTTGCAAATCAAACGCAGTCCCTGCAAGAAAATGATATGGAAAAACAAATATCCTCAAGAATGCCAAATAGAAAAGACTTTTCAATCTCCACACAATAACATTCGACAAAACTTCCAAGAATTTGTGCAAAAGTAATTTTATTATCTTTGAAAATCGAAGAGCCAAAAGTCCTTTTACAATGAAAGAGCATCTCAATATATAGATCTCTCGATACATAATACCTAGATCCAAAAAGATCAAGGGTCAAGATCATAAGATAGGATCACTCTAATCAACGACTAAGATTAGCCAAATAGTAAATACATGGATCAACTCAAAAATAGAGGGGGTGCTCCCACTAAGACGCCCAAGGGAGGGTGCACGACATGACAAAGGTTTAAAATATAACATAGCTCATGGTGGGGGCTAGGAGGTGATATAATTCCTTCTCTAGCATGGTCCCATGGCATAATATCAAAATAATATATGAAGGTGATAACATAAAGTGACGAAGCGACCAAATCATGTCCCCTCAAAATACACCAAAACCGCCAAAAATAATAAGCGCTAGGATGTCTAAACCACTCAGAGAGAAAAAATGATGCCGAAAGGTGAAGATGACATCAACAATGCCCCTCAGATCAATCCCATTCCATTTCCTTGCCTCAATTACCCAAATTGATTTCTTTATTAGCCATTTTCATCATTTTTATATGTCAAAATGCTGCCTCGGGAAAATAAAAATGCTCATATCTCACTGTTGACCGAACTTGGGCATCAATTGACTGCGAAAATGGAACCGACACTATAGCAATATGGTAATATCAGCTGGCTACACACTATGTGCCCCTATGGCGCCCTAGGAGAACCAACCATCAATTGAAAAGCATTTTATTTTAATTTACTAAGGCCAAACGGCTGCAAACTGATAAAATGACCCATAAATCCAATGCAAATGCATGACACTGAAAACTGAGTGCACCAATGGACTAAGAATGTCCAAATCTACTAGGAATGAGTGTTCATACACCATATGTCCATAAAAAATATACATCTAAGGCCCATCCATGCCAGAATAATAATAATAAACAAGTCTATAAATGTTGATAATCATAATAATAAGACAAGCTACTATGATAAACCATCATTTGAAGCATGATTATGTCTAATGGACACTGATAGACCACAAATAATCATCATCCACAACCATAGGCCAAAACTCATTTTGGACCCTGCTGTTGACTTGGTCAAACTGAGTTGATCAGGTCAAGAATGATCAAAATAATGGACCCAGATAAAAATCTTTAATGCTGCAAGGTACAAAATGGATTTAGAATGCTCAATTATCTATGTTAATAGTAAGACTCAAGTACACGTGGCTTCTACTGGCGATTATAAGCACAATACATATAAATAATATATCCAAATCAAAGTAATTAGTTGCTATAAACAAGAACCTCAAGTGTATACTCATCCATAGATTTGGCCATTTTGCTAGTCAAGGGTGAAGGTGAATAAAAAGGTAAGGCCATGGGAATGACTTGACACTCGACACTATAAGCATCTAGGCTAAAGGAAAAGGGGATCTACACGACACATAAGTTGGACTAGATGAACAATAGGGAATGGCGTTGTCTCATTGATGGGTGGAATAATGAGAATGCTCCACTAGACTCTAGAGAAGCAACCTTTTTAAAACAATTAACTTGCTCAGCCAAAGACACTAGTCAACTGCCAAAGGTAGGTGCCCTGGAAGGCCTTCTGGGCTTCCAGAAAATGACAAAGGCATAACCTTGACAAAGCAGCCCCACCCTATTGCCCTGTAGGGGCAAATGAGCCGTACACTATACAATGAATGAGTGCTCATCCTTTGGCCATTAACTTTTTTTAAGACATTTACTTTATTAACATTTAATTAACTAGCCATCCTCCAAGAGCAGGTGTCTTGAATAGCCTTGCGGGCCTCAGATAATGACTCAGTATGACCTCCATTTCCTGCCACTATCCATAGGTGTGATGGAGTGACCACCCCGCCTCACATCATACAAAGAATGAGTGCTCGTCTCTTGGCAACTGACTGACTTTCAAACTTTATTTGCAATGGTGTTTAAAAACTCTGTTATTTTACTGGCTAGGCATCCATTTAGATATAACATTTAAGTTCTGATGCATTAGTGTCTAAAAATACTTTCGGTTAAGAGTACTTGTGTTCAAGACCTAAAGGAAAACAATCCATGTGATGAGAATCACACAAACCACACCGAGACACAATTTAAAGATGGAGACCTATTCCAAAATGGAGGTGAAGGTGGGGGAAATCCTAGATGTCACTAGTCAAGTTACAAGTCAGGGTTATACAAAAAGAAGGGAAGACAACTGATGGATGGAGATAGTGAAGATGGTGCCAAGGCTAGCAAGCTGTGTCCCTAAAGGAAAATGACCAAATCCATACTAAGAGTAGGGAATCACAAATGAGTATACAAAAGAATCTCTTGAAAATAGCAACTAGATCACTTAACTTTTGGATTTCAACGAAAACCAATAAAATATCGCCAACATACAACCACTATCAACCAAGTCTCGCTCCTAAAATAGACAACAGAGCATAACCAAAATCCACATGTACATATCCATATATCACCTGGGTCATATACCTGCATTCGATTTGAACAATTTGAAGGCACTAAACACTGTTGTTGTACATCATGGGCACTGTCATAAACTATGCTCTGGGACATGAAAATGGCTAACTCAGTTATTAAATTTGGGGTCATGAAGCTTAGTCATGGAATATGCAGATGGTAGATGGAATCTAGAATATCGTGGGGTGATCTTGTATTTCCTTTGTTCCATGCTGAATGAGGCAACCTTCAACAAATGGTGTGTGTTGAATTGGGAGGTGGAGGGAGTTTCTCTGAATTCATATCGGGATTTGGGGTATACATATGTTTGTCTTTCGTTAGACACTCAATCAATAACTCAACAACTTCTTTAGTACTATACATGGCATATTGCGGGTTCCTTGGCTTATGTACAATCTTGGTGTAATATCCCAAATTGATATTTTGCTCCTATGTTTTTTGGTTATGGTACTTATGTGTTTGTGGTTTTCAGATATAGATAACATATAAATTGTTTTTGCATGCAATGGTAGAATAGTGCACAAACCCCAAATATAATAAAGATTCAGATAGAATATGAAATAGACTTCAATTGTACTCTAAGGACATACCGGTATTAATAGCTTGAGTAGTTGAATCGACAAAAAGGCATTCTCAGCAACACTAAGCTTGAGTAGTTGAATCAAGAAAAAGGCATTCTGAGGTGAAAACATGTTACTTCTTCCAAGATTGACGCCCATGCAAAATAGCTGTGCTCCCTGTTATGGATGATCCTTTGTAATAGCTTCAAGGAGAAAAGATTGGGTGCTGATACTCTTTGGATATGATGAGGTGAGTCTTTTGAACAATGTAAGTGCAACATGCATCAACTTTGAGGCTTCCTTGACCACTAGCGAATTGTTTCTCAATGAGTGGATTTGCCCATGCAAGAGACACGTCTCTCCTTCTTTTGTATATCTTTTATAACTCTTTCAATATGTGGAATGGTGTGATGTAACTTTCTAGATAATATCATATCGATCTTCTGAAGAGAATGGTGGAAACATGTAGAAATTCTAGAGCTATTTAGGTTAGTGGCGAATTGATTTCCTTTGGGAAGGGGCACCCTCTCTTCAACACGTCTTTGATTGTATCTTTTTTGGGTGGGAAGAAGGTGTCTCCAAAATCACAAGGTAGAGTAATATGATTCGTCTGGAGAGAATGGGTGAGACATGCAAGAGAATTGAAGACTTCTAGCTGTATAGCGAATTCTTGCCCAGTAAACACTTCCTCCTTGTACCACTGATCTCTGAAATATAAAATCTTGTAGCTGAGTATGTTGTTGCTCCAATGATAGTGAAAACTTGTGAAACGAAAGGATAGACCTGGATGATCTATCTCCCAAAGTGATTAGGGCAGATAAGTTTTGCTGTCGAAAACACTTGCTATTTTAAGACTCACGCCCTCAACCCCAACTTCCTGATGCGACACTATTGCTGCTGCTTTCGAAACGAATCTCAAAAGTGAATAATAACAATGGATACCTTTTTGGTTTGATTATCTTCTTATATAGCTTTTAGGGTTTGCATGACTTTAACTTTTTCATGCATGCAAACCTAATTGCTCATTGACGCATGCAAGGTGAAATAAGGCTCGCATACTTGTTGATATTTGCCACAATGACTTTCTATAATCTACTAATGATCTAATAACACTGAAGTGATGTTCGTTTATGCTCTTGGTAATATTAGTCCTTAGTTATTCCCTTTTCTTTAAAACCTGCTCGAACCTATGGGAATAAAATATGTTAACGGGTGTCTTTGGGTGATTTAATTAAAAGAGGACATTACTGTCCTCCCTGCTTGAAATTGCTTGTCCTCAAGCAATCTCTGACCGATATACCGAACCATCTGTCCTTGTTTCTTCAGTTCATTTTCATCAATCAGTTTATTCCATTTTTGTTGAAAATTCACGGTTAGAGGAGTTTTTAACATAAGTAGTAGAAATGCATGAACATGTAAGCTTAGATTCAGAATAGTACTTGCTTAATAAAATTTGAACTGTAATAAAAACAAACATAATTTTCATCTCTTTCAACTTAACCCTCCATTAGTCATTGCATTAAAGTTCGTCCTCGAGAATCATGAAATGCCATGTACAGTAACAACATGATAAAATAATGTACAGTAGATATCAATAGTAAGGAATCATAACCAATATTTGAATCATCTTTATACTCAGATACTTTAGGTTGATCTTGTCATCGAAGGGACAAGTCAGCTAAGTAAACAAATGTCGTACCTTGAGAGAGAGGGTCAAAGCAGAAGGATACGGACCTCATAAAACTTAGTCAACAAGAAGAGACACTTTAATCAAATACTCATACTTTATCAACACAGTCAAACCCAATACAGTCACGCTGTCAAAGGACACATATGCTGGGTAAGAATACAGTCACACTGTCAAAGGACACATACGCTGGGTAAGAATACAGTCACACTGTGTAGAGACACCTAGTTATACTCTTGCATAGTCATGCTTCCGTAGGTATGCTAAGTAGGAGACACATGTTGTCAAGTGGACACACAATCATACTCTTATGCAGAGCACAGTCACACAATCATGCCAGTTGAGCAAGAAACTCATGGTTATGCAGAGAAACACACAGTCCACGCTGAACAAGAAACTCATGGTCGCGCTGGAAAACACATAGTCCATGCGGAGAACTTTCACACAGCAGGGAGGATGACCACGCTAGAGTAGAAAGCATAAGTCAGGAGTCACGTTGCAAGAGATCATAGCAATCACGCAAATGCAGAGGTGAGCCACGGGAAGACTCAATGCCCAGTCAAGCGAAGGTGAGGTGAGCCACGGAAATACCTCACGTAGAGATGCCTAGTGACCTGGAGGTGAATCACAGGAAGACCCACAGAGATATGCCACGGGAAAACCCACGCGAAGATGCCCGGTCACACGGAGGTGAACCACGGGAAGAATGAGTCACGTGGGGCAGAGAAGGAACCACGTGAAGAAGAGTACACAGAGCAGGTACACGCGGAGCGGAGAAATCATGAAATAGGGCCACGACCATGTTGCAGAGTCACGCAGAAGGAGCAGTCACCCACGGAGGTAGAGCGCTGCAGGTGTGGGAAAAAGGAAGAATGGTCACGATGCAATCAAGATCACGCTGGTGCATGTCACATGGAGTAGCAGGTAAGAGTAACCCAGTCAGGTAAGAACAGTCATGCGGGAGTCACGCGGATCAACAATAAAACATGGAATAGTCCTAGCCACACGAGGAGAGAAAGTCACGCCAAAGCTCAGCAGAGATAAGAAGCCACAAAGCTTTTCGATAATTATTTGATGATGGATAACCACTCCTTTTATAAGGTAGGGATTGACTTAGGATAAGATAAAGTGGTCCAAGGTAAGTAGAATAAAAAGTCCAAAGGTCTTAAAAAAACCATAAGATAAAATAAATGGTCCAAAGGTTTTTATTAATAAAACCATAAAGTAAACATTTATAATAAAGTCATAAAGTAAATGGTCCAACCAAAAGATAAAAAGAACTTAGGTTAGTGTATCAAAGACTCATAAGGTAAGAGTCATCATAACAAAGGTACACACACATTAAGAGTGTTAGGACCAAGTAGGATAAAGGACCATGAGTCAACAAAGGGGGCCACAATAAAACAACCCTCAAACCCACAAGATGAAGGTGAACCATATAAGGTGGACAAACAACTTCTTTATAGGACCAACAAGACCATTAATCTTTTCTCTCTCTCAAGGTACATTGTTTTATATATTTTTGTCATCACTGTATAAGCGGAAGATCCAAACAGATGGTACGATCCTTTGGTCCTCAATACTGCTCCTAAGGGTTAGGTGCTAGTGACATCATCAAGGGGAGGTGCTAGTGACATCATCAAGGGGTGGCCTGTCCCTTGAGAAGCAACCTAGCAGTAACAGTTAGGAGAGAGGAAATCACACATCATCTTCCATTTTTAAAGAATGGCTCTCAGCTTTAGGCCGAGTTTCAGTCCCAGATTGAATCAAATTCGTGGTAACTGTCCAGGTGCCTCCATTCTTAGTACTAAGCTGAGCTTCAGTCCGACTGAATCATGTTGATCAACTCTTGGACCTCGACCGGGTCCTCCATTCCCCTGGAGAATGGTCCTCAGTACTAAGCTAAGCTTCAATCTCAGACTGAAAGTTGATTAACTACCTGCAAGACCTACTTGGACATCGTGTCCCTGGTCCCAGACCAAAAATGTCTCTGCCTCTACCTGCAGGTTCTACTTGGACATCTTTGGTCCCAGACCATAATACCCTAGAGGCATATAGAGGCCCTAACCACATGCTAGGGGCTTTGCCATGGCATCAACCTGCTTGGTTCCAGACCAAAAACCCCAGGAGACTACTGGGGGCCCTTGATGAAATATTGTAACTTCAAAGGATATTCTAAATGTATTTTACTGATGTAACCCAAGGGAGATGTTATTATTCCTTCAGCAGGGTGTTACTATTGTATTTGGTCATAATAGAGTCATGAGGTAAAGCCTCCACTTGTGTCAGGTCTATAATACCCTAATAAATAATATAATATACTGTTTTAAGTCTTCCTAGGTGAAGTCGACCCAAACAGTTTAGTGGGGCCGACTTGTCTAGGGTAAAAGTCAGTTGACTCATTGTGTATAAATAGAGGAGCTGTGGTTCTTATTTGAACGCAGACTCACTCACTTGAGTAGTGCATAGGAGAGAGGGAGAGACAACAAAAGGAGGAGAACACCTGTTTTTGGGGTTGTCTTTTATGCATCTTATACACAGGAAGTTTTGCTGGGTTTTCTTCCCCTTGAGGGTTTCCTAGGATAAATGTTGTGTCAATCTTGTGATTGTGTTTTCTATCAGTGATTCTTGATATGCTGCTGCTATGATTTTGAATTGAATACTATTGAGTCTAGTCTAGCATATGAAATCTTAACATGGGATCAGAGCTAGCCTGATTAGAGAATCTTTCACAAGGTGAAATTCTCTCTCCTCCCTCTCCAAGAGAAATTAGGGTTTCTGCAAAAGTTGGAGTTTTGAAGATCTGTTTGCATAGAAAGTTGTGCCCTCTTGGAGCGCATCTATTGAGCCCTAGATGGAAATTTTTGGGTGGCTGGATCTCCGGGAAAGCCAAACCCTAGTTTGGTAGTGATCTAGAAAACTGCAGTGAAACGTAACTAGAATTTCTGCAGTGCTGCAACCTTGCAAGTAGGATTTGAAGACTGAAGATTTGGGATCTTTAGAAAGCAGTTGGGTCAACCAACTCGCCTCCCTCAAGCACATCTACTGGTAAGGTCAGCCTCCTATTTTGATAAAATTCATTTTTTTAGTGACCTACTGGACAAGATGGTCCCAAGCACTAAGCTTGAGGACAAATTGGAAGACCTAGAAAGCTTTCTAGCTTGGAAGTATAGGATTGGTCTCATTCTGAAAGAGAATGGCCTTGAGAAGTACATTAAGGATGAGATTGCAGAACCTGAAGAAGATGAAGCTAAGGAGAAGCATGAACAAGACCTAATCAAGGCAATGAGGATCATTGCAGTTGATTCTATTAAGGATCACTTGATTCCTCAAGTGTCATTCTAAGAAGACACCTCAGCAAATGTATGATGCACTTTCTACAATGTAAGAGGGAAGGAACATCAATAGAAAGATGAATCTGAGAGCTCAACTAAAGGGCACCAAGATGAGCAAAGGAAAATCTATTCAAGATTACTTCACAAGGGTCTCCCAGTCCAAAGAGAAACTAAATGCTATTGAAGATACCCTTAATGAGGATGAACTAGTTATGACTGCTCTCAATGTTTTCACTAGACCTTGGGACTCATTCATTTAGACTCTATGTGCCAGAAAAGAAAGTATGAAGTTTGACATAGTATGGGAAGATTGCATACAAGAAGAAGCTAGGGTAGCTAATAGAGAAGCTGTCCTCAGAAAATATGATTAAGCCCTAGCTACTCATACTAAAGGAACGAAATAATCAAACTTCAAGAAGAGTAATCATAAGCCTTCAAAGAAGAAATTCCAGAAGAAGAAGAAGGATTACTCAAAGTATCAATGCTACAACTGTCATAAGATAAGACATCTTGCTAGAGAATGTCCATCACCAAAGAAGAACAACAACAACAAAAGACATCATGCTCATCTAGTCGAAGATGAGGATGAAGAAAGACCTCGAAAGAAAACTAGAGGTGAAGATGTAGAAGAATATGTGTTATTATCTGCACTCTCTGAGTTTGTAACACCTGGAGAAGATACATGGCGTATTGATAATGGTGCCTCTAAGCGCATGACAGGAAAGAAGACAACTCTGTCAAGACTTGAAGAAAAGAACTCTCCCCAGAAGGTATCATTGGGAGATGACTATCAATATCCCATCAAAGGTATTAGTGAATCAAGCTAAAAGCTTGACTTTGGGACTTCCATGAAAATGAAGGAAGTACTGTATGTACCAGGTTTGAAAAGGAACCTACTTTCCATCTCAGCTCTAGATAAGAAAGGATATAGAGTTGCTTTTATAGATGGACAAGTACTTATGTGGTCCAAAGGAAAGACACTTGAAGATGCTGTAGTCATTGGAGAAGAAGGAGGACTGTACAAACTCAAAGGACATCCAGAGACAGCCCTTGTCCATGAGACTACTAGCTCAAGTGAACTGTGGCATAGGAGACTTGCTCATATCAACTAGAAAGCATTGCCCCATGTGAGCAAGGTCGTAACAGGGTTACCAAATCTGAAGATCGAACATGAGGGAACCTGCAAGGGATGTGCAAAGGGAAAGAAAATCAAGAATCCCTTTCCGAAGAGTGAAACAAAGACCAAAGGTACGTTGGAACTAATCCATTCTGATGTATGTGGTCCTATGCCCTCCATATCCTTGAGTGGATATGAGTACTATGTCACATTTATTGATGACTATTCAAGAAAGACTTGGATATACTTCTTGAAGAATAAGAGTGAAGTGTTCGGGAAATTCAAGGAATTCAAAGCCTTGATAGAGAAACACTCAGAAAAGAGAGTAAAGACACTGAGATCAGATAACAGTGGAGAATACACTTCAAAGGAATTTGAAGCATTATGTAAGGAGGAAGGAATCAAGAGGGAACTAACCACTCCCTATAATCCCCAACAAAATGGTGTTGCGGAAAGAAAGAATAGAACTATCATGGAAGTAGTGAAGACCATGATTCATGACCAAGACCTCCCTAAGCACCTATGGGCTGAAGCAGCAAGAACAACCGTATATGTGCAAAATAGATTATCTCATAGTGCTCTTGGATTCAAGACTCCTAAAGAGATGTATACCGGAAAGAGACCTGAAGTAAGCCATCTCAAGATATTTGGCTGCCCAGTATATGTACATATTCTGAAAGAGAAGAGAACAAAATTGGATCCTTCTAGAAAGAAGGGAATATTTGTAGGATACTGTGAAGTCTCCAAAGCCTTCAGGATATACATTTCAGGATTCCACCATATCGAGATTAGTAGGGATGTAACATTTGATGAAGAGACAACTCTTAAGAAGTCTAGAAGGTGTTAGCTTGAAGAAGTACATGAAGAGGATGTACCTCCTAGAAGGATAGAAGCTGAACCATCTTCTGAAATAGTAGCTTCAGAAGATCATGACATGCTAGAACCTCAGGAGCCCCCTACTACGGATATCTCTTGAAAGAGAAAACCTACTTGTGTAAGAGAAATCATACAAGAAGCAAAAAGATATGGAGCGCCAAAAGGCTCCACAAGAACCAACAAAAGATCAAAGCCATATTCCAGTTATGTAGCCTTGATGTTTGATCTTGTAGATCAAGAACCCACTAGCTATAAGGAAGCTGTACAAAAGAAAGAATGGGTTGAAGCAATGACAAAAGAATACCAGTTGATCATGAAGATTGATGTTTGGGATATTGTTCCCAAACCATAAAACAAGAGTGTGGTATCTTTGAAATGCTGATGGAAGTATTGAAAAGTACAAAGCAATATTTGTGGCTAGAGGATTCTCTCAGAAAGAGGGGATCGATTATGAAGAGCCATTTGCTTTAGTAGCAAGGTACACTTCCATCAAAACTATCATGTCACTTGCCTCCATGATGAAGTGGGACTTGCACTAGATGGATGTAAAGACATCCTTCCTTAATGGTGTGATTGAGGAGGAGGTCTACATCGAACAAGCACAAGGATTTGAAATCGAAGATAGAGCGACTCATGTATGCAAGTTGAAAAAGGCTCTATATGGACTAAAGCAAGCTCGTAGAGCTTGGTATGGCAGAATAGATAGCTTCTTGACAAGCATGGGCTTTACCAAGAGTAAAGTTGATCCTAATCTTTATATGAAGATTATGGATGATGAACCAGTCATACTATTGCTATATGTTGATGATCTATCTTTGACTGGAAATGAGAAACATATCAAGGATTGCAAGAAGAAGCTAGTTGAAGAATTCAAGATGAAAGATCTTGGATTGATGGATTATTTCCTAGGGTTGGAAGTGTGGTAGAGCCCAGAAGGAATCTTTTTGAATCAGGGAAAGCATGTTGTAGAAATCTTGAAAAGATTTGATATGTTGGATTGTAAAGCCATGGGCACACCCATGGACACCAACTTGAAGCTGTTGTCTGATGAGACATCCGAGCTAGTGGACATGACTCACTATAGACAAATTATTGGGTCATTAATGTATCTGACGAATACAAGGCCAGATATATGTTTTGCTGTGAACACCTTGAGTTAGTATCTAGTTAAACCTAGACGGGTTCACTTGATAGTTGCAAAGCATGTGATGAGGTACCTAAAAGGTACGATTGATTTGGGGCTATACTATGGGAGAGATCATGACTACAAATTGTATGGATATAGGATTCAGATTGGGAAGGAAGTGCCGCAGACAGAAAGAGCAACTCAGGTGGATGTTATTATCTGGGATCCGCCATGATCTCATGGTTTAGTAAGAAACAATCTAGTGTTGCTCTTAGTACAGATGAAGCATAGTACATTGCAACTTGCTCTGCTTGTTGTGAAGCGATATGGCTTCGGAAGCTGATGTCAAGATTATTTGACATGGAGTTGGGCACCACAATAATTATTTGAGACAACCAGAGTTGTATAAAGATGACAGAGAATTCGGTGTTCCATGACAAATCGAAGCATATAGAAATCCGATATTTTTATCTAAGGGATATGGTACAAAAGGTAGCTATCAAGCTCCGGTATGTGAGTACCGATGAGCAAGTTGCTAATGTACTGACCAAGCCTCTATCTCCAGTGAAGTTCGAATATTTCCGTGACAAGCTTGGTGTAGTTCGAAAGGACTTTCCTTGCAAGGAGGAATAGTGATGGGACCATCTTCGAGAGTTGATGAAGATATGGACCTTCTTCGAAAAGGAAGATTAGGTTGAAGACATGAACCCTCCTCGGACAAAGGGGGAGTAGGTTGATAATATGGAACTTCCTAGGACAGGGGGAGTAATGATGAGATTGACATCGATAATGGATGACAGTGATGATGATGGTCTAACATTTATTTGTGGACGGCAATATCCTCTCTTGAGGATGGCAGATATAACACTCTGTTCATGAGAGTGGTCCTTACTAAGGATGGCCCTGCATATGCTACTCTCGCATGGAGAGTACCCACATTTACTTATGGACGATAGTATCCTGTCTTGAGGATGGCAGTTATAACACTCTATTCATGAGAGTGGTCCTTTCTAAGGATGGCCCTGTAGATGCTACTCTCACATGGAGCGTACCCACATTTACTTATGGACGATAGTATCCTCTCTTGATAATGGTAGGTATAACACTCTGTTCATGAGATTGGTCCTTACTAGCTAAGGATGGCCCTGTAGATGTTACTCTCGCATGGAGAGTACCCACATTCAGTTGTGGATACTGTAGAATAACACTCGCTCAGGAGTGTTCCTAACCTTTGTGGTATGGATGCTCTATGATGAGTCCTCACAGACGACAGGACTGACATTGTGTATGCAGTCGAGATTTGCCTTGCAAACTATACTCTTGTATGGAGAGTATGCCTACATTCATATGTAGATGCCATAGAATAACACTCACTTCGGAGTGGTCCTAACCTCAGTGGTATGGATGCTCTATGATGAGTCTTCACGGACGCCATAGTATAACACTCACTTGGGAGTGGTCCTAACCTGTGTGGTATGGATGTTCTATGATGGGCCAACATTTTGTATGCGAGTGAGATTTTCTCTACAGACAATACTCTTGCTTAGAAGTGTATGCCTACACTTAAATGTAGATACCGTAGTATAACACTTACTTGGGAGTGGTCCTAACCTATGTGGTATGGATGGTCTAAGATGAATCCTCACGGACGATAGGGCCGACACTGGGTGCGGTCGAGATCTACATTTAGTTGTAGACGATTCAGTTGATCGATTTCATGGATCATGTTAATGGAGGATTGCATTGTCCTTGGACTCAAGTCCTAAAGTGATCGGGATTGATCATCTCGCAAATGGATAATGTGTATTGCAGGTAGCATGGCGGAAAATGATCAAGTAGATCGAAGTACAACAGAAAAGGGTCAAGTAGATCAAAGTACAACCGCAAAGGATCGAAAGGATCGAAGTACGGCTGCAAAGGATTGAGAACATCGAAGTGCTGCTGCAAAGGATCGAGAAGATCGAAGTGCTGTTGCAAGGGATCGAGAATATCAAAGTGTTGCTGCAAAGGATCGAGAAGATCGAAGTGCTGCTGCAAAGGATCAAGAAGATCGAAGTGCTGCTACGAAGGATCGAAAGATCGAAGCGTTGCTGCAAAAGGATCAAGTGATCATGTGATGCAGAAGATGAAGAGTAACTGTTCCAGTTACTGATTGAGAAAACTTCCTATGACGTATAGATGTACCACCTCGATGTACTGTTGTAATTATTGTCTCTCTGTTCTCCTATAGTCTTTGATGATGTTGTCGGTAGAATAACCTTCTCGTTAAGGGGGAGTGTTGAAATATTGTAACTTCAAAGGATATTCTAAATGTATTTCACTGATGTAACCCAATGGAGATGTTATTATTCCTCTGACGGGGTGTTACTATTGTATTTGGTCATCATAGAGTCATGGGGTAAAGCCTCCACTTGTGTCGGGTCTTTAGTACCCTAATAAATAATATAATATACGAGTCTTCCTAGGTGAAGTCGGCCTAGACAGTTTAGTGGGGCCGACTTGTCTAGGGTAAAAGTCAGTTGACTCATTGTATAAATAGAGGAACTGTGGTTCTTATTTGAACACAGACTCACTCACTTGAGTAGCGCATAGGAGAGAGAGAGAGAGAGAAAGTAGAAAGAGGAGAACACCTGTTTTTGGGGTTGTCTTTTATACATCTTATACAGAGGAAGTTTTACTGGGTTTTCTTCCCCTTGAGGGTTTCCCAGGATAAATGTTGTGTCTATCTTGTGATTGTGTTCTCTATCAGTGATTCTTGATATGCTGCTGCTATGATTTTGAATTGAATACTATTGAATTTAGTCTAGCATATGAAATCTTAACAACCCTAGGGTACCTTGTAGGGTCTTACTCTGACCTAGTTGACTAACTAGGGTACCATCCTCCCTGAGAATGTGTCTCCTAGCTGCACTAACTTTAACACTCCCTCTTAGGAAGAGAGGCATTCTCAGCAACACTAAGTTTGTCTCGGAAGTGCTTAGATTTCGACAGAGTCTTAGTCAACAGATCAGTAAAATTGTCTACTTGACAGAGCACACTGCATCATGTCCCATACATGGTTAATCTTCCTCTTGATGTGTTCCTACCTGTCATAGAGAATATGATTTTTTGAGAGCTTGATATTTTATAGATATACTTGGAGGTTATAACTGACTTCCTGCTGAGAACTACTTTTCACATGTCATTTAACATCTTCCAAACCTGATGTTTGGTTGCCACCTCATAAATGGAGGTTTCTAAAACAATGACGTGGCTCATCAGAGATATCAAACTAGAGCAATCATGCACCTCTCAATATGTTACTCAAAGAGATCAAGTGAAGACTCCCTGACCTCCTCCCTCTTGTCATCTAAGAGAGATGACTCATGGATTGGGCTTACTTCCATGTTTATATAACTGGGGAGGGTTCTTTGAAAACTTTATCCAAGGGAGATCACAACTTTTCTTTGCAAATCCCATTCTGCTGGCGATTGAAGAGCACCTTTGGCTCCCTCTTGATCTCTGAACTTACCAGTTGTTTCATTCTATCAATATCAAATGCCTGGTAGTTTCTTTGGAGGATGACCATCCAACATAACTGATCCTGCAATTTGTGGAGCCTCTTGCTCCCTCTGTACATGAGTACTCAACTCCCTCTTGAGCTATGCAAATAAATTCTAAGCATAAACAGGATCTGCAAGCATTACTTGTCACATCATCCTCCTTTATAAGTTAACATTGATTGTCATTAATTTCACATACTAACATTATTTTATCATTCATATATGTACACTGCAGCTATCTTAATGCTATCAAGAGCATATCCACATGTCATGACAATATTAAGAGTCAACATGAAGTGGGATAGGAAGTCCTCCCTATATCTGCTCTTATGCAGAAATCACATTGTGCATCACATTGAATATGTACCCATAGAGGTATCAACATTATATCATCTTTATGCAATAGTATACATGCATTGGCACAATTAGATCATAATCCTAGACATAAGATTAAGCTCTAAGCTTCACATTGATTGATGCATCATAAACAATGGTTAAGCATTCTATGCGACTGTCCGTTAAACCTGAGCATGCACTTCTTAAATAATTTCATGTATCATCATGCACCATAATCCAGGATATTTAAATGATTATAAACTCTAACTTCCTTGCACCAACAATCCACCAATGAGTCATAAAACTCTTTTGCACAAATCAATGATCAACTATAAGGCATCATAATTAAGTGGGCTTGTCATTTGCTAACATACCTCTTTCATGGGTCATCATGTTCACAATCTCACCAAATCCAATTTTTGGTAACAATTGTCAGTACTATTGATACATCTCTTTGTTCATCTGTCATTGATCTAATCAATTAGATATGTAAGTATCGGATCTCTTATCATCTTTATCACTTTAATGGCTAATTGTAATGTCCCCCACTAATTAAGCATCCAAAACACCCGCTAACCTACTTAATTCCCATAGGTTCGAGCGGGTACTGCATGAGAGGGAATTGACTGAGGGCATTTGATACTTAGTGCAGAACAGGTCATTCATTCAGTGTCAAGTCATCAGTCGGATAAAAGAAGCCTTATTTCTTTAGTCTTAAAAGTCAACAACAAATTAAAATTGCATGCATGCAAATGAGAAGCTTAAAACCTAAAAGTGACATGCGAACCCTAAAAGCGCATGAAGTTTTATTTAAGAGGGTGATTACACTAAAGAGGGTATCTATTATTATTGTTGATTGATTTTGGAGTTTCGAGCAGCAGCACAGCGTGCAGCCGCGACAGTTGGGGTTTGAGACGGTGTCTTCAGCTAGCGAGGGTTCGACAGTGAGATATATGCCCTAGTCTTTTATTGGGATAGATCATCCAGGTTTTTCCACACTATTCATCATATACTTCAGTACTCGGAGATCCAACACATTCCGAAGGGTTATTGGCAGATCCATGTTTTGCAGCCGGAAGTAGTAGGGAAACCACAGAAGGATTCGTTGGGACCACAAAACCTAGTCTTTCCTCTGCATGTTAGCTTCCTCTTTCTTAGCATGCCTATCCTATGGCATCTAGTGATTATCGGCCATCAATTTGCTCATATGGAGCAGCTATCAGCAAACAGAGATCTTGGGGGGCGTGAGCAGCAGAACCACAGATCAATTCGCTAGGGCACTTAGAGGATGCCGAACCTCTGCATGTGACAGTCTAGCTTTTTGGCATCAGCAGACGGACAAGCCCACGAAGTTTCAGCCTGAACTGACCTCTCCTCCTACAAAAATGTCACCTTTAGTCTAGAGGGTGCTTACGGTACTGCGGGGCAGTAACACCGAAGGAAAGGAGCACTATTAGCCCACCTATCTGGATCTTTATGCATGCAGCTATCTTTGGAGTCATTATCAGTCGGTATATTAGTGGTAAGTGTTAAATTCTCTCTGCAAACCCTAACCCTAATTCGGCTATATTTTAGGGCGTTTTTGCATGGCAAGTTTGCATGCCTAGTTATTTCGTATTTTTGTATGAGATTGAGTGTGCGAGTCAGCACTATAGTAGAACATTAGAGAATATCAGTATTTGGGATATTATAGTGGTATCAGAGCATGTTCCTTGCCAGCTGTGGGCTTGAACATGAGAAGTAGATGAATACAGAAGAGGACACTTTTGTAACCTATAGGAGAAGAAGGAGTAGGTACACAGAGGAATTTGAGGATCTCCAACTAGAAGATACCAACTCAGACATGGAACCAACAGGTATACACTCTGATAAGGGAAAAGAAACAGGAGAATATCAGGACATAATAGAGTTTCGCAACCTAGTAAGCGCATTGCAAGACTTAGCCAAAGGGAAAAAGGACGTACTTAATGCAATCAACAGATTATCGGCGAAACCAAAACCAGGTAATAGCACTACACCTATCTCACTGGTAGATAGAGGGTCTACAAGCAGTAGTGGGAAACATGCATACACCAATATGCAGAACACACCCCACATATATAACAGACCTTCCAGCAAGCCTACTATGCCTCACTTCTTGGCAGATGCAGTAGCAGGTCCAGTCATGCAGGTAGAGCCTAGTGAACCCTTTGGGGCCTATTTGCAGGAATACAGGGACTTGGGGGATGAGTTTCATGCAGCCATGTCTTTTTTCGGATTTTTGCAACATGAAGAGTAGGAACAGGCCTAGGAATTTCAACAAGGGATTCAATCATAACTATGAGTTGCAGAAAACCTTGGGCAGGTTGACCATCCCAAACTTTGATGGGGCTCGTGGAGGTTTAGCGAGGATATGGGTTCAGAAGTTGGATACCTATTTCCAACTCAATCCCATGACAGAGACATATGCCATTAAATTGGCTACACTCCACCTGGACGAAGAGGCTCATGAGTGGTGGTACCACGGATTAGTGACAATGGGTCACAACACCATCCACTCCTATAGTGAGTTCACTTAGAAACTCATGGAGCGATTCGACAGGAAAAAACCAGAGATACTACGGGGGTGGGTGAAAGCCTACAAACCCTCCACTCTACAGGATGCCATCAGTCGAGCCAAAGATCTCCAAGACTCAGTCCCGAAGAATAGGTTCCCACTCAAGACCAACTTTCCAGTTAAGGACAAGGACAAGAAACCTTTCTAGCAGGATTAATCGAAGAAAACATGGTTAGACGATGACACTAGGAAAGACTTGAGACAGAAGAAATTGGGTTTTACTTGTCAGGAACCATGGGTTCCGGGACACAGGTGCTCAGGAAAGGCCAAAGCCCATTGCATAAAGGTATATTTAGGCAGTGAAGGGGAGGACTACGAGCAAAAAACAACAAAAGAATTGCGAGCAGCGGAGGAGGAGTTACTCCAAGGTGATACACCAATGGGAGTTATTGCTACGCTATCTGGAGTACCTAGATTTCATACTCTCAGGGTCAGGGGAATAGTACAGGGCCACAGAGGGGGAGTATTGATTGATGGGGGAGCAACCCACAATTTCATTGATGTAGCTTGGGTGGCCAAGAGGGGTATTCTGACAGAGAAGTTTGAGGGATTTACTGTAGCAATAGTCGGAAACTCTAGCATGGAGTGCAACTATTGGATCCCAAAACTGAATGTTACATTAGGCAACTACCAGATGACAGATTCATTTTATGTAGTGGATGTGGCAGATACACATGTAGTATTAGGTGTTCAATGGCTTTATTCAATAGGGAAATATACTACAGACTATCGAGCAATGGAAATGGAATTGCAGGGACCAGATGGGAAACGAGTAGTTTTGAGAGGCATGAACACTTATCCCCCAAAACGAGTCTCTTCACAGAGAATGGAGGTAGTGCTCAGGAAGGATGACATAGAATGGTCAGTAGAATGTTTAGTCACCTTTAGGAAACCTTTAGAGAACAACACCCAACACCCAACAGATATTCAGGCCTTATTGCAGAAGCACGAAAAGGTATTCCGGGATCTTCCAACAGGTAGATCGCCAGAGAGGGGATTTGAGCATATCTTTGAGTTGGAGGAGGGGACACTGGCAGTCATCACCACTCCTTACCGGCATCCCAAAAGATATAAGGATGAGATCGAGAAGATGATCAAGGAATTATTAGAACTAGGATATATTCGGTCCAGTTCTAGTCCCTTTGCATCATCAGTGGTCTTAGTTAAGAAGAAGGATGGCACCTTGCGAATGTGCATCGATTACAGAGCACTCAACAAAATGACCATCAAAAAAATGTATCCCATTCCCAGGATTGATGAACTCATGGACGAGCTGCGGGGTGCCAAATACTTTTCAAAGATTGATCTTCGCTTAGGGTACTACTAGATTCGAGTAAGGGATCAAGACATTTCCAAAACAACTTTCCGTTGCCACTAAGGTCACTATGAGTTCTTGGTCATGCCTTTTGGACTCACCAATGCTCCAGCCACCTTCCAGTCGTGCATGAACCATACTTTCAGAGCTGAGTTACGTAAGAATTTGCTAGTATTCTTTGATGATATTTTGATTTACAGCAAAACGTGGGAGGAGCATCTGAAACATTTGACGAAGTATTGAGCATTCTAGAAGAGCACTCGCTTTACGCGAAGATGTCTAAGTGTGAATTTGGCATGAAGGAGATGTTGTATCTAGGGCACATCATTAGTTCAGAAGGGGTACAAGTTCATATGGAGAAAATTCGGGCTATCAGGGATTGGCCCACGCTAAAGACAGTTACTGAAGTGAAAGGCTTCTTAGGCCTTTGCACATATTATTAGAGGTATGTTAAAGGGTTCTCCCAATTTGCTGCACCACTCACCGATCTCACAAAGAAGGGGGCATTCACATGGACAGATTTGGCACAGAAAACCTTTGAGGAAATGAAAGTCATCATGAGTTCTTGCCCGGTTTTGGCACTACCAGAATTCTCTTAGCCGTTTGTTGTGGAATGTGAGCGTAAGGAGAAGGACTAGGGGCAGTACTGATGCAAAACCATCACCCGATTGCATTTGAGAGCAGAAAACTGAGAAACTATGAGCGCCACTACTCCATATATGACAAGGATATGCTAGCCATCTTACATGCTCTCACCAAATTCCGACAGTACCCGGTAGGCAACAAATTCAAAATCAAGATAGATCATAACAGCCTCAAGTACTTCTTGGAATAGAAGGAGTTGAATGAGCGCCAACAGAAATGGGTCAGCAAGTTGCAGGCTTATGATTTCGAGATAGAGTACGTGAAGGGTAAGAACAATGTGGTAGTTGATGCATTATCCAGACGACCCGCTTCATTATCTCTCATGAGTACATCCACAGATTGGAGGTCTCTTATGTTAGTAGAGTACTCCAAAAACAAATTTGCTTGCGAGTTAATGGATAGACAGATTCAAGATGACAACTACAGAATTATAGATGACATCATTTATTACAAGGGCAGGATATACCTCGTCCCAGAATTAGCCTTAAAAAGGAAGATCATACAGGCATCACATGACTCACCATTATCAGGACATCAGGGTTTCTTGAAGACCTATAGGCAGAGTCGATAGAGTTTCTCATGGAAGGGCCTCAAAGGGGAAGTTATGCAGCACGTCCGAGAATGCAGCATCTGCCAGCAGAACAAGATCGAGCACATTCATCTGGCGGGATTACTTTAGCCACTGTCGATTCCAGAGTAGAAGTGAGAAAGTATTTCCATGGACTACATTACAGGGTTGCCCAAGGTACGGGGACGAGACTGCTTATATGTTTTGGTAGACTGGTTGACCAAATTTTCCCATTTCTTTGCTATCTAATCTGATTATTCAGCAGCACAGGTAGCCGAGTTATTTTTCAGGGAGGTCTTCAGACTACATGAGTTACCCAAGACCATTGTCAGTGATCGAGACAACAAATTCACTAGTGTCTTCTGGCAGGAGCTATTCGGGTTAGTAGGGACATAACTCGCTACAAGTACGAGTTATCACCTGCAAAGCGACGGGCAGACAGAGATTGTCAACAAGTGGATTGAAGGATATCTGCGCAACTATGTAGCAGGCCAATAAAGGACATGGATTAAGTGGCTACACTTAGGGGAATACTGCTACAATACCACCTTCCATATGTCTATCCGCATGACACCTTTTAAAGCATTGTATGGCTATGAGGCATTGAGCTTTGCAGATCTAGCTTTTGGAGACAGATGATGAAGGGTTGCTGGTACTGATTCCAGAGAGAATCCTACAGGTGCGAGAAAGGAAGCTTCGAAACAGGGTGATTCGAGAGTATATGGTGAAATGGAAGGTATTTGGTTTCACTAGGTGGATGTGAATACAACTTTTCTCAATGGTAAGTTGAGGAAGAAGTCTATATAGAGAAACCAAAAGATTTTGTGGTACATGGGATGGAATCCCATGTATGCAAGCTAAAGAATGCCTTGTATGGGCTTAAATAGGCTCCAAGGGCTTGGTATGCAAGATTTGACAGTTACCTTCATAGCTTGAGTTTCTCGAAGAGTGTTGCTGACCCCAACCTGTATTTTGTTACATAAATAATAATAATAATAATAATAAATACATATACATAAACAATATATAAATTAATAAACAACTAATAATTACTATTACAGTAAAGAGGAAACGATTCCTCCCAATAGGTTCATAAGCCACATTTAAAGGCAGGCTTTCAGTTGTAAAATGTCATCAATCATTTTATTCAATATATATTGTTTACTATGAAGATGGATCTCTTTTTTATCCAGATATAGATTCTTCCATAACACACGGTCTCAGTGTTACAGTGGTATCAGTGCCCCTCCTTGGGCTTGATTTCCGTCCTTTGCCCATATTTTGGCTTATGACCATGAATTTGAATGAATCAATTATTTCGTAAAAAAAAGTTAAAAAAAGAGAGGAAAATAAGAAAAGGGAGTAAAAAAGATAAGAAGATCCCATAAAAAGGGGAAAGAACGAAAGAACAAAAAAAAACATGCGGTTTATAAATTCAAACCTTGGTTTTAAACCACACAATGTTTTATTAAGCCCTAATTCCCATGTTCACCCCAAAAAATAAACTATATATATTATTATTATTATTATTATTATTATTATTATTATTTATCAAATAATAATAATAATTATCAATATTTTTTAATAGTTAATTGGATTTATTATTAATTAACTATTAAACTCTTACATTAACCATGAAGTTATTTAAAGAAGAATTGGATGAGATCTTCGATCAATTTATGAGGAAAATGGAAGAATTACATCACCATAAGGAACAATCGAATGAAAAAGATGTTGACAGGACTTTCAATGAAATAAACCAACAAAGCGAATTAGCGGCCTCCAAAGATGAAGACTAGGAAAGTAAATACCAATCCAATTTTCAAAGCTTGCAAGAAAAACATGCCAAAGAACATGAAAGTGATGGATTTGATGTCTTGGACATTAAATTGAATAACACGACCAATTCCATATCACCATCCAGTTTTCATGTCAATAAAGATGAAATGTGCCCACAGGTGTAATGGAAAAAAGCACTTGCACAATGTTCTCAACCACTTTTTCCAGATAAAACTAATGATCTGATTTATGTAGTTGAAAGCCGTGGAAGTAGTCAATACCTACTTAAATAAGATGAAAGAATTTATGATGGGTCTACAAACACAAGTGTAGATAGTTATGCAGACATGGTGCTCTTTCCAACTGTTGCTTACATTCCAAATATTGTTGAATATAGTCGGCCCATTGCTGTCGAACCAAATGACACAATAATTATTGCATCCACATGCTTAGGAATTTCAAAAAGTGGAAGTGAAGATCCGTAATTCTTCATAAATGGAATCCAAAATACGACATGAAAAACTAATAAGTACAAGTTGTATTGTTTCAAAAACTCACCACTTAAGCAGAAGGGATTACAACACAAGTTCTAGAATCATGTCCATAGAACGAAATCGATCCAATATTGTAGTGTTCGAGTCATCACTTCAAACACAACCCATAATAAAGAGCATCAACATTCTCAGCTTTGAGGACAAAGTTGCCCTTAAGGGAAGGGCAATGTTACATTAATAATAATAATAATAATAATAATAATAATAATAATAATAAAATACATTATACATAAACAATATATAAATTAACAAACAACTAATAATTACTATTACTGTAAAGAGGACACGACTCCTCCCAATAGGTTCCTAAACCACATTTAAAGGCAGGCTTTCAATTGTAAAATCATCAATCATTTTATTCAATATATATTATTTACTGTGAAGATGGATCTCTTCTTCATCCGCATACAAATTCTTCCATAACACACAGACTCGGTGTTACATATTTCTAGGTTGTTCAGAACCATCCCTTGATCTTGGTCTTATATGTTGATGACCTGTTCCTCATTGGAGAGGAACAATTGATAGCTCAGTGTAAGAGGGAGCTCACTTTGGAATTTGAAATGAAAGATTTGGGTCTTATGCACTACTTTCTTGATCCAGAGGCCTGGCAAAAACCAGATGAGATCTTCCTTTCACAAGGGAAGTATGCAGTGATATATTACGAAGATCTGGGATGCAAGACTACAACCCATGAGCACACCTATGGTTTCAAACTTAAAGAAGCTACATGAGTCATCTTGTTGTTCAAAGTCAGTGGATCCTACCTTGTACCATCAGCTTATTGGATCATTGATGTGCTTAATACATACTAGACCAGCTATATGCTATGCAGTGAGTGCACTGAGTTAGTTTATGTATGAGCCTAAGCACATACATTGGTTAACTGCGAAACATTTACTTAGATACCTGCGGGGCATTATTGCTTATGGGCTCATATACACTTCCAGCAGTGGAGTGATGTTACTTGGCTATGCTGACTTTGCTTGGGAAGGCAATGCAGTAGACCGAAAGAGCACATCTGGGTATTGCTTCAATATGGGATCAACAATGATCTCTTGGTCCAGCAGGAAGTAGGGCTCTTTAGCCCAAAGCATAGCAAAAGCTGAATATATAGTAGCCAGTGATGCCTGTCGAGAAGCAGTGTGACTTAGGAAGCTACTTGCTGATTTGTTTGGTGAAAAGCTTGAGCCAAGCATTATCTATTGTGATAACCAGAGTTGCATGAAGCTTTTAGAGAATCTAGTTTTTTATGATAGATTGAAAAACATTGAGATTAAGTATCACTTCATCAGAGATATAGTCCAGAGAGGTGCCACGAGACTTCAATACATTTGTATAGATGAGCAGATTGTAGATGTGTTGACCAAGCCTCTATCCTTGACAAAGTTTGCGTACTTCTGAGACAAGCTTGGTATTGTAGAGAATGCGTCTCTTGCTGAGAGGGAGTGTCGATTTTTGAGCAACATGCCTCTCTGGGAGAATGCATGACCTGGTCAGTTACCAGGAACATCATTTAGTGTGGGACTGAGGCACTTGGTATGTTACCAAGATGTTGACTAGTGGTCAACTTGATTCATCCTGGGGATGAGGCACCTAGTCAGTTATCAGGCCATCACTAGAAGCCCTAGATTGGGTCTAGCCAAGTGATGTGTTATGTACTCTCCTTGGTCATTGGGCTATGGGACCTCCTCAAGGGATTGGCCACCCCTTGTTGGAATAACTAGCGTGGGACCTTGGTGTTAGTGAGGAGAATAAGACACCCTAAGACTAATCTTCCTTATATATGATGATGTCCTTGAGTTGGCACGTGTGGACCATGGAGACCAAGAGAAGGCTAAGAATTTGCCTAAAGATGACTTGCCTAAGAAGATTGGGTTAACAACCTAAATCAAATATCATTAGCCTTAATAAAGTGTTAAAATCCCACAAGAAATTAGAAGGACCCTAACTAAAGTATTTTATATTATTTGTTGACTCCTTGACTTATGGAAGTTATCCTTTGGATTACTCAATGGTGAAATATAAATAAAGAACCCTCTTAAGTGAAAAACACACATCAAATCATCATTATCTCTGTCCAAAAAAATTTGTGGGGGGTTTTAAGCTGTTATTGTCTCTTTCTCTGTAATATCCCAAATACTGATATTTTACTGATTCTATACAAAATTACTGAATAGCCGGGCATGCAAAACTGCCATGCAAAATTGCCCTATATTATAGCTGAATTTAGGGTTAGGGTTTGCAGGATAGAAGGTAACACTTACCATTGATAAGTCGACTGAAATGCTCCTGAGAGAATATGCATGCATCAAGAGCTGATCTGGTGAAGAATTGGTGCTCCCTGCCTCCGGTGATACCCCAGCAGCATGAACCCTCAATCAACTAAGGGTGATGTTTTTAGTGAAGGAGGTGTCTGTTGCAGCTGAAAATTTGCAGAGTGGTAGTTTTCTCGTGCCGGAGAGGATGCCTGACACATGCAGAAGTTCTGAGATCCCTAAGCAGGCTAGCGAATTGAACTGGAGGTTTAGCTGCTCACGCGTCCTTGATCCCCAAATTGCTGAGAACTGCTCCGGATGAGCAAACCAGGATTTGATAATCACCGAGTACTGGAGGATGATACCGATGATGAGAATGGTGCCAGTATTCTGAAGATAAACGGAGATATGAGGACCCAGTGAATGATTTGGGGTTTTCCAGCTAAAAACCCCCCTACGGCTGCACACGTGTCCCTGCAAACAATCTCTGGTGGATACTGGATAACGACAACTGGATGAATAAGTTGAAGAGCGGATGGTGAACCAGGATGGTTTACTCTGAATGAGACTAGGGCAGATATTTCACTGCCGAAACCTCGTTAGCTGAAGACGCCGTCTTCAACCCCAATTGCTGTGGCCGCACGCTGTGCTACTACTTAAGAGCTCCAAAATCAATAATAATCACAAGTAACCTTCTTTGGTCTCATTACCCTCTTAAATAGAATCTCATGAACTTTTAGGGTTTGCATGTCACTTTTAGGGTTTTTGCTTTTCTTTTGCATGCATGCAATTCTATTTTAATGTTGACTTTTAAGCCTAAAGAAACAATGCTTCTTCCATCCGACTGATGACTTGATGCTGAAGGAATGTCCTGTAGTGATCTAAGTATCAAATCCATTTAGTCAATTCCGTCTTATGCAGTACCCGCTTGAAACTAAGGGAATTAAATAGGTTAGCGGGTGTTTGGTATGCTTAATTAGAGGGGGGACATTACATTCTCTTCAACATTGGAGGTCCTGTTCATTTTTGAGGTAGCAACAGGTAGAAGGCAGACTATAGAGGACAGCCAGAGGTAGGAGCAGGTGATAGAGGGTTGCAACAGGCCCTCGAAGGTGACCGTAAATCCCTAAGGGGATTTTTAAGGGTGCCACAGGCCTTTGGAAGGCTACAACGAGCTCTAAAAGGGTTGTCGTATGCTACAAGAAGCCTTAAAAGGGATGTCGCAGGTTACAACAGGGCATTCGTAGACATACACTGGCCCTTAAGGGCTACGGTTAGGTGGATAGAGGTGCAGCAGCAGCAGGCAGGCCTTGAAGGCCACGATCAGGGAAATAAGCAAGCAAGTACAGGGCTATATCAGGGCTGGCTTCATCACACAAGGGCTTTAGGGCTGTTTTGGTAAGCCTAGGGCTTACATCGATAGCCATACAATGCCTCCAAAAGCTAGATCTGCGAAGCTCAGTGCCTCATAGCCATACAATGCTTTAAAAGGTGTCATCTTGATAGACATGTTGTAGGTGGTATTGTAACAGTATTCCCCTAAGTGTAGCCACTTAATCCATTTCCTCTACTGGCCTGCTACATAATTGCGCAGATACCCTTCAACCCACTTTTTGACAATCTTAGTCTGTCCGTCGCTTTGCGGGTGATAGCTCGTACTAGTAGCGAGTTATGTTCCTACCAGTCTATATAACTCCTGCCAGAAGGCACTGGTGAATTTACTGTCCCGATCACTGACTATGGTTTTGGGTAACCCGTGTAAACTGAAAACTTCTCTGAAAAATAACTCGGCTACCTGGCCTGCGGAGTAATTGGATGATATAGCAAAGAAATGGGTGAATTTGGTCAGTTGATCAACCACGACATATAAGCAATCTCGCCCTTGGACCTTGGGCAACCCTGTAATGAAGTCCATGGAGATACTTTCTCACTTTTGTTCCGAAATTGGCAGTGGCTGAAGTAACCTTGCTGGATGGATGTGCTCGACCTTGTTCTGCTGACAAATGTTGCATTTCCGCACTTGCTACATAACCTCCCCCTTGAGACCCTTCGATGAGAACCTCTTTCGGATCTACCTGTAGGTCTTCAAGAAACCTTGATGTCCTGATAATGGAGAGTCATGTGATGCCTGTATGATCTTCCTTTTTAAGGCTGACTTTGGGATGAGGTATATCATGTTCTTGTAATAGATGATGTCATCAATAATTCTGTACTTGTCATCCTGAACCTGTCCATCCAATAATTCGCAAGCAAATTTATTTTTGGAGTACTCTACTAAGTGAAGAGACCTCCAATCAATGGATATACTCATGAGAGATAATGAAGCGGGTCGCCTGGATAATGCATCAGCGACTGTATTGTTCTTACTCTTCACATACTCTATCTTGAAATCTTAAGCTTGCACTTTACTGACCCATTTTTGTTGGCGCTCATTTAACTCCTTCTGCTCCAAGAAGTACTTGAGGCTGTTATGATCCGTATTGATTTTGAACTTGCTGCACACCAGGTACTCTCTGAATTTAATGAGAGCATGTAAGATGGCTAGCATCTGCTTGTCATATATAGAGTAGTGGCGCTCATAGTTTTTTAGTTTCCTGCTCTCGAATGCAATTGGGTGATGGTTTTGCATCTATACTGCCCCTAGCCCTTCCCCCGATGCATCACATTCTACTACAAATGGCTGTGAGAAGTCTGGTAGTGCTAAAACCATGCAAGAACTCATGGTGACTTTCATCTCCTCAAAGGTTTTCTATGCTAATTCTGTCCAAGTGAAGGCCTCCTTTGTGAGATCAGTGAGTGGTGCGGCAAATTTGGAGAAGCCCTTAACATACCTCCGGTAATATGTGCAAAGGCCTAAGAAGCCTTTCAGTTCCGTGACTGTTTTTGGTGTGGGCCAATCCCTGATAGCTTGGATTTTTTCCATATCAACCTGTACCCCTTCTGCACTGATGATGTGCCCTAGATACAACATCTCCTTCATGCCAAATTCACACTTAGACATCTTCGCGTAAAGTGAGTGCTCTTCTAGAATGTTCAATACTTCGTCTAAATGTTTCAGATGTTCCTCCCACGTTTTGCTGTAAATCAAAATATCATCAAAGAATACTAGCAAATACTTACGTAACTGAGCTCTGAAAGTATGGTTCATGCACGATTGGAAGGTGGCTGGAGCATTGGTGAGTCCAAAAGGCATGACCAAGAACTCATAGGGACCATAGTGGCAACGGAAAGCTGTTTTAGAAATGTCTTGATCCCTTACTCGGATCTGGTGGTACCCGGAGCGAAGATCAATCTTTGAAAAGTATTTGGCACTTCACAGCTCGTCCATGAGTTCATCAATCCTGGGAATGGGATACCTGTTTTTGATGGTCTTTTTGTTGAGTGCTCTGTAATCGATGCACATTCGCAGTGTGCCATCCTTCTTCTTAACTAAGACCATTGCTGATGCAAAGGGACTAGAGATGGGCCAAATATATCCTAGCTCTAGTAATTCCTTGATTGTCTTCTCGATCTCATCGTTGTGTCTTTTGGGATGTTGGTAAGGGGTGGTGATGACTGCATGTGTCCCCTCCTCCAGTTCAATGATGTGTTCAAATCCCCTGTCTGGCGGTCTACCTGCTGGAAGGTCCCATAATACCTTTTTGTGCTTCTGCAATAAGGCCTGAATATCTGCTGGGTGCTGGGTGTTGTTCTTTGGAGGTTTTCTAAAGGTGACAAAACATTCTACTGACCATTCTATGTCATCCTGCTTGAGCACTGCCTCCATTCTCTGTGAAGAGACTGGTTTTGGGGGATAAGTGTTCATGCCCCTCAAAATTACCCGTTTCCTATCTGGTCCCTGGAATTCCATTTCCATTGCTCGGTAGTCTATAGTATATTTCCCTATTGAATAAAGCCATTGAACGCCTAATACTACATGTGTATCTGCCACATCCACTACATAAAATGAATCTGTCATCTAGTAGTTGCCTAATGTGACATTCAGTTTTGGAATCCAATAGTTGCACTCCATGCTAGAGTTTCCGACTACTGCTATAGTAAATCCCTCAAACTTCTCTTTCGGAATACCCCTCTTAGCTACCCAAGCTGCATCAATGAAATTGTGGGTTGCTCCCCCATCAACCAATACTCCCACTCTGTGGCCCTGTACTACTTCGCTGACCCTGAGATTATGGAATCTAGGTACTCTAGATAGTGTAGCAATAACTCCCTCTAGTGTATCACCCTGGAGTGAGTCCTCCTCTGCGGCCCGCAATTCTTCTGTTGTTTCTTGCTCGTAGTCCTCCCATTCACTGTCTGAATATACCTCTATGTAGTGGGCCTTGGCCTTTCTTGTGCACCTGTGTCCTGGAACCCATGGTTCTTGACAAGTAAAACATAATTTCTTTCGTCCCAAGTCTTTCCTAGTGTCATCGTCTAACCATGTTTTCTTTGGGACTTCCTGCTGGAAAGGTTTCTTTTCCTTGTCTTTAACTAGAAAGCTGGTCTTGAGTGGGAACCAGTTCTTTGGAACTGAGTCTTGGAGATCCCTGGCTCGGCTAATGGCATCCTATAGAATGGGGGGTTTGTAGGCTTTCACCCATCCCCGTAGTGGCTCTGTCAGGGCCTCAGTAAACAACATCGTCAATCTGCTCTCTGACACATCTGTTACCATAACAGCTATCCTCTGGAATTCTGAGATGAAGGCCTTGGTGCTACCTGTCTTCTTGAGTTGAGCCAACTCCCTAAAATTTATCTCTGGATCTTTCCTATCAAACCGCTCCATGAGTTTTTGAGTGAACTCAGTATAGGAGTGGATGGTGTTGTGACCCAATGTCACTAATCCGTGGTATCACCACTCATGGGCCTCTCCGTCTAGGTGGAGTGTAGCTAATTTAATGGCATCTGTTTCTATCATGGGATTGAGTTGGAAGTAGGTATACAACTTCTGAACCCATATCCTTGCCGAACCTCCCCGAGTCCCATCAAAGTTTGGGATGGTCAACCTGCCCAAGGTTTTCTGCAACTCATAGTTATGATTGAATCCCTTGTTGAAATTCTTGGGCCTGTTCGTACTCTTCATGTTGCAAAAATCCGAAAAAGACATGGTTGCATGAAACTTATCCCCTAAGTACTTGTATTCCTGCAAATAGGCCCCAAAGGGTTCTCTAGGCTCTACCTGCATGACTGGACCTGCTACTGCATTTGCCAAGAAGTGAGGCATAGTAGGCCTCCTGGAAGGTCTGTTATATATGTGGGGTGTGTTCTGCATATTGGTGTATGCATGTTTCCCACTACTGCTTGTAGACCCTCTATCTACCGGTGAGAGAGGTGTACTGCTATTACCTGGTCTTGGTTTTGCCGATAATCTGTTGATTGCATTATGTACGTCCTTTTGCCCTTTGGCTAAGTCTTGCAATGCGCTTACTAGGTTGCGAAACTCCATTTTGTCCTCATCTTCTCCCGTTCCTTTTCCCTTGTCAGAGTGTATACCTGTTGGGTCCATGTTTGAGTTGGTATCTTCTAGTTGGATATCTTCAAAGTCCTCCGTGTACATACTCCTTCTTTTCCTATAGGTTACAAAAGTGTCCTCTTCTGTATTCATCTACTTCTCATGTTCAATCCCACAGCTGGCAAGGAACATGCCCTGATACCACTGTAATATCCCAAATACCGATATTCTACTGATTCTATGCAAAATTACTAAATAGCCGGGCATGCAAAACTGCCATGCAAAATTGCCCTATATTATAGCTGAATTTCGGGTTAGGGTTTGCAGCATAGAATATAACACTTACCACTGATAAGCCGACTGAAATGCTCGAGGGAATATGCATGCATCAAGAGATGATCTGGTGAAGAACTGGTGCTCCCTGCCTCCGATGATACCCCAGCAGCATGAACCCTCAATTAGCTAAGGGTGACGTTTTCAGTGAAGGAGGCGTTTGTTGCAGCTGAAAATATGCAGGAGTGGTAGTCTTCCCGTGCCGGAGAGGATACCTGACACATGCAGAAGTTCTGAGATCCCTAAGCAGGCTAGCGAATTGAACTGGAGGTTTAGCTGCTCATGCCCCTTGATCCGCAAATTGCTGAGAATTGCTCCGGATGAGCAAAACAGGATATGATAATCACCGGGTACTGGAGGATGATACCGATGATGAGAATGGTGCCAGTATTCTGAAGATAAACAGAGATCTGAGGACCCAGCGAATGATTTGGGGTTTTCTAGCTAAAAACCCCCCTACGGCTGCACACGTGTCCTTGCAAACATTCTCTGATGGATACTGGATAACGGCATTTGGATGAATAAGTTGAAGAGCGGATGGTGATCCTGGATGGTTTACCCTGAATGAGACTAGGGCAGATATTTCACTGCCGAAACCTTGTTAGTTGAAGACGTCGTCTTCAACCCCAAGTGCTGTGGCTGCACGCTGTGCTGCTACTCAAGAGCTCCAAAATCAATAATAATCACAAGTAACCTTCTTTGGTCTCATTACCCTCTTAAATAGAATCTCATGAACTTTTAGGGTTTGCATGTCAGTTTTAGGGTTTTCGCTTTTCTTTTGCATGCATGCAATTCTATTTTAATGTTGACTTTTAAGCCTAAAGAAACAAGGCTTCTTCCATTCGACTGATGACTTGATGTTGAAGGAATGTCCTGTAGTGCTCCAAGTATCAAATCCATTCAGTCAATTCCGTCTTATGCAGTACCCGCTCGAAACTAAGGGAATTAAATAGGTTAGCGGGTGTTTGGTATGCTTAATTAGAGGGGGGACATTACATTCTCTTCAACATTGGAGGTCCTGTTCATTTTTGAGGTAGCAACAGGTAGAAGGCAGACTATAGAGGACAGCCAGAGGTAGGAGCAGGTGATAGAGGACTGCAACAGGCCCTCGAAGGTGACCGCAAAGCCCTAGGGGGATTTTTAAGGGTGCCGCAGGCCTTTGGAAGGCTACAACAATTTCTAAAAGGGTGGTTGTATGCTACAAGAAGCGTTAAAAGGGATGTCGCAGGTTACAACAGGGCATTCGTAGACATACACTGGCCCTTAAGGGCTACGTTTAGGTGGATAGAGGTGCAGCAGCAGCAGGCAGGCCTTGAAGGCCACGATCAGGGAAATAGGCAAGGAAGTACATGGCTATATCAGGGCTGACATCATCACACGAGGGCTTTAGGGCTGTTTTGGTAAGCTTAGGGCTTACATCAATAGGTTTATTCTTCAAGCACTTCATCTTCAGTTTCTCTTGGTATATGTGCCCTAGAGGCTGATCTATTTCTGATGTAAAAAGTTTGCTCTTAAATTTGCTCATGTAAAACTTAGTCATCTCATATTAAGGAAGATTATTCTTTGATGGGGTTTTATTCCATAAAAGGTTTCCCCAGGGTATAAAAATTTGTGTTCTTGTGGATGGTTATTTTCTTTACTACCGGTTATCTATTGCTGGTTTATAATCTCAGAATCATAAGCTAAAAGTCTGTTAAAAGTGAAAAAGTAAGTTACTATTATGCTGCTACAATAATCAAATCAGATCTGCATTATAATTTTTAACAAGTTTACTAGTGTTTCAGATCTCCTGGAGTCAGTGGCCTTTTCCATTGATTGTCTTCCCTCGTTTAGATACTCTTTGGATGCATTTGGTCATCTCTTACCTACTAGACAAGAGTTGAACATGAGCATCATAGATAAGTTATAACATTTACAGGTAGTTCATATAGGTCACCTAGACCAATCCGTTGAATGTTTGTGCTCAAAGATGGCATTCTACGCTGAGCACTTCATAGAGGTGAGGGATGGACTCATTATCCAGTCCTTGTATACTTTCCATCATTGGGTGCACTCTCTTCGTATCCCCTTAGGCCTGTTCTGTGTGGGCTCCCATCAGCTTCTCTAGTAGAGACAGATCACTAGTTAGATATATCTGACAGGATTTTCCAGCTATGTCATCTTCGTGAGCTCAAGATAGAGGAGCACTTCATTTTTTGTTCCCCCATCTACTATGAGATTCATGGACGATTCCATTGTCTATTTAGAGGATTGCAGACTCTCTCTAGCTTCTTTCGGTACCTCGACCAGAGGTGCCTAACATTATACATGTGGAAAGCCTTTAAGATTTGTACTCAGACTCCAACTTTCTCCTAGAGTTGATTCCACCTGGATGATAACCTCCTTCAAGGTGCTCCCCAATAGGGGCACCAAGAGACAGTTTCATAGCAGCATCGTTTCCAACTCTAGATCTGTACGGACCAATGTTATCAGAATCGACCGACCCCAGGACCTGAAATTGGACCGGAGCTAGACAAAAATCGGGAAAAAAGCTAGATCAAAAAACCGGTTGAGCAAAAATAGATAAAATATTCATATTTTCAAAATATATATATATATTCATGTTCATGGTGCATCCATGTGAATTCAAACCATTATACACAAGTATGCAAAGTTTCTCATGTATATAGCAAGCAAGAGAGTAAAAAACCAAAATAACATCCAGTGCAATCCATATATGAAGCAAATTACATAAACAAAGAGGCTATAAATGGCCTCTAAAGTAAAGATATAAGCATATAACTATAGTCTAGACTCTAGACTACAATCTAATCATATATCAGAATTATCTGAGTCCTTAGACTCTAACTCATAGTTATCATCTACATCCTCAACATGAGTAAGCTCAAAATGGTCATCTCGAGCATGGATCGACTCCAAAGAAGAGTGCGATTGAAATGGATGGTGCCCACATTATTTGCTAGTGTTTGTAGGGCCATTAGGTGGGCAGACGTGTCCTGATTTTTAGTCTTTTTAATTAAAAAAATTTCAAGACCGTGTTTTTTTGCCCCACAAAGACTGTACGGAACCGACCGGTTCTGTACGGAACCTGGTCGGTTTGAGAAAAATGGTCGGTTCCATATAGAACTGACTGGTTCCTGGTGGAAATCGGTCGGTTATGTACGGAACCGGCCAAAAACTATTTGAAACTGTTGATTGGACCGGAAAGCCCCTGAAACCGGTTGGATTGGATGGTTTTGCCGGTTCCGGGACGGTTTTGATAACACTGGTATGAACACGAGGGGCTATCCACATCTCGATATTCACAGCAGCATGGCCAGACCAGATCCCTTACCAGTAGACATACGAGACCATCCAGAGTTCAACAGATTGTGGCCTCCTCCATACAACACCACAATAGACGACATAGACACCAGTCATCTAGATACCATTCCATTTCAAGTTTCTTTCATTCGACCTCGGATGTTAGGAGTAGTGGATCTCCTCAACCATGACACTTCAGCAGCATTGTCGCTACCTGGGTTCTAGCTTCTAGATGCTTCCCCTCGGAGCATCTCCCTAGAGAGGCCAACTTCTCCAAGAGTTTCGATCTCTCCAGACTCAGCCATGTTCTTATACTTTTACTTTTTGTTATCTTGCTTTATAGGAGCTGTGCTAGTGCTCCGGCTTTGTAATGACATCATTGTACTCAACAATCCCATTGACCTACTTTTATGGTCACTTGTTGGACATTAATAAATTTATCTTATCTTATCTAGTTATTGTTGGCAAAGTTGAGCCTATGCTTGAGAGTGACAATTTTCTGGACAGTATATTGATTAGAGCTTAGTGATGCCAATGATGAAGAGGATGCAACAGAACTAGCAGACTTGGCTTAAGAAAGTCGAATCAGCTATGTTGTTCAATGTCTTTTCTATTTCCATTTTGGAAATGACATTAGGCAATTTTTGAATGTAGTATTTACTTGGTTCAAGACGGGAGATCTTTCAATGTCTATTTCAAATGATAATGATCAAGTTTACTGTTTTCTTATCATTGTATGACTGATTGTTCAATGAATCAATGTTGAATGAGAATTTTCAGATTCCGAATCATGAATGTCATAATTCATTTGATAATAGATATATCATATCATATATGTATTATGCGTGTGTTTTTGTTAGTTGCTGAAAATGATATTTTTAAGATTTAGATTGTTGATTCACTGAAATTCTAATTATGTTTTATAACTTTTAATTCATTTTTATAATATTTTCATATATATAAAATTGTATATGTATATCCCTTACGAACCCAAGTTCTCTGTTTCAAGAAGTGCCATCCCCGTCCCTGTCCCCGTCCCTGAACCCACATATCTTGGCAACTTAGATATTTCTTTATATTTTTGCATTTACCAAGCTTTTCCTGGGCGGAACCAACTATCGACTCCTTTGCCTTGCTCAAGTCTGGTAATATTGGTTGTACCTGATAGCATATCCAGTCCTCTGGTCCAGTTTTGGTCTTTTTGGATGTTAATATATTCCTGTGTACATCTATTCTCTCTTTTACATTGTGCTTGTATATTATTATTATTATTATTAGCAAATATGTTACGACTAGTCTTTTCATTACATAGCATGTATTTATTTGACAGCATTGGAATGTGGAATCATGAACACAGTATGCTCTATAAGAATAGTTTGCATTTTAGGTGTGTACATCCAATTGCACTATTATTGTTCTGCAGTTGAAGTGTATCTTACCTTGCAGTAGTTGTTACAGGTTTCAGCAACACAACCTATAGGAAGATCTGCTCCATCACCTATGGCAGGGAGTGGGGGAATATCTACTGAGAATAAAACTGCATCGCCTATGCAGTATGCCAATTCACCAAGGTCTGGCCCTAGTATGATGAATGTTCCTTCACCCCAGCAACAGCAGAGGGCAAAAGTGTCACACATACCACAGCAACCACAATCTTATCCATCACAGCAGTTAAGGACACAACCGACACATGCAAATTTACAGGTTAGAGGGATTTATCTGCCAGCATAATTCTTTATTTTACCATGGAGCAAAGTCTTTCCAAGGTAATAGGCTATGCAGCACAGCAAATGTGTGTGTGTGCATATATATATATTTTCTTTTTTGGAAAAATACGTCTTATATTACAAGAGAAAATTTACAAGAAAGCTGGGAAAAGAAGGGAAAACAAAAATGGATGGGTTTAAAGTTTATGCAATAATACCTCATATCCTCAACGCTGCTAGGGCATCGATAAATTCAAAATATGCTAAAGCATTCAACTCTTTGGCATGGTTAACAGGAGGTAACCTTAAGCAGACAATTTCATACATACCTTTTCGCCAGAAGTGACGAAAAAAATTGGACTGAATTGTGCTCATTATAAAAGCCGTATTTGTTATTTGAAAAATTAGAAAAAGGCTACAGTATGTTGGGGCATTACACCAATACTAATGTTACAAAATAATTTCGATACATTAAGCACACATCTTCTCAAAAATATGGTTTGGTAACTATACTCTGGTAATGCATCTAGAGTACAATGGCTGTGTGAAATTCTATCAAATCTGGCACAAGATAATAAAAATCCTTGCAATCAACGTCAGCAGAGATTGTCTTCAACACCACAGGTAGATGATTAGTGATTGTTGAAACATCTGTAATCGTTTCCTGTAATTCTGAATAGAGCATCCTTATGTCTTAACCTTGAGATAACTGCATGCTTATGAAATCACATGATGTATTGTTCCAAAATGTCAAATCAAAATAAGCTGAAGCCTTACATTTATAAACCAAAATTTCTCTTAAAATTGTTGCTTGTAATTTCTAAACCAAATCTCTACCTAAAGACTGGTGTATACATTGAAAGTTTAAACACTGAATTAAGAAAATCCCTTTTTGAAGACCCTGACTTGGGTATATTTTTACTGGAATGCACTTGTAGCAAATTTGCAAAATTCAACTTTGCAAGTTTGCTGTAATGTCCTCTTCTACTTGAGCAGCAGGAACCAACCCGCTAGCGTATTCAATTCCCATAGGTTTGAGTGGGTACTGATAAACAAGGAATTAACTAATGACTGATGCCACATGGGATTAAAGCACACCATTAGCAATGATATTAAGTTATTAGCAGATAAAGAGGACTACTAAAGCAGGATCAAGTGACATACGTGACATGCGAGGAAAAATTCAAAATGTATGCGGCATGCGTCATTAAAGTTGCATGCATGCGTAAGTTAAGTTGCATGCGGCATGCATAGGTCAAAAAGTAAGAAAAGAAGACAAATTGAATTCTCTAGGCATGTATTGTTATTATTCACTTTTGGAAACCGGTTTGAGAGTTCTATGAGTTGCTTTAGGGTTGAGTGCGAATTTCCTTAGCCAACATTGGGTTCAATGGCGAAATCTATCCATCCTAGCCAATTCAGAGGATAGATCATCCAGATCTATCACCGTGCTTCAAGACGGAAATATCTTTATCATTCTTTGCAGGGATTCGAAGAAATCTACAACTGCATAGTAGATTCATGAGGGGCGCATCCATTTGATCATTTTGAGGGCACATTATTGGATCATCTTAAAGGGCACATTGTTGGTTATCACTAGAGGCATTTCCTATCTCTATTTCACTGAGAGATTTGAAGATCATTCCACAAAGGGCGTATTGCCTTGTTACATCATTGAGGGCGTATTGCATTGATCCTAGACAAAACTGAGGGCACATTCTTTTTCACTATATCTCTGGAGGCTCATTGTTCTGTCATTCTATGGGCCATATTAGTCATTCCTCTTACTGGGAGAATCATGGTTAGTCTCTTTGCTGCTTGTTGAGACTCGTGCTAGTCTTTCTAGAGGCATTATTGATGACCCAAGACCAGATGAGGCCGTGAGACTTTGCATGGGCGAATTGTATTGGAGCTGCTACTACCTTCTGAACCAAATCTGATGCATGGCATGCATGTCTTCTCTATGATATCACACTACCCAATTACATCTATTCGGTATGTCCATGCATTGCTTTTGAGTTTGTTTACTTTGTAGATCTAATTATCTTGTTTCTCGGAGCAACGCAAGATTATTATTATTCATGCAAACTCGTTATCTTTAACTTGTAAGTTGTATATGTCAAACTCCTAAACAAGCAACCATTATCACAACAAATCCAACACAATAACATATTTGATCAATTTGGTTATTACATTTGCCCCCATCTCTTCTAGCTAGATTACAAAAATTGTGCTCATGATGGTTGTAAGTTTGCAATTGTTAATTTTTGTACCTAGGAAGTTGTTCCCCTAATGATTTTTTAGCCTAGTCACTAAAAGGGGAAAATAACACGACCCTTGCATTAAATGACTTGAGATAAGCATTTAATTCCACTTTAGAGATTAAAATGACTTTTTGATAAATTTAAGTGAGGTGAGTGAAATTAATTTTGGAGAGAATTAAATTAGTCTTTATCCTCATCCATCCATCTAAATCAATGTGGCCCTTTGGATTAGATGTCTTTTCAACTTACCTCGACATCCAAACAAAAAGGCAAGGGAAAGGCTTTTCACATTCATTCCTTTAATGAGATTTGAGAGAGCTGAGAAAAAAGTCGATTTCTTGAGAAGGAGAAGGAGAATGCAGGAGAGAGAAGAAACACAGACACAAACCCAATAATCCGTGCAGCAGGTCCGCACAACAGTTATGGGCACCTTTTTCGAGAAGAAAAACATCGGCACGCATTTCCAGCCTCTAAGTAGTGACGATTTTTGATTTTTTAAAAACATTTCTAAAATCCTTACAGTCCGTACAATGGCATGATTTTCGAGGTAAGTACAGTCAAATTCGTACAGTCTGTTCACTGCTATTTTGGCACAAATTACGAGACATAATCCTGGGTTTTGCGGATGAGATAAGGTGTAATTGTGCTGTTGCACTTTATTTTGCTGAAGAAATAAAAAGAACTCTCTCTCAAACAGGTTTTCCCCTTGTGAGTTTTTCTTGGGCAATTTGCCAAAAATATTGTCTCTGAAATTTCTGTGACTGTTATAAATTTCTGCTCATAAATGTTGTAAAATTCTTCATGTTTTTTCTGTCAATTTGTTTATGAGAAAATCCACAGAAAGGTTGGGCATTAAACAATGAAAATAGTGGCATGAAACTGGGTTGGGGAATGAGCTGAAGAATTTACATGGTTTCAGAGCTTGGTTAGAGAAGGAGCATAATTAATACAATCAAAATTTCAGGCTGTCACTGAAATTCTTTTGTCAGTGGGCAACACCTTGTTGAAGCTTGAATTGCAGTGAAATAGAAACAAGACTTAGGTTGGAGGATAGACTAGATGGGGCTGGGAATTTTGTCCCATGGAAGGCTAGGTTGGTGCTTATATTGTAGGAAAATGAACTTTGGGATGAAGTGGTTCATTGTACACAAGCAAATCCTATTCAAGTTCCCGCTTCCATTGATCCACAAGCACTTGCAGCCTTCAACAAGAAGGATATAAAAGCTAGAAGGATTATTCTAGATGCAGTTAAAAACCATGTTATCCCACATATCTCAAGCAAAGACTGTGCGTACAAGGTGTGGGATGCTTTGACCATCTTGTACCAAAGTTCAAATGAGAACCGGAAAATGGTGTTGAGGGAAAATTAAAGAGTATTAAGATGGCCAAAGCAGAGGGAGTGACTTCCTACCATACTAGGATATCATAGGGAAGGTTATTTCTGACACTGAGCTTTTTGGACAGTTGTGAATGGGGTTGCAAAGCCTTGGGATGTTTTTGTGGATGCTATAGTAGCCAAGGAGAACTTGCCTTCTTGGGATAGATTCCGAGATGATTTCGTGCAGGAGGGGCCCTGGAGAGGTCTTGTGTAGGGGAGCTCTTCTACTTGTAGGGAGTATGAGGAGAATGTGGCTTTGACTTCCAAGGGAAAGAAGAAGTTCAAGAAGGGCCCCAAGAAGGGTGGGGCTAAGCAGCAGGGTGGACAGAAGGACATTAGCACTAAAGTGTTTTTCTTGTCAAAAGTTTGGGAACTATGCTGGACAGTGTCCACAACAACAACAGATAACAACTTCGACAAAGGTTGACGAGTTTACAACTAGATTCGAGAGAGAGTTTTCTCTTTTTGACGGACATGTTGAGAGAGAGAGAGCATCCATCATCACCAGTACAAACATTGAGATTGAGAGGGAGCATTCTTTGTTGACTAGCAATTCTTTCAGTGCATCCACCACTGACACTTGGTATATTGACAGTGGAGCTTCGAGCCACATGACAGGGGCTTGAGAGATGTTCTCTGAGCTTTCACAGGCAGTCATAGATATGGAGGTAGTGTTGGGGGATGATAGTTGTCAGAGCTGTTGGGTGTGGGACCATTACATTTCAGAGAGAGTACATGAATCCCATGACTCAGAGGGACGTGTTGTTTGTACCTGGGATGAAAAAGCATTGATATCAGTTTCCATGATTGAGGACATGGGACTTAGGGTGTATTTTTTGGATAGACATGTGCGTGTTTTCCCCAAGACTGTAGGACCATCTGCCTCTTACACCATTGGAGTCAGATGTGAGATGATGTACAAACTCTTATGTCATCCCCAACATGCTTTGACACATAATAACAACGGTGATCTTTGTGAGCTATGGCATAGGAGGATGACTCATCTGTATCATCCAACCTTGAGGATGTTGAGGGACATGGTTACAAGATTGCCTGAGTTCAGCACTAAGCACAGTGATGTATGGAGAGGGTGTGCTTTGGGAAAGTACACCAAGACTGCCTTTTCGAGTAGTGATATCATGTCAGTTGGAGTGCTTGATTTTATACATTCTGATTTGTGTGGTCCTATGTCATCTATTTCTCTGTGAGGTTTTGAGTATTATGTGACATTCATCAATGATCATTCCAAGAAGACCTGGATCTACTTTTTGAGGAACAAGAAATCTGAGGTCTTGCAAAGGTTCCATGAGTTCAAAGCTCTTGTGGAGAACTGGACTAGGAGGAAGATTCAGGCACTTAGATCAGATTACGGGGGTGAGTTTACCTCCAAGGAGTTTGATGAGTATTGCAGACAGGGGGGCATATAGAGACAATTGACAGTACCATACACTCTTGAGCAAAATGGAGTGGTGGAAAGGAAGAACTGATATATTGTTGGAGCAGTGAGAGCCATGTTACATGATCAGTCACTTCCTTTCTTTCTTTGGGCCGAGGCATGTAGTACAACTGTATACCTTCAGAACAAGGTTCCCCATCGCGCCTTGCAGAACAAGACTCTTGAGGAGATGTTCACAGGAAAGAAGCCTGAGGTTAGTCATTTTCGCATATTTTGTTGCCTGACTTTTTCACATGTCCCTTTTGAGAAGAGGACAAAGCTTGAGCCCACTACAGAGAGAGGCATCTTTGTGAGCTATAATGAGACTTCGAAGGCCTTCCACATTTATCTTCCTGCCTAGAGGAAGGTTGTTGTGAGGCGGGAAGTGAGATCTAAGGAGGAGCGGGCCTTGAGGAAGTCCAGAGAGTCAATGCAGGAGGAGCAGCAGGTTCCCACACCTCAGGCAGCTTCACAGGTACCTTTAGTACAAAGTACAGGTTCATAGGTTTTAGGGGTGATTGGACCACAGGTTACATGCATAGGTTCTTTAGGTTTAGTGGTTCAGCTAGCAGGTACTTTGGGGACAGGTTCTGGTTCTCCGGTCACAGGTTCCCCATTTACAGCTATCGAATCACAGGTTTCAGTTGTAGTTGGTTCACCAGCTCTTGGTCCACAGGTTTTTGGGCCATATACTTCTGGGGTTTCTTCAGATGATGATAAACCAATTTGAGGGCAACCTTCAGGGAAGAGGAAGCCTAAATGGCTTCGTGAGATCTTGAAGGAAGGAAAGGATTTTGGAGCACCCAAGGAGCCAGTGAGGACTATAGTGATGCCAAATAGGTTGGGTATGGCTTTGGTTGCTAGTCTTCGTGATTTAGAGCCATCTACATTTGAGGAGGCCTCTAGACATCATGTTTGGAGAGATGCCATGATGGAAGAGTACCATTCCATCATGAAGAACGATGTTTGGGAGATTGTTCCAAGAATTGAGTGGAAGTCATTGGTGACTTCTCGATGGCTTTACAAGGTAAAGCATGCTGCAGATGGTAGTGTGGAGAAATACAAAGCTCGGTTTGTGGCGCGGGGGTTTTCACAGGTAGAGGGAGTTGATTATGATGACACCTTTGCACCGGTTGCTTGTTACACTTCTATCAGATCACTGATTTCCATTGTTGCGGAAACGAGTTGGAAGATCTATCAGATGGATGTGAAGACTGCATTTCTCAATGGAATCATACAAGAGGAGGTTTATGTGGAGCAGACACAGGGCTTTGAGATTCATGGGAGAGACTCCCTCGTTTGTACGCTAAAGAAAACCTTGTATGGGTTGAAGCAAGCTCCTCGAGCTTGGGTATTCTAGGATATACTCTTACTTGCTATCGATGGGTTTTTAGAAGAGCGAGGCTGATCCAAATCTCTACTTCATCTTTGTTGGAGATGATTCGTTCATTTTTCTGTTGTATGTGGATGATTTGTTTATCACAGGTTGTGAGAGACCTATTGTAGTTTTCAAGAGAGATCTTGCTTCAGAGTATGAGATGACTGACATTGGGTTGATGCACTATTTTTTGGGATTGGAGGTTTGGCAGGAGCCTGGTCATATTTCCCAAGGACAAGGAAAGTATGTAGTGGATATTCTGAAGAGATTTCGGATGGAGGATTGCAGGCTGATGTCTACACCTATGGTCAGCAATTGAAAGAAGCTTAATGCTTCTAAGGGAGAGTTGGTGGATCCTACATTATAACATCACCTCATTGGTTAGTTGATGTATCTGGTCAACACTAGGTTAGATTTGTGTTTAACGGTGAACACTCTCAGTTAGTTCATGGTGGAGCCTAGGAGAGTGCATTGGGTTGCCACGAAACATTGTTGAGATACCTTGCAGGGACAGTGGATTATGGTCTGGATTATAGGAGATTGGATGGGGTTAGTTTTATTGGCTTCATGGATTATTGGGTAGGCAGTGTGGCAGACCGGAAGAGCACTTCCGGATGCTGTTTCAGTTTGGACTCGACGACAGTTGTTTGGTCAGGAGCTGAGGCCTACGATGATTTATTGTGACAATCAGAGTTGCATCCAGTTCTCTGAGAATCCGTTATTTCACGACAGGTGAAAGCATATTGAGATCAGGTACCATTTCATCCATGATTATGTCTAGAGAGGAGCTGTGGAGTTGCAGTACATTTCCATTGATGAGAAGGTTGCAATTATCCTGACAAAGTCTCTTAGAAGAGGCAAGTTCATTCACTTCAGAGACAAGTTGGGTGTGGTGCATAACACCTTCCTTGGTAAGAGGAAGTGTTAATTTTTGTACCTAGGAAGTTGTTCCCCTAGTGACTTTTTAGCCTAAGTCATTAAAGGGGGAAAATAACACGACCCTTGCATTAAATGACTTGAGATAAGCATTTATTCCACTTTAGAGATTAAAGTGACTTTTTGATAAATTTAAGTGAGGTGAGTTAAATTAATTTTGGAGAGAATTAAATTACCCTTTATTCTCATCCATCCATCTAAATCAATGTGAGGCTTCGATTAGATGTCTTTTCAACTTACCTCAACATCTAAACAAAATGGCAAGGGAAAGGCTTTTCACATCCATTCCTTTCATGGGATTTGAGAGAGTAGAGAAAAAGTCGATTTCTTGAGAAGGAGAAGAAGAACGCAGGAGAGAAAAGGATCACAGGCACAAATCCCAAGAATCTGTACAATAGGTCCATACAACAGTTCTAGGCACATTTTTCGGGAAGAAAAAACAGAGGCACGTATTATTATTTTTTTTCGAAATCCATATAGTATGTACAGTGGCACGATTTTTGAAATCTGTACAGTTCGTAAAGTGGCATGATTTTCGAGGTCAATACAGTCAAATTCGTACAGTCTATTCATTGTTGTTTTGGCTCGAATTCTGGTTTTGGCAGATGGGATAAGTTGTAATTCTGTTGTTGCACTTTATTTTGTTGAAGAAATAAAAATAACTCTCTCAAACAGGTTTTCCCCTTGTGGGTTTTTCCTAGGCAATTTGCCAAAAATACTGTGTTTGAAATTTTTGTGTGTGATTGTTATAAACTTTTGCTCATAAATTTTGTAAATTTCTTCATGTGTTTCTGTCAATTTGTTTACGAGAAAATCCACAAATTTGGGTTGGGCATTAAACAATGAAAATGGTGACATGAAATCGGGTTGGGGAATGAGCTGAAAAATTTACAGCAACAAAATTCCTTGAACCTTCCTGGTATAATTGGGTACCTTTTCCACCAACTAGGTGGTATTTGTGACGAGAATGGACTCCACTTGGATCCTTCCATGTCCATAATGCATTCTGAACTTGATCAATCAACTAGGCATTTTAATTTTAATTTTTTTGAAAAATACGTTCCCGTTTCCATCCTGCAAAACAAAGATCAGTTCATAAAGTTGTGTAGAGATTTACAGTGGGTATTAAAAATTAACTGAAAGTTGTCTAGAGATTTCCCGTGGGTAATAAAAATCATGACTTTAGTCTTGGTAAGGTTTACCACTATTTATTCAAGATTATATAATCTTGCAAGGGCTTCCGATTTCCTTTGAAGCCCCTTAGGTGAGGAGGATAAAAGGGCTTGTTATCACACCATTTTGTAGTTGTCTACTAAAGGTATCTTATCCAGGACGGTAGAGGGTAGGGAAACTAAACTGGTGACACCTCGAGGATCCCAATGCCAACTAGATAAGATGGCTATTTTAAGTTTTTCAGTGAAATTTCCCAATCCTGGTTTTCCAAGTCTTGTGTCAAGTTTTAGTGTTCACCCAAGTTTTCAATCTGCTGAATATGAGTGTTTTTCATTACATTAGACATAACTGGAAAATATGAAAGAAATATCATAAATTTATAGGCAGAAATTAAATAACACATTCACCATGAAATTGTCTGGCTCATAAATTTTGGCAAACTACCCAAGCAAAATCCACAAGGGGAAAACCTGTTTCTGAGAGTAATTTTTATTTCTTCAGTAAAATTATTCAACAATAGAATACAACTTATCTCAACCAAGTAGACCAATTTTTAGCCTCGATTTTAGTGCCAAACAATCTCGAAATCTGTGCATATTCTTCTCAAACTGCATGCTGAAAGTACTATACAGACATACTCCAAAGAACAATCAATTCCTCCTCGAACTATGTGCTGCAAGTACGGTATGAAAATCTTGGTATGTGTGCCTGCTATCTCAACAAAAACACCCTTGAATTTTGTGCCCACTCTGCCTTGAAATTCGTGCTAGCTATAATAAAATAGTACGAAATAGTACGAACTGTACAGAATTGTATGGATTGTACAGACCGTGCGAACTATCAAAATTCAGCTACTCCAAATCATGCCAGCAGCCTTGGAATTCGTGCTGCTGTACAATTTTTACTTCCTGGGAATGTCTGACACAGTCTCTCTCTTTGCTGCTCTTTCTTCTCTTCTCAAGAACCCTACTTTCTCTCTCAAAATTGCTCTCCAACTCTCTTGGTGAGTAAAAATGAGGAATGGGTGCCTTTTTTATTATTTCCCTTGGTCTTTTCATTTCACCTTCCTGCGGTAGTTGAAAGGACACTAGATCAAGGGCCCACATTTAATCTAGTGTTTTCTTATCAATGGATGAGAAAAATCACTTTGCTCTCCATTAAATATTTTCTCTCTCAACTCCCACTTAAATTTATTTAAAAAGTCACTTTATTCTCTAAAGTGAATTAATTACTCATCTCAAATAACTAATACGAGGGTCATTTAACTTGTCCCCTTTTTGTGACTAAGGCACAAAGTCACTAGGAGAACACTTCCCTAGGTACAAAAATTCAACACTCTCTCTTTCCTAGGAAGCTGTTCTCCCTGACTCCCAACTTATCCTTCGAGAAGATAAACTACTTCTCCACCAAAGTTGGTCATCTGCTCATGTGCTTCTCACACAATGAAGTTCTAAAATCCTCTCTAGAAAGGTCAAATTTAATGTCTCTTCATGCTAGGCATCATCACATGAAGGACATCCTGATCTGCCACACTCACCACTTCCGCTTCCTGCGGGAAGTTCTTTTGGGTGTCCTCCACTAGAATCACACTCCAGTCTCACACTGCCTATTGTAGAAGCTCCCTCTATCTCTGGAAGTTGTCCATCTACAGAACCTGTACTCTGCATCGATGCCTCATGTCGAGAAGTCTCATCTCACTCAACCATTATTGACAAGTCATACTAGCTGACTCTCCTGCCGGTACTAGAAGAAGTAGCCTATTGCGTACTCTCCTGAATTGAAGATTCAATACTTGGTACCACTTCAATCTCCGGAGCATGTCGCTCTCCTCTTTGAACTAAGGACTGTCTACTTGGTGCCACATCAATCCTTGGTGCTTCACGCTCTCCCTCTGTCTCAGACTCTGATCCTGTTATCCACCCAAATCCTCCTGATGTAGGCTGACCACATACCACATATTCACCATCTCTCCAATGATCAATCAACACAGAATCAACTGGATCCATTCCCACTTGGTAGATAAATATGTGTTCACTCTTGAACACCATTGCATACCTTGCACCCTCCAAGGTTGGAATGGAGAGTCTAGTATCTCTCATCCCTAGAACATAGAGCACTCTTGATACCTCTAGAAGCTCTCCAAACTCTAGCTGGAACCTTACTCGTCCTGTTTCTCTGACTGCATACAGTGTTCCCTCTCCGTCTTGTAAGAATCACTCTGGAATAGTCTCTAAAGTGAGGAATGCATCTCGCATCCCAGTCATGTCCTCACAATATTCACTCTCAACTATCGACTTCACTGCATCCATAGGTCTACTACTGCTGCAACTCGAAAAAAATGTGACAAGAGAGAATTCTTTCTTGAACTTTGCAGCTTAACTCTCTATCTTAGTTGTCGTTGCAACCTGTTCGTCCTTTTGCTTGCCCCTCTTCTTATTAGGACATTGGCCAACATATTGGCTAAACACATTGCATGCATAACACCTGCCTTTGCTCAGGTCCTTTTGCTCTCCTCTTTACTACTTAGCCCCTCCCTTAGGGCTTGTTGCCCTCCTATTTCGACTAGGTGGCAACCTCATGTACATTGAAGATGTACATTCTGTGCAATTTGTACCGTGGAAAATCCTTGGGATTTTTCACTCAGCAAGGCATTTTTGCCCCTTTTTTCATGAAATTTCCGCTCCCTTGTGTGGGATAATTAATATAATTCTATGTACTAGTGTGGGCCATATGCTATGGATGCCACACCATGGACCTTATTATTAGGGAAGTCCCCTTCATCGAGTGTTTTTTTCCCTTCCGATTAATCTTGTTCTTTAACGATTTTAATTGGTTGGGTTTTTCACTCAAATCCTCCAAAGTGGTGAACGGGCTTTCTAATAATCGAGTCCATGGGATGGCTAAGGGTTCAACATGTTATTCATGACCATGCTAGACATCTCCTATAGTCTTGCGGAATTTCATTCATTTTTTATATTTTTATTAATACTCTAATTAATTAATTTCACCATTTGGTGGTCAATTAATTGGGTTTTGATGAAATAATGTAATTTCTTGAACCTTGGCATGTTGTAATAGGGGCTATGAATGCAAATAAAAATGCTTTGAAACCCCCTAAGCCATTGGTTCAAGTCCCATGTCATTCTGACGAGGGGTTAGGAAGTTAGACCAATTTTGGTTAAGACAAGGTATTTTTTTTCCTAGGGAGAAAAATTAAACTATTTGATTTTGAAGGAAAACATCAAATAAGGCCATGGTAATTAAGTTTGGGGGGTGGCTAAGTATAGTCAATTTTTATTTTTAAATAAACCCCCTCATGGTCAAAATAAATTTTTGAAGATCTCCTAAGTGGGGCGCCCCTATTGTTTTTCCAAAAATAAAAGATAAAAAAAATAAAAGGTAAAAAATAAAAAATAAAAGATAAAAATAAAAAAAATCAAAAATCAAAATTTGAGTCAAAGGAGGCCCCAGATAAAAAATAAAAAATAAAAAATAAAAAATAAAAGATAAAAGATAAAAGATAAAAGATAAAAGATAAAAGATAAAAAATAAAAATAAAAGATAAAAAATAAAAGATAAAAGATATAAAATAAAAGATAAAATATAAGATTAAAAATAAAAGATAAAAAATAAAAGATAAAATAAAAGATTAAAAATAAAGGATAAAAAATCAAAAATCAAAAAATAAAAAGTTGAGTCAAAGGAACTACTCCCAAGGTGGGTGCCTAGTCATGGAAACCGTAGATCTAAGGGTTAAGCTTCATTGTGACATGGATCTATCTTTTTGATCATTGATTTGAAGAGGCACCCTTGCTTATGATTGGTGGATGGTTTGCAAAGTCAATAAACCTAGATCTAAGGGTGGAGGAGAGATAGAGTTTAGATCTATGTTTTGGACCCTTGATTTGGGAGTGGGTTTGGAATCTTTTCAACTATAAAAGAGAGGCCCCTCCTGTCATTTTCTCATCATTCTTTGGAGCATGGTTATGTTGCCAAAATATTCTCTCTTCTCCCTCTCTTCTCTAATTTTCTCTCTCAAGTTTTCTTTGGCTATCGTAATGTTGTTGCCCTATTGGAGTTTATGATACATCAATCTTTGGAGGATACATTTGTTGGTGCATCCATTTTGTGGCTTGAAAAGTGAGGTAACTGTTTATGGTTGGTTATTGTTGCATTATTTATCATAGAAGCTCTCCACATGCAAAAACCTTTGCAAAATCTTACAATGTTAATCACAAGTGCAAATAAAAAAACTTCTACCTACAAATCATCTCTATGTGTGAGTTTTGCAACTTTAGCTAAACTTTTTGTAGGGATTGAAACATGGAAAAGTTCTCCCTCCCCTAATCTCTGATCTTGTTTTTTGTTTTAGAAACTAGTATTTTTGTTATTGTTTAGTAGCAAAATCTAGTTTGCTTTAATAGATCCATGTCATATTTTTATTATATATTTCATATTTGATTTCTTACTATGTTTTAGGTGGCTGGAAATGCAATTTTCGGCCCTCCAATATTCAATTTTCCGATATTTTAATACCCAGATTTTTACTGTAAAATTATTGTATTTTTATACTAACATTTTCTAACTTCTTTTTGAGTTTTCTGTTTTTAGCAGGTTTTACAATTTACAAGGGGAGGTTCTTCCCAAATCACATAAAAAACACCTCAACTTGCAACTGCTTTCAAAAGGGTTCAAACCCTTATCTTCTTACTCTATTTTCTAGCTATTTGTAAGCCTTGAGAGAGTTTCTTTGTAGGCATTTCTCTATGAGTTTTTCGAAAGTAAATTTGTAACATATTTGTTATCACATATATAGTAGCCGGGCTACCATATTCTATTTTTTGGATACAGTACATTTTTCAGCGAGATCTCTTACATATGAGATGCTGAGATGGGTAGTTTTGACGGATCATTATTTTATTTGTGGACTATTGTACTCTCCCATGTCAGGACTGAGTCTCAGGACACTCAGATTTGAGGATTGATGTAGCCATTTAGTCATTTATAGAGCAGTTATTGATGCCCAAATTTATATCAGTGCTTTCTCATTGGACAGATGATGCTTCAGATGGATTATATGCATAATTATGACTTAGCTTTTATTATATTGTGTTATGGTTATTGTTGCTCTTATACTCATCTTTGTGACATGTAGTTTCATGGTCTGGTGGTCATAATTATATGGACTTGGATGTATTTGTAATATGTATTGATGTCTCTACTTAGACTTGGAAGTTCTTGATTTATACTCATTGGTTTTACCCTCCCTAGGGAGAATAGAGGTAGTCATTCCCACCATAACCTGGCTTGCTAGTGTTTCCTTCATTATTCATTGTCTCTACCCATCCGTTACCTTTCAATTTTGTTTTAACCCGACTTACTACTTGACTTGTGGCATGGAGGACCTTTCGCCGCTAGAACCTTTGTTGGACAAGCCTTCCTGTTTGTATTATGTCTCGCCTCTGAGTTGGTGACAGAACTTGCCTTTGGTGAGTTGGATTGTATACCTAAATCATTCTGGTTGGTTGTCCCGATGTTTGGCACTGTGCAGAACTCCCCTGGGTCACTTGAGATATTGTCGGCTAAAACTAAAAGCTCATGTACTACTTATATTGAAAATGTGTCTATGCGCCCATGAACAATGCAAAATCTAGAATGTGTTTTTTAACACATATCTGAAAAGGGAAAGAGCAATGAAATGCTAAAAATACCCCTCGAAGGGTATAAGAAAAAGGTCCTAAAAAAACAATGATTAAAATATATGCTAACCTTGTAAATTTGAATGTATCCTGGATGAAAGCTGTGATTAGCTGTGCTTTTAAGCACTGGTGAAGTCCCAAAAGGATCATATAGGCCAAAAAGGCCCTGGAAATAAAATTGACGATCTTAATGATGTAGACATGATGCCTAAGTTGAATAAGCACTCTCTGAACAACTGATCCATTTGTGAGGCACTGCCATCCCCTGTGTTATTGTTTGTCTAGCATATAGTTATAGTGAGTATCCCCTTTTCCATATCCGAAGTGTCACAATGTTGAGTGGATAGTCATCCTTTGTCCTGAGCCTTGTCAAATTCAACCTTCACCCTTCACTAGCAAAGTGACTACAACTATGAAGTGAGTATGATCTGGAAAGCCTGGTCTGAGTAATAATAAATAAAATCCTTATATATATGTATTTGTTGATGTACCACCAATGAGGTGACTGCTACTTGTTATAATTGTTGCTTAGATGATTTGTAGAGCATGTCTTAGCCTTTTAACACTTGCAGCAGATGGATGAGAGTCTGAGTTATATTTGGTATTTGGTCATTTACACGTTATTATATTATCTATTGGACACTGTTGATGATCAGGCAAAGACCTGGATAGGGTATGAATATACACCCTAGATGGATTTGGACCCTCTGAGTCTAGTGAGACAGTTTATTTTCAGTTTCAGGCACTTGCAGAGATGGTTAGGCTCATTTTCAGGGATGATTTTAAGGAACCATACTGATTTAAAAGGGTATAAATGTTGGCGAATATTACCAATTCTTAAAACACCAACTATAAAATGATTGGCGATATTTTTCAAAAAATATTTTCATCTCCAATGATTTTATATCGTTTATATAATAATTTGGCGATTTTTAGGGTGAAATTTTTTTATCCCATCAAAATTGGGCGAAACAGGGCTTCAAAAAATGCAAAATGGCGAATTTTTTTTGAGAGAAAAACATGGAAAAATAGCCCATTGGGCTAAATTTCGCCCCTAAAATTATCCTTGCTCATTTTACCCTTCTGATGCAGTTTTGCCTCATAGGATGGTGTGTCTGAGCAGGGAGATGTTTTATTTGGATCTCCTAGGGCGTTGTATGGGCATAAAGGGTGCAGCCACTTGATTGAACCATAGTACCCCCATCCCAGAGAGCTTGGTGGGCTTAGTTTAACAATGCAGGCACCCTAGGAGGCTGTTTTGGTAGGTACACATCTCCCGAGGCAGATTAAAAAATGATTAAATGGATATTGAAGAAATCGATTTGGGCTATTGAGGCAAGGAAATGACATGTGATGAGTCATGATGATGAGAGTGATGTCCTCCGCACCTTCTCCAGCAGTTGCAACACCTGATTGGGCCCACACCTATTTTTTGGGCATTTTATTATTATTATTTGGAGCTTTTGGGAGGCTCACGGTTTCCTCAAGGAGGCACAAAGTCAAAGAATTGAAATATTATATTATTCTATTGTGCCATGGGGCACCCATAGGGAGTTAGTTAACACTCCATGGACTCACCATGTGCTTCATTTATTTCTTGTTGAGTGGGGTACCCTCTTTAGTCCACTTTGGTACTTTATGGTTATATTGATCCATGTATTGTATATTGATCCATCTATTACTGAATAAAGGCTCTGAATGACTTATGTTGGGAATGATGATCCATGCTGTATCCCCATGAATATGTCTGGCTCAAAGGAAAAGAGAATCTTTATGTTGCATCATAGTAGCCCAACTACAACATATCTATGATAACAGGAGGTTAGAATTATTAGGATTATTAATCCTCCCTTGTCCAATTTGGTCATATGTCTAAATTAGGAGTCATGTCTAAATTGGGAGTCCATCCAGTTTATTTTTAGTCACTAGCACCATTGGGTCCACTTGGCCTAATTGGGGCACATGTGTCAGTTACTAAAGTGTGGGGAACACTAATTGAGGCCTACTACCACTGATTGCACTTGCATGCATCAGTTTAGGAGCGTCCTAGACCAATCCCTACAATTTAGGAGCCACTGGGAGTGCCGAAACCAACCAAGGTCAGTTCAATTGAGTTGGTGACTAGTCAAGCTAAGTTAGGAGTCAGCTACATTTAGTTCTAGTCCTCTACATTTAGTTAGCGCTAGGTTTGCATGGATGCATGTAGGAGGGGCGCATTTCTCACCTACCACAGTCAGTTAGCCTTAGTCAACACTGAATGTAACACTCGAGTTGTGTTTTAGAACTTCGATGAACTCCGGTTATGGTTTAGACAAGGTCAGTTAACTATTGAGTCTTCCGATAGTGATTTAGACAAGGTCTTAGTTACCTACAGTCAAGTAGAGTCTAATCAATTCGAATTTCCTCGTGGATTCGAATTGCATGTGGCTATTTAAGCCATTGTACTTCATTGTAATTACTATCTAATTACTCTTTGATTAATGAAAAGCATTCACAGTTGCAAGCCATTTTTGCACTGTTTCATTCTTCAATAACTGAGTAAATTGTGTGATCTATTCTGTGAGTTGTGTGTTTGTCTATGTTGCCAGGAAACGTGGGTGCGGGTACGGGTACTGGTACGGATACGGGTACGACACTTTTTGAAACAGGGTACTTCGGTACGTCGGGGGTACTATATATATATATAATTATTAATAATATATATATAATATATAATATATATTAAAAATAAAACTGAAACATGTCACAGTCACATGACTCACATGATACATCATGATCCAATGATTCGTACATGCACATTGCATATTCACTTTCAGATTTTGTCATTGATTCATTGAACAATGAAAATTCACAATTCACATTGAAAATTTGAAACATTCAAAGTTCAAAGTTCAAACATAAATTAAAATAAGTTATAAATTATAATATATTAATGACAAATGTATGTCCATGACTCCTTGAGTCCATTCAACATTGTCAAACTACATTCAAAATTTGCCTAATGGCATTTTCAGACATGAAATAGAAAGATCAAAAAAGTGAAACTGAACAATGAACAAAATAGTAAATTTGGCTTTCTCAAGCCATGTTATCAACATCCTCAGCATCAATGTCATCAGCATCACTAAGGTCCTCTGTCAGCAAGCTCTCTAGATAGGAATCACTCTCAAGTTGAGGCTCGTGCTCATGAATAGTATCCAGAGGTAACTCAACAAGGCCATCTGGTTGTACCTCTTCATCCACACAGATAGCATCATCTGTGTACTGATCCCATCTCTTGAAAGGACCCTCCTTGTATCCTGGGTCTTTTCGAGATATGAGACGAAGCGTGCTATGA
>LPNX010229502.1:1259022-1270396 GCA_001517045.1 Pseudotsuga menziesii
AGACCGAAGTTTAGAAAACTTCGCTAATGTAAGAGACTTGGTGAAGATGTCTGCAACGTGATCATCTGTAGGGCAATAGAGCACTTCAATAACGCTATCATGAACAAGATTTCTGATGAAGTGCATATGTAGCTCAATGTGTTTGCTGCGTGTTATCACACATATAGTAGCCAGGCTACCATATTCTATTTTTCAGACACAGTACATTTTTCAGCCAGATCTCTTACATATGAGATGCTGAAATGAGCATTTTTTAATGGATCATGTTTATACTAGTGGACTATTGTGCTCTCCCATGTCAGGACTGAGTCTCAGTACACTTAGATTTGAGGACTGATGTAGCCATTTATGTCATTACAGAGCAGTCATTGATGCCCAGTTTTATATCAGTTCTTTCTAATTGGACATATGGTGTCTCAGATGGATTATATTGCATGATTATGACTCAGCATTTTATATTGTGTTATGGTTATTATTGTTCTTATACTAATTTTTGTGACATGTATTGACTTATGGTATCATGATCTAGCGGTCATAATTATATGGACTTGGTTGTATCTTGTACTATGTATTGATGTCCTTACTCTGACTTTGAAGTTCTTGATCTATACTCATTGGTTTTACTCTCCTTAGGGAGAATAGAGGTAGTCATTCCCACCATTGTTTTGGCTTGCTAGTGTTGGCTCCATCATTCATTGTCTTCACCCATCCATTACCTTCCAGTTTAGTTTTCAACTCGACTGACTTCTTGACTTATGGCATGGAGGATCTTTCTCCCCGCTAGAACTTTTGTTGGACAAGCTTCCCTGTCTATATTGTGTCTCGGCTCTAAGTTGGTGACAAAACTTGCCTTTGGTAAGTTGGATAGTATGCCTAAATCATTCTAGTCGGTTGTCCCGATGTTTGGCACTGTATAGAACTCCCCCTAGTCACTTGAGATGTTGTTGGCTAAAACTGAAAGCTTATGTACTACCTGTATTGAAAATATTGAATATGCGCCCATGGAAAATGAAAATTATAAAACTGTGTTTTTTAACAGTTGTAAAGAGGGCAAGAGCAATGAAATGCTAAAATACTCCTTGAAGAGTATAAGAAAAGTTCCAAAAAGCAATGGTTAAAAATATGCTATGCTATATCCAAATATTGCTGACCTTATAAAAATAAATATGTCCCGGATGAAAGGTGCGATTAGTTGTGCTTTTAAGCATTGGTGAAGTCCCAAAGGGTCATATAGGCCAAAAAAACCATGGAATAAAATGATGGTCCTAATGAACTTGGATCAATCTTGATGTAGTCATGATGCCTAAGTTGAATAAGCACTCTCTAAACAACTCACCCATTTGTGAGGCACTGCCTTTCCTTGTGTTGTTGTTTGTCCGACATTGGTTATAGTGAGATTTCTCTTTCCATTATCCAAAGTGTCATGATGTTGAGGAGGAAGTCATCCTTTGCCTTAGCCTTGTCATTTTCACCCTTCACTAGCAGATTGGCTACGACTATGAAGTGAGTATAGTCTTGAAAGTCTAAGTCTGAGTAATAATAAATAAAGCCTTATATATGTATTGGTTGATTTACTGCCAGTGAAATGAATGCTACTTGTTGTGATTGTTACTTGAATGAGTTGTAGAGCATGTCTTAGCCTTTTTCACTTGTAACAGATGGATGACAGTCTGAGTTATTATTGGTGTCTGATCAGTTACAGGTGGTTATATTGTTTATTTGATATGATTGGTGATCAGATAGAGACCTATGAGGGGTATGAGTATACACCTTAGATGGATTTGGACTCTCTGAGTCTAATGAGATAGTTTATTTCCAGTTCCGGGCACTTGTAGATATGATCAGGCTCATTCTGCCTCTCTGATGCAGTTTTTTTTCACAAGTTGATATGTTTGAGCAGGGAGATGTTTTAGTTGGATCTCCTAGGGCGTTGTATGGGCATAGGGGGGTGTAGCCACTTGTTTGTACCATTGTACTCCCATCCCAGAGAGCCTGGTGGGCTCCGTTTGACAACGCAGGCAACCTAGGAGGCTGTTTTGGCAGGATCACGTTTCACGAGGCAGATTAAAAATAATTAAATGGCTATTGAAGAAATCGATTTGGGCTACTGAGGTAAAGAAATGGCATGGGATGAGTCACAATGATGAGAGTGATGTCTTCCACACCTCCAGTAGTTGTAGCACCTGATTGGGCCCACACCTATTTTTGGGCATTTTTATATTATTTTTTGGAGCTTTTGGAAGGCTCACGATTTCCTCAAGAAGGCATAAATTCAAAGAATTAAATTATTATATTATTTTATTGTTCCATGGGGACACCTAGAGGGAGTTAGTCAAACACTCCTTGGACCCACCATGTGCTTCATTTATTACTTGTTGAGTGGGTTACCTTTTTATGGGTGGTTTAGTCCACTTTGGTAAATTATGGTTATATTGATCCATGTGTTGTATGTTGAGCTTATCTCAAGCATTGATTAGAACATTTCATCTTTTAATCTTAGCCACTCGTTTTGAAAGTGGTTAGAATTCGGTTATGATTGTGGTTCTCTCATTTCTATTTAAAGGAGAGAGCTTCTCATTTGTTAGGGGTCTTTGGCTCTTGGATCTGAATAATAGAAAGACTTTTTGTGGATATTTTATGGATCTGCTTTGCATCTGATGTTCTCAAATGGTCATTGGATAATCTTCAGCTTCCTAGCGTTGTAGAAATTCTTGTGAGATCTATATTTTTTTTGCTATCATTGTTTTGCCTAAACGAGGGCATTTTGGCTGGAGCGTTTTTGCAGGGGGACCTCAACTTGCTTGGTTTTCTTCGTCTTGGATCAGGGAGTTTTCATTAGTTTCATTGTGATCTATGATTACTTCGTTTTACTTTCTTGTAGCATTTGGTTTCTTTACCTCGTATTGGCAAATTTGATATTGTTGACGTTTGCTCATGCAGGATAGAGGGCGCATTGGTGGCTTGTGGCTTACATCATTCATAGAAATCATTGGAATCTTCCAGAATTGATTGGGATAGCAAAGATCATCACTGTTAAAGACTTCTACAAGCGTTTCTAGGTAAGATCTAACAGGTGGGTCTTTTCTCTTCAGATCTTATTCCATTGTACCTTGCTTTACTTCAAATTTTTTGAAAAACTCCTAAATACTAAAAACCCTAAAGTGCACTAAATGTGGGAATAGTCCGATCTTTGGCCAAGCCATTTCTGGGTTTCATAGATCGGGCCTCCCCTTCACTAAATTTGCTGCAACGCTGGTCAAACTCCTCCTAGTTTGACCTAGATTTGATTTTTAGCCAGAAAACTGCAAAACCCCCCCACTGAATATTTGACCTGCTAGGGTTTTGATTTTTTTTAAATTCTGACTACACAGATGGATAGATCGGGTCCCACATAGTCCAAATCAACCCCAACGCTGTCCAAATTCTTGGCAGTTTGACCTAGATCTGAGTTTTTGACTGAAACAACCCTATCGCCCTCACTGAAAAATGGACTTTTCTGGATTTGACTTTTTCTGATAGATTAGGGATTAAGCACTCCAAAACACCCCCAACACTGAGCTAGTTCTTTTCGGTTTGCCCTAGATCTGAAAAATTGGTTTTCAACCCCCCTTGTCCCCTCATCAGATTTTGACTTTTCCAGATCTGATTTTTTCGCTGATTTTCTGATTTGGGTTTGTAGATCGGGTTACCCTGACCTCATTTCTCCTTCAACGCTGAGTTGTTAGCCTCCAGGTGACCCTAGAATTGTAGATCTACTTCTCCAAGCCCTAGCGCTAGCCCTCCATTGAGTTGGTTTTCCTGTAACCTGAACTTTCTGGGCTAACTCCTTTCTGGGTTCATAGATCAAGGTATATGCCAGGTGGGTTCTCTGAAACGTTGGGTTCATGCTGACTCCATGCCCAATGCACATAAGGCACTGATCTCCTAGCTAGCGCTAGCCCTCACTTGACCTCACTCCCATTCCCTTTTTCCAACTTTCATTTACAAATCAAGTTATCTACCGTTCACTGAGTCTGTCTCCTTGGTACTAGATAGTCCCAACTCTGTCCTTGCTTACCCTGTCACAGTTACGTTTCCCAAGATAGTGGTCATCTCCATCAGTTGCTAGTACCTAAACCCTAGAGCTAGGGTTTCCATTCACCTTGCACCTTACATACTTTAAATCCCCATTTGATCTATTTTGGTGTCTAGGTCTGATCTCTCCTGTCGAGAGCAGATCCGAGTCTCCCCCATTGTTGTCTTGGATTAGGATAACATAAAGTGAAGGCTGCCTTGATTGGCGTGACAACCATCCATTTGGGAGTCTAAGCAGTCGTGGTTCCACTCCTTAGTTGCTTGCCCCTCTACCATCCATCCTGGATCCACCTCACACAGGCAACTACAAGGCGGGTCATAACATTTTGGCGCCGTTGCCGGGGAGGTAGAGGCCTACCTTGGTTCAACATACCTTGCCTTTCCCTACGACATATCTTTTATTGGTGAATTACTTGTGTGGTTCACCTGGTGACTACACCCTGCGACTCCACTGAGGATCGTGCCCAACATATTAATCTTAAGTTCTTAGAGCATACCATAAATCATAATGAATTCAGATGTATTTCTGAGGCACATGAAGGAAGTAACCAAAAACATGATTGAAAATACAAGACAAATAAACGAAAGGGATAGATGGAGGTCAGACTACGGGTATGAGGATGATCTCGAGCATGACTATGGGTATGAATCTAGTTATCACAATCTTTATGATACCCACCAACTTCCTCACCCATGCAACAAAGATTTCCCAAACATCCCGAGTGGACCTGTAAGTCGACATGAACCTAGAAGTCAGTCCCAGTCAAAGCCTTATAGAGAAGTAACCAGAGCTATTAAAAAACAAGACAAACGGTCTCCTTTTTACTTTTCTGAAATACCGGGAGCACCTCATCATATGCCAAACGATTACACTAGTGGGTTACCCAAGTTTAGCGGAAATAATGATATATCTATTGAAAGTTATTTGGACATTCTCTGGGATTACATGGAATCTAGACGTGCAGACAATGAAGATGTTTATATGCGAGCCTTGGGAGAATCCTTGCAAGGGGATGTTCAACTATGGTTTGATCATTTAGCACCAGTATCCGTCACTGGGTATGACATGTTCACAGATTTGTTAATTGATAGTTGGAGTAGGAACACTAATGATTCTTTAGAGTGTGAATCTAGCAATGATTATAATCAGTATATTGGCAATTTGCTTTCTCAATTGGATCATTCCTCTCCTGAAATGTTCCAAATTATGAGCGTGCCTACAATCCATAAGAATGTTACAAAGTACTTTGAGGATAATGTTTCAAAACCCCATGCTGAAATTAAGAGGGATATCAATCAAATCATACAAGATACTTTGTTATTATTACCTGAAGCAGTCACATAGCAAATTTTGGATTTGATCCGTGGAAGGGAAATTGATCACCATCAAGAAGCATCCATAGTTGAGCCTTCCAGTTGTGAGTCCATTAAAGAGCCTTTAGAAGAGGAACTCCATAGTCATTTCCTAATAGATGATAATTTGAGTCAGTATCCAACCTATCCGAATCTAGATTTAGACCTTGATCATATCACTGTAAAAGAAGAAAAGGTGGAAATTAATAAAACTTTCGTTGAAGAGCAATCATGTGGTCATATTGTAGTTGAAGACCAAGTTTGCGAGGATAGAAGTGAACATAGTAATGTTTTTCCTTATGAAATGAATGATGATGATCATTTATCTTCAGTTGAATGTAATGAACAATCTCAAGAAGAGAAACCACATGATGATTATAAACTAGTAAGCGAGATTGACATAGAACCTTCTTTGTCACATCTTTCAAACTGGAATCTGTGTCCCAATAATCATCAAGAGCCTCCAAGGAATGATTCTTGTAATGTTGTTATTATTCCCCATCATATTATTGATCAAGGTGATTTGGTTGAGGAGATTAATCATAGTGAGTCTAGTTCTTGGGATGTTAGTTTTAATCTTGCCAATTTCTCTAGCAAATGTCCCATATCACATGGAAGATTGGTGTTAACATCTTTAGGTGATACAAATCAAGTCTTAATTTGTCAATCCACCCTCCCATCCCAGCTTTTGAAGTCTTCTATGGTATCATGCGGTGCAGAGTCTCGAAAGTGCCAAATGGTCAATGGTAAAACATTTTATCTCCTTTCATCCTTGGTGCATAATGTTTGCAACTTTGCTAATTTCTTTGATTGGGTGAATGAAAAGCTCTATAAAGACCAATTCCATATTTTCTCATTTTATAAGCAACAAATGGGGTTAATCTCAATTTTTGGTTTAATGATTTCTAATTTGTCCCTATTTTGCTTCATCATTGATCATGATGTGAGTATGATTGAGTGCGCTAACCAAAAAGAGGAGGGAAGAAATGATGGCCTAGGGGGGATGAATCATGTATCGTATTCTTTTATTTCATTAAGTTTAAACTTGCATAAATTTTATGATCCTATCGATCTATGGGTAGAAGAAGTTTGCAACAATCAATCTCATCCCTGGCATGATTTCATTTCTCTTCATCCGTTTCTTTCTTTAATTTTCAAACAAGAAGTTATAATGGCTTCAATTTTCATTCACATTGCTCACAAGTCATCTTTGATTTGTTGTATCATTAACTATAAAGAAAGCCCAATAGGTTCGTTCAGCAAGTGGTTGCATTGGATTTATGATTTTACTTAACACTTGTCTAAATTTGTTAGAGTAGAGTAGGTAGGACCTGAATAAGCCTTTCTCGGCAGTAGTATAGAATATTGCTTGATTGTCTAAAGCTCACCTTTGAAGCTCTTAGTCTAATTTTGTTGTCCTGCAAAATAAAAAAATCAAACCTTTATTGAAAGTTATGGTTATAGATTAGATTTATTTTCTGCTTTTTCATGCATCTTTATTTTCAGTATTTTATATATTATCCACATGTTGTTCTGACGATCGGTCTGTGAGTTTGGTATAGCTCTGGACATGTTGCAGGTAGTCAGGTACATTTTGTGTAGCGATTGCAGAGCTGGATGGATTGATTGAGGATGCGAGAAGCAGAGTGCAAGTACCAGATATTCTGAGGTTCTCAAGCACTCTTTTCAGCAGAGCACTTGTCCCAGCTGGAGCCAAATGTTATCACACATATAGTAGCCAGGCTACCATATTCTATTTTTCAGACACAATACATTTTTCAGCCAGATCTCTTACATATGAGATGCTGAGATGAGCATTTTTTGGTGGATCATGTTTATACTAGTGGACTATTGTACTCTCCCATGTCAGGACTAAGTCTCAGGACACTCAGATTTGAGGACCGATGTAGCCATTTATGTCATTACAGAGCAGTCATTGATGCCCAGTTTTATATCAGTTCTTTCTCATTGGACAGATGGTGTCTCAGATGGATTATATTGCATGATTATGACTTAGCATTTTATATTGTGTTATGGTTATTATTGTTCTTATACTGATTTTTGTGACATGTATTGACTTGTTGTATCATGATCTGACGGTCATAATTATATGGACTTAGTTGTATCTTGTACTATGTATTGATGTCCTTACTCTGACTTTGAAGTTCCTGATCTATACTCATTGGTTTTACCCTCCTTAGGGAGAATAGAGGTAGTCATTCCCACCATTGTTTTGGCTTGCTAGTGTTGGCTCCATCATTCATTGTCTTCACCCATCCATTACCTTCCAGTTTAGTTTTCAACCCGACTGACTTCTTATGGCATGGAGGATCTTTCTCCTCGCTAGAACTTTTGTTGGACAAGCCTCCTTGTCTATATTGTGTCTTGGCTCTGAGTTGGTGACAAAACTTGCCTTTGGTAAGTTGGATAGTATGCCTAAATCATTCTGGTCAGTTGTCCCGATGTTTGGCACTGTGCAGAAGTCCCCCTAGTCACTTGAGATGTTGTTGGCTAAAACTGAAAGCTCATGTACTACCTGTATTGAAAATATTGAATATGCACCCATGGAAAATGAAAATAAAAAAAATGTGTTTCTTAACATATGTAAAGAAGGCAAGAGCAATGAAATGCTAAAATACTCCTTGAAGAGTATAAGAAAAGGTCCAAAAAGCAATGGTTAAAAATATGCTATGCTATATCCAAATATTGCTGACCTTGTAGAAATAAATATGTCCTGGATGAAAGCTACGATTAGCTGTGCTTTTAAGCACTGGTGAAGTCCCAAAGGGTCATATAGGCTTAAAAGGCCATGGAATAAAATGATGGTCCTAATGAACTTGGATCAATCTTGATGTAGTCACGATGCCTAAGTTGAATAAGCACTCTCTAAACAACTCACCCATTTGTGAGGCACTACCTTTCCTTGTGTTGTTGTTTGTTCGACATTGGTTATAGTGAGATTTCTATTTCCATTATCCAAAGTGTCATGATGTTGAGTAGGAAGTCATCCTTTGCCTTAGCCTTGTTATTTTCACCCTTCACTAGCAAATTGGCTACAACTATGAAGTGAGTATAGTCTTGAAAGTCTAAGTCTGAGTAATAATAAATAAAGCCTTATATATGTATTGGTTGATGTACTGCCAGTGAAATGAATGCTACTTGTTGTGATTGTTACTTGAATGAGTTGTAGAGCATGTCTTAGCCTTTTTCACTTGTAGCAGATGGATGACAGTCTGAGTTATTATTGGTGTCTGATCAGTTACAGATGGTTATATTGTTTATTTGATATGATTGATGATTAGATAGAGACCTATGAGGGGTATGAGTATACACCTTAGATGGATTTGGACTCTCTGAGTCTAATGAGACAGTTTATTTCTAGTTTCGAGCACTTGTAGATATGATCATGCTCATTCTGCTTCTCTGATGCAGTTTTTCTTCACAGGTTGATATGTTTGAGCAGGGAGATGTTTTAGTTGGATATCCTAGGGCGTTGTATGGGCATAGGGGGGTGCAGCCACTTCTTTGTACCATTGTACCCACATCCCAGAGAGCCTGGTGGGCTCAGTTTGACAACGCAGGCACCCTAGGAGGCTGTTTTTGGCAGGATCATGTTTCTCGAGGCAGATTAAAAATGATTAAATGGCTATTGAAGAAATCGATTTGAGATATTGAGGTAAAGAAATGGTATGGGATGATTCACAATTATGAGAGTGATGTCTTCCACACCTTCTCCAGTAGTTGTAGCACCTGATTGGGCCCACACCTATTTTTGAGCATTTTTATATTATTTTCTGGAGCTTTTGGAAGGCTCACGATTTCCTCAAGAAGGCATAAAGTCAAAGAATTAAATTATTATATTATTTTATTGTGCCATGGGGACACCCAGAGGGAGTTAGTCAAACACTCCTTGGACCCACCATGTGCTTCATTTATTTCTTGTTGAGTGGGTTACCTTTTTATGGGTGGTTTAGTCCACTTTGGTAAATTATGGTTATATTGATCTATGTGTTGTATGTTGAGCTCATCTCAACCATTGGTTAGAACATTTCATCTTTTAATCTTAGCCACTCGTTTTGAAAGTGGTTAGGATTCGGTTATGATTGTGGTTCTCTCATTTCTATTTAAAGGAGAGAGCTTCTCATTTGTAAGGGGTCTTTGGCTCTTGGATCTGATTAATAGAAAGACTTTTTGTGGATATTTTATGGATCTGCTTTGCATTTGATGTTCTCAAATGGTGATTGGATAATCTTTAGCTTCCTAGCATTGTGGAAATTCTTGTGAGATCTATATTTTTTTTGCTATCATTGTTTTGCCTAAAGGAGGGCATTTTTGCTGGAGCATTTTTGCAGGGGGACCTCAACTCGCTTGGTTTTCTTCGTCTTGGATCAGGGGGTTTTCATTAGTTTCATTATGATCTATGATTACTTCGTTTTACTTTCTTGTAGCATTTGGTTTCTTTATCTCGTATTGGCAAATCTGATATTGTTGACGTTTGCTCATGCAGGATAGGGGGCGCATTGGTGGCTTGTGGCTTACATCATTCATAGAAATCATTGGAATCTTCTAGAATTGATTGGGATAGAAAAGATCATCACTGTTAAAGACTTCTACAAGCATTTCCGGGTAAGATCTAACAGGTGAGTTTCTTCTCTTCAGATCTTATTCCATTGTACCTTGCTTTACTTCAAATTTTATGAAAAACTCCTAAATACTAAAAACCCTAAAAAGCACTAAATCTTGGAATAGTACGATCTTTGGCCAAACCATTTTTGGGTTTCATAGATCAGGCCTCCCCTTCACTAAATCTACTGCAACGCTGGTCAAACTTCTGCTGGTTTGACCTAGATCTGATTTTTAGCCAGAAAACTGCAAAACCCCCCACTGAAAATTTGACCTGCTAGGGTTTTGATTTTTTCTGAATTCTGACTCCACAAACGGATAGATCGGGTCCCACACAGTCCAAATCAACCCCAATGCTGTCCAAATTCTTGGCAGTTTGACCTAAAGTTGAGTTTTTGACTGAAACAACCCTAGCGCCCTCATTGAAAACTGAACTTTTTCAGATTTGACTTTTTCTGAAATCTGACAAGATAGGTTGATAGATCAGGGCTTAAGCACTCCAGAACATCCCCAACGATGAGTTAGTTCTTTCCGGTTTGCCCTAGATCTGAAAAATTGGTTTTCAATCCCCCTAGCCCCCTCATCAGATTTTGACTTTTCCAGATCTGATTTTTCCACTGATTTTCTGATTTGGGTTTGTAGATCGGGTTACCCTGACCTCATTTCTCTTTCAATGCTGAGTTGTTAGCCCCCAGGTGACCCTAAAACTGCAGATCTACTTCTCCAAGCCCTAGCGCTAGCCCTCCATTGAGCTAGTTTTCCTGAAACCTGACTTTTCTGGGCTAACTCCTTTCTGGGTTCATAGATCAAGGTATATCCCATGTGGGTTCACTGAAACGTTGGGTTGATGCTGACTCCATTGCCCAATGCACATAAGGCACTAATCTCCTAGTTAGCGCTAGCCCTAACTTGACCTCACTACCATTCCCTTTTTCCAACTTTTATTTACAAATCAAGTTATCTACCTTTCACGGAGTCTGTCTCCTTGGTACTAAACAGTCCCAACTCTGTCCTTGCTTACCCTGTCACAGTTTTGTTTCCCAAGACAGTGGTCATCTCCATCAGTTGCTAGTACCTAAACCCTAGAGCTAGGGTTTCCATTTACCTTGCACCTTACATACTTTAAAGCCCCATTTGATCTATTCTGATGTCTAGGTCTGATCTCTCCTGTTGGGAGCAGATCCAGGTCTCCCCCATTGTTGTCTTGGATTAGGATAACATAATGTGAAGGCTGCCTTGATTGGCGTGACAACCATCCATTTGGGAGTCTAGGCAGTCGTGGTTCCACCCCTTAGTTGCTTGCCCCTCTACCATCCATCCTGGA
>LPNX010229502.1:1270455-1306201 GCA_001517045.1 Pseudotsuga menziesii
TAAGGCGTGTGATAACACTGCGCTGATGTAGAGCTGGATCTTTGGCAAGCTTGATGGCACTTTGATTGTCGCACCAAAGTGGAGTAGGCTGCTGCTTCTCGAATCCAAATGTTGAAAGGATTTGTCGAAGCCATAAAGCTTCCTGACTGGCATTAACTACGGCTCGATATTCTGCTTCTGCTGAAGAAAGAGCAAGAGCTTGTTGTTTCTCTCAAGTGACAGGTCCAGATCCCAGACTGAAAACATAACCTGCAGTAGACTTTCGATCATCAGGATCGTCGGCCCAATCTGAATCAGTGAAACCAACCAACAAAGGTTCCCCCCCTATACTGTAATGAATCCCAAATTGAATTGTACCTTGAATATATCGAAGTATTCTTTTTGCTGCTTTCTAGTGACTTTCATTAGGAGTTTTCATATAACGGGCAACACGACCAACGACAAAGGAAAGGTTAGGACGAGAATGATTCAAGTATAAAAGACTACCAACAAGCTGACGATACAAGGTGGTATCTACTTCAGGGGAAGTACAAGTGGCAGAAAGTTTGACCCCAGACTGGAAGGGAGAAGGGGTTGGTTTACAATCTTCCATGCGGAAGCGACGAAGAAGGTCACAAGCATACTTAGACTGGGAAAGAAAGATTCCTTTTTTGGTTTGCAAGACTTGGAGACCAAGAAAATAATGCAAATGTCCTAAGTCTGACATTTCAAAATTTTGCTTAAGACTGGATTTCACATGGGTTATAAGTTTAGGGTCACTACCAGTAAGGATAAGATCATCAACCTAAAGAACAAGTATGATGAGATTGTTTCCTACTTTCTTGGTATAGACATTGGGGTCAGAATGGCATCTAGAAAAACCAGTGTCAAGGAGAAAGCTATCCATTTTGGCATACCAAGCTCTAGGAGCGTGCTTAAGGCCATATAAGGATTTCTTAAGGAGACAGACAAGGATAGATTATCTTGAACATATCCGAGAGGTTGTTCCATGTAAATTTCCTCCTGTAAATCACCATTTAAAAAGGCAGACTTGACATCCATTTGATGGACTTTCCAGTTATGTAAGGTTGCAAGGGAAAGAACAAGGCGGATGGAATTCATTTTTGCGACAGGAGCAAAGGTTTCATTGTAGTCAATCCCTTCAACTTGGGAAAAACCTTTGGCAACTAACCTTGCCTTAAGTCTTTCAACACTTCCATCTGATGCACACTTAGTTCTGTAGACCCATTTACATCTGACAAGTTTCCTTCCTTTTAGAAGAGGAACAAGATCTCAAGTATCATTCGCCATTAAGGAACGATATTCTTCATCCATAGCTGCATCCCAATCTGGATTTCTTGAAGTTTCTGCAAAAGTTTATGGATCATGATTCTCAGAAACTTGAGCCAAAAGAAAAGAGGCTCGCCGAAACTGAGAACGTGTTCGACGTTGATGTCTAGGATCACCAGCAAGATCACCAGCTGCTTCACATGTTGAACGGACCCATCGAGGAAGCATTGGTGTTGGTGTAATTGGAGGAACATGAGCAGGCAGAGGTGGATTTTGATCCTCACTGTCATTATCAGAAACTGGAGTTGGAAACCTGCCAAGGAAGTTGGAAGAAGAAGAAGAAGAAGGCGGCACAGTCGCCGAATCAGGCTCGCAGGCCAAAGATGGCACACCCGCCAAGTTAGGCTCGCAGGCCAAGAGATTTTCATCAAATTTAACATCTCTTCTAATGATTATATCATGAGAATGTGGCTGGAGAAGTCTATAACCTTTTACATCTTCTGAATATCCAACAAATATGCACTTTTCACTTTTAGGCTGCAATGCTTTTTGTTTTTCATCCGGAATGTGAGCCCATGCTTCACAACCAAACACACGAAAGTGACTTACATCTGGTTTAATTTTACTCCATGCTTTTTCCGGTGTTATACCTTGTAAAACTTTAGTGGGTGTGCGATTAACTATGTAATTTGCACAATTTATGGCCTCAGCCCAATATTGAAGACTTAGTCTCTTAGATTGGATCATACAATTAGCCATTTCTTTTGAAGTGCGGTTCTTCCGTTCAGCTACACCATTTTGTTGTGGTGTATATGGAACAGTGTGTTGTTGTTGGATTCCTTGTTTAGTGCAGAAAGTAGTGAACTTGTTGTTAACATATTCTCCTCCATTGTCAGATCTTAACTTAATAATTTGATGACCAGATTGTTTTTCAACAAGGGCCTTGTAGGCCAAGAACATGTTAAATACTTTGCTTTTAAGTTTTAGGAAGTAAGCTCAAGTGCGTCTGGAGTAGTCATCAATGAAAGTTAAGAAATATTTGAAACCAGAAAAGGAAGCAGATGGAAGAGGACCACACAAGTCACTATGCACAAGCTCCAAGGGGAACCAAGGCGTGCCAAGAGGCACGTGTGTCAAAACTGTCCCGATGATGTTTTCTGAGTACCAACCGGAACAAACACCATCCTTGCAAGATACCATCGAAAGACTAGTCACCATATTGTCTTTACATAGTTGTTGCAATGAGCGATAATTTAAGTGACCAAATCGCTCATGCCAAAGTTTGCTCAAGTTATCACTATGAGCAACAAAAACTGGAGGAAAAGGTGATGACCCAAAGTTGTTAAATTTGTACAACCTGGTAATATCATCAACAGTTCCAGTAGCAAGGACATTTTGAGGATTTTTAAAATCCTTGATTACAACTTGGTGAGGTGTAAACGTCACAGTTTTACCTTCACTCGAATGAGTAATTTGATAGACTGATAACAAATTGCAGGAAATTTTTGGAACACATAGTACATCACTGAAATGACCATTTTCTACTGGAACTATTCCAGATCCTACAACACTTAAAGATCTATCATCACTAACAAATATTTGTTTGGTGTTACATTAATGCATAGTAGAAAAAATGGCTTGATCCTTAACCATATGATAAGATGCTCCAGAATCAATGAGCCATTCATTTGAAGTAGAAGAAGAGGATGCAGTATAAGAGTAACTAGAAGCACAAAGTGCATGTCCATGAGAGTTAGATTTTGAAGACGAATCTAGACTGATGTGGTGCTTCTCCATTGCTGCTTCCAAGACTGCCATCTTCTTGAAACACTTAGATTCATGATGATTATCTTTTCCACAAAAATTGCAATAACGCTCAGTCTTCTTTCCTTTTGGCTTGGATCTTTTGTCATTTTTTAAAGGAGTTGACTGAGAGGGTTTAGGACCCTTGTTGTTTGGCTTATTATTGCGAAAATTCTATTTCTTGGGAGGCTTGGACTTTTCTTTCTGTTGGGACAATAAGGCTTTCCCAGATGTATCTGCATTGTTAATTATTCCACGATGAATAAGCTTATCTTGCTCTCTAATTAAGGAATCACAAAAAGATTCAAGACTAGGCTCTTAATAGCTAGCTGCAGTCAAGGATTCTTTCATGGAGTAGAATGTAGATACAAAAATAGAATATGCAGGTCCAAGTTTGGAAAGAATATGATAAATACATTGTTTGTCTTCTTTCTTAATCTTGCATTCTGCACATAAGAGTCTAAGAGTTTTATACTTAGATAAATAATCTTGAATGCATGAAAAGTCATTTGGATTCAAGAAAATCAACTCATTCTCAAGTTGATGACCCCGAATTTCATTGTGTTTACCAAACACAGATTCCAACTTTTCCCAAGCTATATCAGGTTCATCAATTCCAGATATGTGGAATCGCAAATTAGTAGATATTGACATCCCAATCAATGCACGAGCTTCATCACATCTATTTGCCCATTTGATTTGCTTATCATCATCAGTGGGTTTTGTTTCTTTCCCTGAGGTTATCCTGAAAAGTCCCCTACTTCGCAGAATATCCTCCATACGATATTTCCATGAGAAATAGTTAAAACTTATAAGTATAATATCACAAGGGGCGGCCATAGTGTAAAAAATAATGGCTGAAAGAACAAAAACTAACTGTTTGGATGCAAAGAGCTCGAAAAAATATGCGGTTTTAAAAAAAAACGGCACTGAAAACTGATTCTGGATGATGAAGTTATGCTTGATCAAAGAAAATGTCGAAGATGTCCCCAATAGTGACGTGACAGATATTAAGTTGACCAACTAAAAAAAAGAACCCCCCTCTTCCCAAGATCAACCTTTGACAATCACTTTACAATAAAGTTTCTTTTAAGTGAATCACTTTTGTAGAATAAGTGATGTTCACTTTTAAAATAATGTTACTTTTAAATAGTGCGGCAATAAATTAAAAGACTTAAGTGACTCACTTTTTATTTTATTTTATTTATGTGGGATGCATTTTTACAATAAAGTAACTTGAAAATAGAAATTGTATGCATCAAAAAGTAGCTTTATAAGACTTGAACTCAAGACCTTTTAAGGAATAAAACAACTTTGGACCAAGTGAGCTAAGTTTAAAAGGTACGTAAAATAATGGAAAGAGGAAGGGGGCTTTTTTTGTACTCTTCTCTCTCGTTCTCCTTGCTTGCCTTTTTTTCTAGCAAATCACAAAAAAAACGAAAAACAAAAACAAAAAAACTTTTTCTACACAATGGAGTTAGATCTTGGTTAACTTACCTGGAAAGTCTACGTTTTCAAGTTTTCTTGCTGTTTCTGATTTGCTGTGATTGCACAAGGCACACGGCTAAGAGCATACGTAGCCAAGAAGACAAGAAATTTTTTTTTCCCTTATTGTTTCTGATTCGTTGCGATCGCGCAAGGTGCACGACAAAGAGCATACGCAGCCAGGGAAGGCAACAGTCCGAGACTAAAACAGTAAAGATCTAATAGTAAAACTGATAAAATATGAGAGATTTAAAAAAATAAAACAAATCCGTCACTGTAACATTATACCTTCAGATTTGCCAAAATGGGTGTTTCTGGAACAAACAGAAACAGTTTTTGATGAAATGAAAATTATTTCCCTATTGAAACGACGCTCCGGACGCAATGGAATAGCTCCCACAGGCCACAAATGCACAGAAAATTCAGAACCAAAAACCCTTTCAAAGTTTCGACAACACCGGCTCTAGATCTTGATCAAAATCGAAAGCGGCTCTTCATAAACGCTCTGATACCATGTTCGGGTACACAGGGTACTCCCAAAAGACCGAACACCTTGAGCAATCAGTTCACACAAATAGATCACAGATCAACACACCGATGTTTGTCACGTGGTTAAAACCCTTGAGAGGGAAACAGTCCACGACCCCAGCCAAATAGCTACTTGGAGCAATTTATTATGCAAAAGAAAGAAAGTTACATGAGCTTCTCATAATCGATCAACTAGCCAAGGACCGTCAATGCTCTTTAAATAGAGATCATAGACCAATCAGGTGTTAAGCCATGGATCAATGGTAGGTATGATCTTAAGAGAAGTTGAACCGTTGGATCACTCTATGTCTAGAACATATCGTGTCTGTCGAATTAGAATATTTACAAATGCATACTAATGCATACTAAATAAACACACTTTTACCTAACAGATATATTACACAAGTTGATCTTAACTAACTCCTAAGTGTCTAAATATCCTAACATTATAACTTTTATATTTTAAAATTGATATTATCTTTATGTAAAGAATTTGAAAATAAAATATAAATAGATAATTAATTTATTAATACATAGTAAAATTGTTATAACTAATGAGTTTGTAACCTTTATACATTTTCACCATTAAAAAAATTAAAAAAAATAACATAACCTTTTAATTTTAAAAATGATAATATATTTATAAGTTTAATATTTCTAACCTTTATATTTTAAAAGTGATATTATCTTTTTGTAAAGAATTTGAAAAATATAATATAAATATATAATTAATTTATTTGAAAAATATAATATAAGTATATAATTAATTTATTAACACATAGTAAAAATGTTATATCTAATGAGTTTGTAAGCTTTATACATTTCACCATTAAAAAAATAACCTTATACTTTATAAATTGAAACATTAAACAATTTTATTTTTGCAATTTTACCATTGTGGAACCTTTATACATTTCACCATTAAAAAAATAATCTTTATACTTTATAAATTGAAACATTAAACATTTTTATCTTCGCGATTTTACCATTGTGGAAGGGAAAATTACGGGCCGCGGAGGAAAATAATTCCTGGCAGGAGGGAAATGAACATGCCACGGAAGAAATGTATGCGTGGGTGAAGGAAAGAAACCGGAATTCCAGGGTTAATAGGCCGCCTGAAGTGTAAGAAACGCAGTTAGCAAGCCGCAGCCTTGAGTGTGGTGTTTTCTGCGCTGAATTTTAAAGAATTTATTCAATGAACATAAACAAATTTTGTTTTACTTGAGGTTAAAATTTGCCCAATCCTATAACTGTGGGGTCTTATTTCCTTCGTTTTTGGCGGGTCATGCCGAGTTCCAGCGAGTCTTAGCTAATCTAGACGAGTTTGTTGAGTGAGTAGAGTTGGACGAGTTTTCCAACGAGTATTTTCTGGTTACTCGTCCCGGGTGCTGACTCGGGCAGACTCGCGAGTCGCCAACGAGTGGTGCTTCACTGGTCTGCGCCTCTCAAGGGCTACACCCTCTCCACTTTCTTGCAAACAGAGCAATACATTAATATATTTAGTTAAATGGTGGATTGAGGAGTTGGCTGCACCCCCCCAAGGGATGTGCTGCCGCCTAATTCGCACCTTGTGTCATGTGGCAGAAAATATTCAAGCCACTGGGTGTGGCCTTGGGGGCAAGCAAGAGTCAAGTGCTGTCACTTGATCTTGACTCCTTCGTTTAGGCTCTCTCCTAACAAAGCCAAGGGGGTTGGTCCCTAGTAAAATAAGCTATGGTGTTTAATCTATAACAATATAACAATTAGTTTAGGAGATGAAATAAAATAAAACCTTGAAACAAAGATAATTGCAAAATATTTAATTGACTAGCATAAATAACATTCCACACAACACAATGATTAACTTAATAAAAAATAAGCAAGATTACCAAAATAGATCAGTGCCAATGGAGTGCTTGTGTAAAGGGTTGTTGGTGGAGTCTCGTGAAGTATTGCAGTTGTCTCAGTTGGTCAGTTTTAAGATTATTAAGTGAGTAATTAGGGAGTGGGTCAATTCTTCGTAAATTTTATTATTAATGTGGTAATGATCTTTCTTATGACGGGAAGATGGTGTTCCAGATATACCCGAAGGTACGAGGAATGTGTCTGGATTTACCAAGAAGTGGCTCTCACAGTGACATGTGGGCTAGATGGAGTCGCAAGGCTGTGTTCAACATTATACCAAACGCGGGTGTAGCCTAACGGTGGCCTGCGGTCACTTTCTAGTGTTCCCGCTTCACTTGCAGAATTTCCCCACAACTGGTAAAATTGCATAAGTGCCGGATTTTCACTTGTAGGGATTAATTGATGTGTTTTACTAATTACTAGTCACTTCAATCCCTTTTTGATTGTCCCACCGATCCAGCCAAAAGCCTGCAGTGGTCACAAGAGCATACAAGGTCTTGAAGTCTTGGATATTTTAAGTTTTTTAAAGCTAAGTGTGATCTTTTTTAAATCTCAATGCTGATACTCTTGTTACCGAGAACACAACCGGATTGATTAATTTTACTTTAGGAACTTAAAATAAACTGAAAAAATTAAAGAAAAACTAAAAAAAGTGAAAAAAGTGAAACTGTGCGAACCCCCCTAGGGGAATGAGGTGTGGGCACGTGGCTCCCTACTTGCTTCTCTTTTTACAATGATTAGAAGAAAGAAGTACTTGTGTTCCTTTGTAGAATAGGAAACAACAAGTTTTTACAATTAAAGGGGCCTTTAAGAAGTGGTCAATGAAAGAAGTAAGAAAAGAGGGGTCTCCGGTTTGACTTGGATCTTTAAAATTTCGCCATAGTGCCTCTTTATCAGATCAATCTCTTCTGCAAAACAACAAACAAATTCTTATTAAATATGATAGAAAATCAAATTAAAACATAAAAATTTTATAAAAACTTTTAAGTACTTTAAAGATAGCAAATTTTAGGAATTAAACTAGTACTTGCTTGTAATAAAATCTTGTAAAATATAATTTTAATAATCAGATCTGACACTTAAAACTTGCATATGTAAATCAGAAAGTTAAGATCTTCAAATTCTTTAGTGAGATTTAAATATGCAAAATAAAGAACTTAGTAACCAAAAGACTTGAAATTTTTTGACGGAAGGGTATCACCAAGCTTGAAAGATGGAGAAAGAAAGGCAAGAAAGAATCCACATGTGTTGCTGGTGGGCTGAAATCCTCTCTTCAAAAGCTACTTGGAGTGAGGGTAGAGCTCACACGCTCATCCAAAACTCCAGCTTAAGCAACTTGTAAAAGAAATCTACAAAACCTTGCAAATGGAGATTAAATGCCGGTGTTTATCCAATAATGAATGCTCAATAAAAATATGATATCAAACTAGAATCATAAACTCATAAGCATTCTGCAATAATAAGTAATCACAGGAGTATTACTTCCTATCTTATTAGAAAACAATTATTTTCAAAACCAACAAATCCCGAACACATACAAGCTTAAGAAAATCCATAGGTTATCTCAATATTTCCAATGAAAACACATCCAAACACTATAGAGAACACTTGCTTTAGCCTCCAAAGCCTTTTATTAACTCAACAATCGAAATTACATATCACAGGAGCAGAGGTTCAATGCCCAAATCATCCGTGAAGAATGAAGAGAGGTTGCCTGCTTAAATAGAAATCTGGCAAAGAGAGTGGAATGCATCTCCTCAAGGATGTGCTAGCTCCAAGTGAGTTGGTTGTGGGTTGGAGAAAGGTTGGAATGAGTTGGAGAAAGGAAAAAGGAGAAGCAACTTCCAAAACTTTGGAATCCACGTCACCAAAAATCATCCATATCACCCAAACTTCCATCTCTCTTGGGATTTGTGCCCCCACTTGGAGAGGAAAGTTCCAAACTCAAAATACTCTCCGAATTGGCAACATCTGATTTGCCCCCCTTGCCTAGCTACTTGCCAAAATGATTTGCCAAGTCACCCAACTCTTTTTTGACAATTATTTTTTGTTTTTTAATTGCCGATTTTTTTAATATTTCATTTTTTCTTGGGTTTTTGGGTTTTTTGAGTAATTATTAATTTTGGGGTTAAATAATTACTTGAAAACTTAGGAAAGTGGGTCTAGGGGTAATGTGGGTGCTTTGAGTTAGAAAATGAGCACCCCCATGGCAAAAACAACCTCCTAGCCACACTTTTATGACTTTTTACATTTTTACAATTAACTTATAAATAATAAGCCTGTAAAAATGGGAAAAAATAATTTTTTCTCTGGAAATAAAAAAAACCTATGGGGGACTTAGGACATGTGCATAATGACTCAAAATAATGATTAGCATGGTGATATACATCAACACATAGGTTTTAATAGCCTCCTAAGGCTTAATTAATAAGGCGATTATTCCAGCTTTGGAGGTTTGGGTGAAAAACTCGAAAATTATTTATCACTTAAAAGTAATAAATAATTAACAAAGAAAAAACACCCTTGAATGATGCATTAATAAATAAGTCCTAAGAAGCCAAACCTTTTACATAAAGTCATCATGCTAACTCATTTTATTACAATTCCCCATGGGATATGAACATGTTTAAAAATTTTAAAAAAATGGCCTAGGAAGGCCTGCAAGGACTTCTGAACTTTATATTTTGAACAAGTGCTTGTTCATTGTTGGCGGTTCGTTTAGAAATCCAACCTGGTGCAACTTAGTTGGTAACATTTGGCTCCAACTGCGGGGCACGTGCTTGATCTGCTCTTTAGGCAAGGAGAGCATGCGAGAACCATAGAATCTCTGGTTTCAATAATCTGAAAAAACATCTCAACTTGACAAGCCAACCTTAATAGCACAAAATCTTGTAAAATCCAACAAACCATTAAGTTGCTTTATTAGAAAATATATGGAAAACGAAACTTTAACTAAAGAAAAAGATTATTATTCCTAAGTACAGAAAATAATACAAAAAGTAAATGCTCATTTTAAATAGCTTATTTTCCTACTCTAAGCATAACATAGTCAAAACATTAAGTGAAATGATAAATCCAATGCAACCACCTCAACATTTCATAAAAAAGTTAAATTTTTTCCTTTGTCTTTGGTTACCAGCCAAAGCAAGGACATATTTATTAGGAAGTGCAAACCTGAATGGATATTCAGGATGGGAGGGCTGGATGGGAGATCATAAGCATATATCATTTCATCAAATTGATTCCCAAACTAGCATGAGCTTCTGTAGGCTCTTTCTATCCAAGCTTGGATAGAGCTAATGTACACATTTGCATGATGACGCGGGTCAACAACTCCATCACATATATCAAAAGGGCTTGTCGGATGATAACTCTCTATGTAAGCCCTAGGCTACTCCAAATCATAAGGAACCTCTAAATCAGAAAATGCAAGCTCAGGCCGACCCTCCATCGGTTGTATCAAATTTGACTCTTCGTTGCACTGCCTCTCAAAGTCCTTATTGGTAATACTTCTGTAAGATTTGGGATGATATGGCTCTGAATGATCGCAAGAAAAATTTGAATGCTCCTCTTCCATACTGAGACCTCCCCAAGTTTCTAAGTGAAGTCTCCCTTTTGTAGACATGTCATAGATGGGACTTTCAATAAAACCTCCAAAAGATTCTGAATAAGCACTCCCTTCTCTTGACATATCATAAATGGGCTTTCCAATAAATTTCCAATAGTCATCATACCCATCCATGTTTGATGTGAAGGAGTCTTCATCCATGGCATCATGCTCTCGGCTATCCATGTCTTCCTCGTGTTCATAACAATCTTCTTCAAAAGATTTGGTTTCAAAAATGTTTTAAGGCAGTAAAATTTCCAAACCTTCGTCAACATGTGGAGAACAAGGGCTACTGTCTTCACACACCAAAATCTTATCATAAGTTTCTTTATAGGCTTCTGTAATGGTTTCTTCTTGAGGTAAATCTGGAGAAAAACTGTGATCATTATCAATAAAATATTCATGAGAAAACTCCAAATTTTCAATGGTTTCTATTATGGTATCATGAAGAGGATCTTCAATAATATCTTCAATCAAGGAACCTTTATGAACATGTTCAATGAGATCACTTGGGATGTGTTGCTCAATGGGTCCCTCTAGCTTTGCCAAATTTTCGTTATTTTCTGTTAAAGTGATATGAGGATGGTTTTCAACAATGTCTCCAAATAAGGGTTCTTCAAGAAACTCTTCAACGTGATTGTCATGGATGTTTCCATCTTTAGAATATTGTGCTAGATTTTTATCATTTAAGCAATATGATCTTAGGATCTTAACTGAGAGAATAACAAGCACATCAATCAATCACAAGAGACAATGAACACAAAGATTGTTCTCGGGGAAACCATAAAGGAGAAAACCCCGTAACTTCCTTAGAAATAGAATGAGCACCAAAAGTAAAACCCAAAGATACAAAGATGATCTTCGATAGCTGATCTCTCTCTCTCTTATCCCAGCTTCTTCTTTCTCTCACTCATGTGCTACAACTGAGTGTGAGTGTGTGTTCTAAATAGAGAGGCTCACTCTCTATTTATACTAGTTTTCGGCTTGACATTAACTCACTAGGGCCGACTTCTCTAGGATAGTCTAATAACCCTAGTGCCCCACAACTGCAAGGACTTTGCCCCCTAATCAATAAGGACGGTTACCTTCTATGACTTTACATGACTTGATTACATTACTGATTCTCCCGATAGGAACATCGGGGTATGACTTTACATGACTTGATTATATTACTGATTCTCTCGATAGGAACATCGGGGTACAATACATAAGTGAATACATTATGAAGTTACAAATACATCAACACTCCCTTTTAACTAAGAAGGTATTCTCTCGACACAATTCATCAGCACAAGTCTCCGTCACTGGATCATCATCAAGTCTGGATCATCACTGGATCATCATCAAGTTTGGGTCATCACTGTTTCATCATCATCAAGGCTGGATCATCTGGATCATCACTAGATCATCATCATCACTGCTTCCGCTATCTCGAACAAATGGTGCTATCTCTCAATTCTACTCGTCACATGAAGTTCTACAGAGCCATCCCTTTTTCATGCTGGTTGTAGGCCTAGCTTCCATGTAGGTCTTCATCTTCTTTAGCACTTATAACTGACTATGGAAGGAACACATCCAAGAACCATGTCAGAAAGGCCCGCCCAACACTTACATCTGACCATGGGAGGAACACATCCACCACCATGTCAGAAAGGCATGCCCAACACTCACATCTGACCAAGGGAGGAACACATCCACTACCATGTCAGAAAGGCCCGGCACTCAGATCTGACCATGGGAAGAACACATCCACCACCATGTCAGAAAGGCCCAACACTCACATCTGACAATGGGAGGCCCAACCTACCACTATGTCAGAATGGCCCAACACTTACATCCGACCATGGGAGGAACACATCCAAGAACCATGTCGGAAAGGCACAACACTTATATCCGACCATGGAAGGAACACATCCAAGAACCATGTCAGAAAGGGTCAACACTTATATCTAACCATGGGAGGAACACATCCAAGAACCATGTCAGAAAGGCTCAGCACTTATATCTAGCCATGTGGGGAACACATCCTGCATCCATGCTAGAAAGGCTCAGCACTTATATATAGGCATGTGGGGAACACATCCCGCATCTATGCTAGAAAGGCTCAGCGCTTATATTTGACCATGGAAGGAACTAATTCTACCATGTCAGAAAGGCTCTGAACTTATATCTGCCCATGGAAGGAACCAATTCTACCATGTCAGAAAGGCTCTCGGACTCATCACTTACATCCAGTGTTACACGGGGACTCGGGGACTTCTGGGGAAACGTTTCCCAGCGTCTCCAAAATTAGGAAACTCTCGAAAACGCACAAGGGGGCACGTCCCCTGTTCTACAGCGCGCTTCGGTGAAGGGGGGCTCCCAGATGCCCCCCTGCCCCCTCTTGAAACTAGGGGGCTTCCAGAAGCCCCCTCGCCCCCCCGCCCCCTCCTGAAACTGGGGGGCTTCCAGACGCCCCCTCCTGAAACTGGGGGGCTTCCAGATGACCCCCCCCTTTTAGTAGTTTACATGGGATGAATCATTGAACTTTTATTGCTGGGATTTAATAATTTATAATATTATTTTTTATTAAGATTTGGACGCCCCCCCACCCCCTTGCTTCCCCCCCCCGAATTTCGCTAAAATTTGGGGGTGGTCTCCACACGTCCCCAATGTGTGTTTCCCTGCTCTCGCGCTCCTGCGTCCCGAAAACTTGGGGGAACATTGCTTACATCTGCCCATAGAAGGAACCAATCCTACCATGTCAGAAAGGCTCTCGGACTCATCACTTCCCTTTGGAAGGAACCTCGATCTGGAGAACACCAAGCTTCTCCTAGAAGTACTCAAACTTCACTCTGGCTAATGGCTTGGTCAACACATCAGCTATCTGCTCGTCCGTCGCAACATACAGGAGCTTCACTGCTCCTCTCTTCACCATATCCCTGATATAGTGATATTTGATCTCGATATGCTTCGACTTGTCATGGAACACCAGGTTCTCGGACAGCTTCACACAACTCTGGTTGTCGCAATATATACAAGTAGCCTCCAACTGGAGATCAAACAAATCAGATAGTAGCTTCCTCAGCCACACTGCCTCACAACTAGCCGAACAAGCTATGACATATTCTGCTTCGGCTGTACTCAGTGCCACATAGGATTGCTTCCTACTAAACCAAGAGATCACACCTGATTCCATACTGAAGCAGCACCCCGAAGTGCTCTTCCTATCATTGGCACTGCCTGTCCAATCTGAATCCACATAACCCTTCCAGGTTAATCTTCTGATTCGCCTCATACTTGAGCCCATAATCAACCGTACCCTTCAGGTACCTCAAAATATGCTTTGCAGCAATCAAGTGAACATGTCTCGAATATGTTAGGAACTGTCTCAATGTGTTCACAGCAAAGCAAATATCTGGTCTCATATTCGCCAGGTACATCAAGGACCCAATCATTTGACGATACATTGTAGCATCAACCGACTTTGATGAAGCATCACTCAATAGCTTTAGGTTCAATGCAATAGGTGTGGTCATGGCCTTGTAGTCCATCATCCTGAACCTCTTCAGGATCTCTACTGCATACTTCCCTTGTCCCAGAGATATTCCATCCGCATTCTGCCACACCTCCATGCGTAGAAAGTAATTCATCATACCCAAGTCCTTCATCTCGAACCAGCAGCAAGCTTCCTCTTCGTGTCGGCAATCAACCCATCCTCACATGTTACAAACAGGTCATCTAGATATAGTAAGAGTATCATTGGGTTTCCTTCCTTAACGTTGTAGTAAAGGTTGGGATCTGCTTTACTCTTGGTAAAGCCCAAACTAGTCAGGAAGCTGTCAATTCTGTCGTACCATGTCCTAGGTGCCTGTTTTAAACTGTATAGGGCCTTCTTTAATTTGCACACATGAGTCTCCCTGTCATGTGTCTCAAAACCGAGTGGCTGCTCCACATACACTTCCTCTTCTACTACACCATTCAGGAAAGCAGTCTTGACATCCATCCGGTATATCTTCCATTTCATTACTGCAACTAGAGCAAGTACTGATTTGATGGAATTGTATCTAGCTACAGGTGCAAAAGTCTCTTCATAATCTATTCTTTCTTTCTAGGAGAAGCCACGAGCCACAAATCTTGCTTTATATTTCTCTATGCTACCATCTGCAGCATGCTTGATCTTGTAGATCCACTTGGAAGTCACAACAGACTTTTCTCTGGTCTTGGGACAACATCCCAAACATCATTCTTTATGATCGACTGGTACTCCTCAATCATAGCATCCTTCCATTCTTTCTTTTTTGCCGATTCTTCATAGTCGAAAGGTTCTTTATCAGTGATGTCACATAATAGGGCTACATAACTGGAGTAGGACCTAGTTCTTTTCCTATCTTTGTGCATTTCTTCTAGAGCCCCATATCTCTCTGCACCTTGGATAGCCTCTCGTATCCATGCAGGTTTCCTCTTGTGAGGATTCTTCTCCTGAGGTGGATTTACAGGTTCCTGAGGTTCTTCTATTTCTCGATTTTTTATAGAGTTGCTTCGTTCATAGTTGTATCTTGTATTCTGGGTACTTCTGCTTCTTCAGGGTCTTAAACAGGTCTCTTTCTGGATTTGTTGTAAGTTGAGTCTTCGTCGAATGTTACGTCTCTGTTGATATCGATCTTCTTGAATCCTGAGAAGTATATTCTGTAAGGCTTCGAGCTTTCACTATATCCCACAAATATACCCTTGTTTCCTGAAGGATCTAACTTTGTCCTCTTTTCTTTTGGAATGTGTATGTACACTGGATAGCCAAATATTCTGAGATGACTGACTTTTGGTTTCTTGCCGGAGAAGACTTCTTCAGGTGTCTTGTTTTCAAGCACTCTATGCAGAGTATGGTTCTATACATACACAGCTGTCCTGGCAGCTTCTGCCCATAGATGCATAGGGAGATCTTGATCATGAAGTATTGCCTTTGCAGCTTCCATGGTCGTTCTGTTCTTTCTTTCTGCAACCCCATTCTGTTGTGGATTATATGGAGTGGTCAACTCCTTTTTAATCCTTGAATCTCTGCATAATTCTTTGAATTCATTTGATGTGAATTCTCTGCCATTATCTGATCGAAAGGTTTTGATTTTCTTTTCTGTGTGGTTCTCGATCAAGGCTTTGAATTCTTTGAACTTGCTGAATACTTCATCTTTGCTTTTCAAGAAGTATATCCATGTCTTTCTAGAAAAATCATCAATGAAAGAAACATAGTATACATACCCGCTTAATGAACTGGATGACATCGGACCGCATAGATCGGAGTGGGTGATTTCCAAGATTCCTTTTGCTTTGCTCTCGCTACTTTGAAATGTCTTCTTTGTGTTCTTTCCTTTCGCACATCCCTTGCAAATACCTTCATGTTTTGCCTGTATTTTTGGAAGACCTTCAACAACTTTGCTTGCAAGTGGTAGTGCCTTATAGTGCACATGTGCAAGCCTTCTATGCCAAAGTTCATTTGGCTCTACCGAGTCATGGACCAAGGCTTGTTCTGGTTGGCACTTCAATTTGTATAGTCCTCCCTCTTGCTCTCCAATTACTACTACATTGTCAATAGTCTTTCCTTTTGGCCACATGAGGACTTGACCATCTATAAATGCAACCCTCATGCCTTTTGCATCTAATGCCGAGATGGAGAGAAGATTCTTCTTTAGTCCTGGTACAAACAAGACATCCTTCATCTTCATAGACTTCCCAGAGTCTACCTTGTAGGAGGATTCACCACTACCTTTTATAGGATACTGGTAGTCATCCCCAAGTTTCACTTTGTGGGGTGATTCATGTTCGGATAGTTTCACAAAATATTCCTGGAATCCCGCCATGTGTTTGGAAGCCCCATTGTCTATAAGCCAATCATTGCTTCCATGTGTGACAGTTCTCGTGAGGGCAGAGATTGAAACATATTCTTCATCACTTGAAGAATCATCACTTTCTTGTTTGATTCTCTTTATGGAAGGTTCATCATCCTCTGCAGTATGAGCATGATGTCTTCTCTTGTTTCCCTTCTTCTTGTGAGAGCCACCTTTGTTTCTAGGACAATCTCTAGCAAAGTGTCCTCTTTCATCACATGTATAGCATTTGAATTTAGACAAATCTTTGTTAGATCTTCTAGGGTTATCTTTCTGGTGAGGGTGCTTACCTTTGTGATAGTTTGTCCTGCTTTTCTTGGAGTGTACTGTGAGAGCTTGATCTTCACTTCCCATCTTTTCTTCTCGGGTTACTATTCGAGCTTCTTCTTGTGAGCATTCTTCCCATAGCCTACTAAACTTGATTAGCTTCTTCCTGGCACAAATCCCTTGAATGAAAGAGTCCCATGACCTAGGGAGACCATTCAAGGTGGTCATCACAATTTCTGCATTCTCCACTTCTTCATCCACTGCTTCAAGATGTTCTTTGAATTGGGAGACTCTTGTAAAATATGACTGTATGGTCTCCGCATTCTTCAACTGGTTCCTCAAAGTCATCTTCTGGTTTATGTTCTTCCCTTCAAATAGCTTGGTCAGGGCATCAAACATTTCTTTAGGTGTCTTTAGGGAGGACACCTGTGGTATGAGGTGATCCTTGATTGAATCAACAATAATCCTCTTAGCCATGGCCAATTTCTTTTTGTTTAAGGCCTTAGCCTCATCTCCCTCTGGAATTGTAACCTCTTCACTAATGTAAGAGTCCAACTCATTTTCTTCCAGGACCAGGGAGATCCTATACTTCCAGGCTCGAAAGTTGTTAGTTCCCTCAAGCTTGGTGTGATGAGACATCTTAAGTTTTAACAGGGAACCTCAAATGGAAATACAAAAGATTTAGATCTTACCAATTTGAGAAGCTGAAAACTGGATCTGGAGCTGATCTTCTGTAGTGCTGGTTTTCTGGTTCCAGGGCAAATTAGGGTTTGACTTTCTTGGAGTTCTACCCAACCAAAAACCTTGTTTTTTGTCTCTAAACTTCGATTTTGATGAGGAGATCAATCCTAGCTCTGGGCTCACCCAAAAATTCTACTTCTGTGAAATGCCCTAATTTCTCGATGCATTGGTAGGTCAAAAATTGAAAAAACTTAAAATCAGATTCTGCTTCGACAGAAAGATGCGCCCTTCAATGGAGAGTTAGCCTAGCCTCCTTTTGCTGATGGATTATGGAGAGAGACCCAAAAAGTATGAAGCCCTAGCTTTCGCAGCAGCAAAGTGTCTTCTTCTCAGGTTAGCTCTGATACCATGTTAGATTTTTATCATTTAAGCAATATGATCTTAGGATCTTAATTGAGAGAATAACAAGCACAACAATCAATCACAAGAGACAATGAACACAGATTTTTCTCGGGGAAACCATAAAGGAGAAAACCCCGCAACTTCATCAGAGATAGAATGGGCACCAAAAGTAAAACCCAAAGATACAAAGATGATCTCCGACAGTTGATCTCTCTCTCTCTCTTATTCCAGCTTCTTCTCTCTCTCACTCATGCGCTGCAACTGAGTGTGAGTGTGTGTTCTAAATAGAGAGGCTCACTCTCTATTTATACTAGTTTTCGACTTGACATTAACTCACCAGGGTCGACTTCTCTAGGAGAGTCTAATAACCCTAGTGCCCCACAATTGCGGGGACTTTGCCCCATAATCAATAAGGAGGGTTACCTTCTATGACTTTACATGACTTGATTACATTATTGATTCTCTCGATAGGAACATCGGGGTATGACTTTACATGACTTGATTATATTACTGAATCTCCTGATAGAAACATCAGGGTACAATACATAAGTGAATACATTTCGAAGTTACAAATACATCAAGATATTGCTGTGTATTGAGAGAGACCTCATATTTTCTAATAAGCCGCTTAATCTATTCCTTTTTTAAATAACTTAGAGGGACTTTCACACATTCGACGTTGTTTATGATAACACGAGGAAGTTCTTCGATGGGAGTATCATGGATCTTCTCTTCACTAAAATGTTCAAGAAGTGATTCCAAGTCTTCAATACTTTGTATCATGGCAAAAGGTCCATCATATGTTTCCATGTGATACTCTGTCCCAGATAGGTAGAAGGTAAAGATCTTTTCAAGGAATTTTTTCAAATCAATCATACTACCCCTACCATAATGCCACTGCTCTAAAAACATCCAAAGGAAGCTTGGAAAGGAGGTCATACATTTATTAGGAAGGCCCTGATAGAACGAACAACTAGCATTTCCTTGAAAAGTACCAGCAAACATTTCCATCATATTGTCCTCATAAAGAACATTGGAGTCAGACAATAATTGAAGGAAAGACTTGATATGCTAGATGTCTGAATCACCATAATTTCCATGAAAGACTAGAAGCCATTTATATACATCCCCCCACACCATGACCAAAGTTAGGAAAACCCTGGATGTTTGAGAAATCGATAGGCTGAAAAAGTCCGGCTATCTGGCCACCACACTGCTCCCTTAATTCATCCATATCAAAAGTTAATAGTATGCATTTGATATAACCATTGAACCTTGTACTGAATAGGTGGAACTGTCAAGTGATGAGCTTTAAAGGTTTTAATATGTCGCATGGGCTCATCTACACACAACAAAACTTCACAAGTTTATGAGATAACGGGGTTTTATCCCTTCAATGGAGTCACCACATGAGAAGAAAAAATATGCATTTAAAACTCTCACAAAAATTTTCCCTTTTCTTTTCCTTTGTAAATTATGAAAAAGAAAATTTTTTAATGGAGTCGCCAGATGAAAAATTAAAAACTAATCTAAAAAATCATCAACTAAAGGAAAAACAAAATGAGAAAACAAAAGTCGTACTCCAGGAATAGAAAGATTTATCCCCAGAAACGATGCCAAAATGTTGTCGCCTAATTCGCACCTCGTGTGACGTGGCATAAATCCAAGCCACTGGGTGCGACCTTGGGGGCAAGCAAGAGTCAAGTGCTATCATTTGATCTTAACTCCTTCGTCTAGGCTCTCTCTTAGCGAAGGCAAGGGGGGTTGGTCCCTAGTAAAATAAACTATGGTGTTTAATCTATAACAATATAACAATTAGTCTAGGAGATGAGATAAATTAAAACCTTGAAACAAAGATAACTGCGAAATATTTAATTGACTAGCATAAATAACATTCCACACAACACAATGATTAACTTAATAAAAAATAAGCAAGATAAAATAGACCAATGCCAGTGGAGTGCTTGTGTAAAGGGTTGCTATTGGAGTTTCCCGAAGTATTGCAGTTGTCTCAGTTGGTCAGTTTTAAGATTATTAAGTGAGTAATTAGGGAGTGGGTCAATTCTTGGTAAATTTTATTATTAATGTGGTAATGATCTTTCTTATGACGGGAAGATGGTATTCCAGATATCCCCGGAGGTACGAGGAATGTGTACGGATTTACCAAAGTGGCTCTCACAGTGACATGTGGGCTAGATGGAGTCGCAAGGCTGTGTTCAACACTACACCAAACGAGGGTGTAGCCCGCGGTCACTTTCTAGTGGTTCTTGCTTCACTTGCAGAATTTCCCCATAACTTGGTAAAATCGCATAAGTGCCGAATTTTCACTTCTAGGGAGTAATTGATGTGTTTTACTAATTACTAGTCACTTCAATCCCTTTTTGATTGTCCCATTGATTCAGGTAAAGGCTTGTAGTGGTCACAAGAGCATACAGGGTCTTGAAGTCTTGGATATTTTAATTTTTTTAAAGCTAAATGAGTTTTTAAAATCTCAATGCTGATAATCTCTGGTATCACATATATAGTAGTCGGGCTACCATATTCTATTTTTCAGATTTCATTACACTTTTTCAGCCAGTTCCCTTACATATGAGATGCTGAGATGAGCATCTATGATGGATCACTATTTGACGATGGACTATAGTACTTTCCCATGCCATGATTGAGTCTCAAAACACTCAGATTTGAGGACTAATGTAGCCATTTATAGAGCAGTTAGTATTGCCCAGAGTTGCAGCAGCAATTTCTCAGTGGACAAATGTTGCTTTAGATTGGTTATTTACATGTATATGACTCAACAGATATTATCTTGTGTTATGGTTGTTATTTGCTTTTATACTCATTCTTGTGACATGTCTTAGCATTTAGTGTCATGATTTGGCGATCATATAAATATGTGGACCTGGTTGTATTGATATTATATATGCATGCCCCTACTTAGACCTAGAAGTTCTTGACTCATACTCATTGGTTTTGCCCTCCTTAGGGAGAATAGAGGTGATCATTCCCACCATACATTGGCTTGCTAGTGTTGGTCTCATCTTTCACTATCTCCACCCATCCATTACCTTCCAGTTATGTTTACATCCCAACCTACTACTTGACTTGTGGCATGGAGGACCTTTCCCCACTATAGCCTCTTTGTTGGATAAGCTTCCCTGTTTATTTGTGTCTCGGCTCTGAGTTGCCTAGGTTGTGCTGGCTAAACCTGAAACAAATAGTGCTGTCATTAAGGTGAATAAGCACTTCAGAACATAACTTACCCATTTGTAAGACATTGCCATCCCCCGTGTTAATGCTTGTTCGGCATATGCTAGAGTGAGTATCGCCTTTCCATATCCAAAGTGTCACAGTGTCAAGTTGGTAGTCACCCTTTAGCCTACCCTTTTGATTTCTAGCCTTCATCCTTCACTAGCAAATTGATTACAACTATGAAGTGAGTATGGTCTTAAAAGTTTGGTTTGAGTCATAATTAATTAACAAAACTCTATATATTTGGTTGGTACATCGCCAATGAAATGATTACTACTTGTTATAATTGTTATTTGAATGATTTGTAGAGCATATCTTAACCTCTAAACACTTGCAGCAGATTGGTGTTAGCCTGGGTCGTATTATTGATTGTTTGATCATTTACAGATTATTATTATTTTATCTGTTTGGGCATATTAGATATTGTAGATTATCATGCAGAGATTTGTAGGGTGTATCAGTATACACCTTAGATGGATTTGGGCTCCCTGAGTCCAATGAGACAGTTTATTTTCAGTTCCGGGAAGTTACAGTGATGATTTGTTTCAGTATACCATTCTGGTTTAGTTTTGCCATGTTAAATGGCTTGTCAGAGCAGAAAGATGATTTGATTGGTTCACCAGGGTGCTGTATGAGGAAGGGTGTGGTCCAACCACTTGTTTTTACCATTATACCCCCCTCCCAGAGAGCCTGGTGGGCTCAGTTGCACAACGCATGCAATCCAAGAGGCAGTTTGGGCAGGTTCACAGTTCCTGAAGCAGATTAAAAATGATAAAAATGGCTACTGAAAAATTCGATTTGGGTTACTAAGGCAAGGAAATGGCATGGGATGAGTTTTGATGATGAGTGTAATGTCTTCCACCCCTTCTCCAGCAGTTCCAGCATTCATATAGACCCACACCCATCTCTCCAACATATTTTATGATTTTTTGGAGCTTTTGGAGGCTCACAATTTTCATTGAAAGGCACTAATTTGCGCCTAGAGTTATATTTTATGTATATTGTTGCATAGGGACACACTAGGGGTGTTAGTCAGTACCCCCTGGACCTACCATGAGCTTTATTCATGTTTATTTTGTCACAGTGAGTGGGATCCCCTCTCCCAGGGCGATTTTGTCCATTGATGTGTTATATTATTATATTGATCCATGTACTTTATGTTGAGCTCATCTCAACTGTTGATTAGACCATTTTGATCTTTTAATTTTAGTGATCCATTTGAAAGGTGGTTAGGATTTTGGTATCTCTCCATCCTATTTAAAGAGGAGAGCTTCTCATTGTAAAGGGGCCTTTGGCTCTAGGAATCTTGAGAATAGAAAAACTCTTTTGTGGAAATTCTTGGGTCTCCTTTGCATCTGGTGATCTTCGATGGTGATTGGAAAGTCTATTGCATCCTAGCATTTGAGTATTTAAGATGAGATCTATATTTTCGTGGAATCTTTGTTTTGTCTACATGAGGGCGACTTAACTTGGGCATTTTTGTAGGGCTTCCTGTTGTTGCCTTTCACACACCTAGGGGGACGTGGCAGAAATCTTCAAGCCACTGGATGTGTCCTTGGGGGCAAGTCTCGAGTCAAGGCTGTCACCTTGTTCTTGACTCCTCCGTTTAGGCTCAACTCCTAATGAAGCCAAGGGGGTAGACCCTATTAAGTTACTAAGGCAAATTACTTTAGTATGATGGTGTTGAATTGAATAAGTTGCTTAGGAGTTTGAAATTAACCATCAATAACCATAGATGACAAGATGAAAAATGAGCACAAGTAAGCATAATGCTGACACAATATATATATCAAAAGATTTAGACAAATAACCAGTGCCTTAAAATGGAGTCACAACATAATCAAATGTACTTGCATGTGCTTGGAGTGAATGTTTTGCAAATGTCACTTGGTACGTTTTAAGTTAATATGAAAAATGAGTGAATTAAATTAGGCGAAAGGGGACTCCATATATACCCGAGGGGTACTTGGAGTATGTCCAAAAAATAAAACCTTCACGGCTACCCGTAAGGAATGTGTGGGCTGAATGGAGTCTCTAAGACTGTGTTCATAATACACCCGCTAGGGTGTAACAGAGATCGGCGCCTCGAGGTTGCTGTCCAGGAGTTCCCACTTCCTTTGGGTATTTTGCCATCGTTTACGGTTTGATTGAGGCGTTGCATTTTCGCCTGATGGTGGTTAATTGGGGAAGGTGAAACCTAATTAATCTAGTCATTCACATTGCTTTTGATGCAGTTTGACTGATCAGACGAACCGCAGCCAAAACGCAGAGCATACACACTGGAGTCTTTGTAATTTTTAGTAAATTTTAAACGGTGTGTTTTGATTAGAAAGAAAACCCTCTAGGAACCTCTTTCGGTCCAAGTGGATCTTAATCGAGGAATCAAGGAGGGGGTTGATTTTAGAAAGATTGCTTGCAGAAATTAATGATGAAGTAGCAAAAAAGAAACAAACCACAGGTTTTCTAATTAGTCCTACCACGCATCTCTTTCCCCTTTCGGGTCAATCGGGAAGCCGCGAGGTAAGTATTAAAGTTACTTTTGTTGAAATACTGAGAGGGGGGTGAATCAGTATTTGTACAATTTAAAACTTTAATCAAAAGCAGGTTGCTGATCACCAATCACAGCACGTCATCAATATGTATAAAGACAGCAAAATGCACAGTACACAACAGTTTTTAACGTGGAAACCCAAGTTCTGGGGGTAAGACCACGGAAGCCTTTTTAATAATAGTTGTCCAGAAATAACTGGATAAAAAGGAACAACTCCCTTATTATATAGACTTCAATTTTTCCAGCTTCAACTGGAAGGAGGCTACGACCCCCTGATTTACAGGCTACGACCTGAAGGAAGCTGCCACTCCCTAGTTTTCCGGCTTCCACCGGAAGGAGGCTACGACCTCCTTTCCTTGCCCCGTCCTGCCACCCTGATAAGAAGAATATTGCCGAACCTATGGACCTGTCAAATACCAAACCCTGTATTCTCTGCTGATATCATCTGCACTCTGATCACTGCCAAATCTTCCCTGTATATAAATAACCTGTGGACCTATCAAATACCAAACCCTGTATTCTCTGCTGATATCATCTGCACTCTGATCACTGCCAAATCTTCCCTGTATATAAATCACTCCTACACACTGCTCGTCAAACCCAATCACTGAAGCATCTCAGCTCTTTTAGCATTGAACAACATCATCATCAAATGACTTACAATTTCATCTGATATTACTGATCATACTGCGTGTATCTGTACACTTGTACACACTCACACTGCTGTACTATACACATACTACACTTTTACTGACCTCATTGCACCAGATTGTTTACATATCCCTGTATATATCGCAGACAAATGTACATATATACATATCCCTATGGTACACTATCATTCACTTCCTTATTCACTTCAACACATGCACACAGGTACACTCATCATTAACATGTAATATGTGCACATCAAGCATCATATCATGTAGCATCATATCATTGTCATCATAGAATATAAGAGTGTATCATCACTTGGACTGTACTGTACTTATCACTAAGAATGTGTAAGCATTATCAAGCATATCTTAAAAAACAAGACATATCACTCCATGTCACTGTATATTCATCATTATCATGTATCTAAGAGATCATTGTCAATTCAATGCATCACTATTATCATTGTCTACATATCATCATTGTTAACATAGTAGATCAATGTCAAGGCAACTCTACTTCACTGTAGATCCATCACTGTCATTACAGTTAAGAATATATCACAGCCATCAACACAGTTAACACATCACTTTTCTAGACATATCACAGTTCATGCATACCTTGTATTGTCATATACTGTGTATATGAATGCATACCTTGTTGCAGAAGACCTCATACCTTGGGCTGCTAGCTTGTACTTGTGCTTCCGATGTAAACCCCAACAGGACTGATAGAACTTGTCACATTAAGGCTGTCATCCAAGACATCACCTCAATACCTTTGCTGCCACCGTATCCTATTCTCTATCCGAATTTAGAGTTGTTGTCAAGCTATTTCCACCATCGAAATTAAGAGATGACTGTTGCTACTTCCACCACTGAATTTCTGAGATGACTGTCATACCACAAAAAGAAAATGGCAATGCTGTAGCTGCCTTAGATGCCCGAAATTTTAGAGATACGATAGGAGATAGATAAAGAAGTTTGATTGTTGTAGCGTTTGAACTCAGAGGAGATATATTTCAGACCAATCACTTTTTCTTCACTGCTGTTGCTTCTGCTCTCAAAACACCCAAACTTCAGAGCTAGATATTATTAATGACTTGTATTTCTTTGGACTGAGGCCATCCAAAATTCAAAGTTCAACAACTTCAAGCTTTTGCTGCTGTTGTTCCACTTCCTGTGGTTCCTGCAATTTCTAAGATTTCAGAGCTGTCTACTCAACTTCCACTGTGGCTACCTCAGTGTATACCTGAGTTTAAGAGAAAATCTTCAAACTTTCGCAGATGCCACAGTCACTAATCTGAAATCAGAGCTCCTGCGGCTTGGCTGCCTCGATCAAGTCTGCAAAACTGTTCAAGCAAAGTCCAAGAATGACTTGCTCAGGAAACAAATCTTCTACACAAAAATAAACCCTCGGTCTCATCAAATTTCAATTGGCAGCGACTATAAAAAAAAATGGACGACTTCCTTCAAATATGACTCGGCTGATCTTTCTTGCAATATAGCTTTCCGAATCTGTCGATTTAGAGACCAAGACTGTAATTGCACCCTGCGATAATGAGAAGGCTCTCTTCGTTGCTGCGTTTTGCCAAAGACAGGCCTTCAAACCAACATAAATCGTATCAATTGATAGGAGAAGCGAAAATACTGACATCCACCAAATTGATCGAAGAAAACCTCAAACAGATGATCGCTGGGTTAAGTAAAGCGAAAAATCTCTTTACTGCGGCAATAAAACTGAAAATTGCCGGCAAGATCTGATGAAGCTGTGTCAGTAAAAAAAAATATTGAAGAAGAATTATATTTCAAATTATTCTATAACACGGAATGTATATATATATATATATATATATATATATATATATATATATATAGGAAAGGGATGCCGTATTCTACAAAGGATCCGTGGACACCATCTATGGTTTTTAAAATTTTTGTTTTATTACCATCTATGGTTTTTTTAATTTTTGTTTTATTATGATAAATATTTTTTTTATAAAAAAATTCTTTAAAATATATTTTATTTTATTTTTAATTATATTCATGCACTTTTTAAGGTTTAAAATAAACATGTCATCTATTATTAAAGTTTTAAGAATTATTTTAACTTTTAAAATTACTTTGAGGATGAGGGGTTTTAACACATGTAATTTTATTTTTAATATTATTTTGACTATGTTTTGTTACTTATTCTAAGTTAGGGCATGATTGTGGTATAGAGGAATCAATGACACAACTGGAAAACATCGAACCAGCTTGGGGTTACTTAACCACTCTTCAAGGCTTTTGCTATTGTCCCAAGGGCTCCAAGGGCTTCAAACTTGGGCTTGGACAAAGTCAAAAGGCCTCCTTTGACACTGATACTTACTCAACCCTCAGAGGCTTGTTAAGGAGCACATAAACACACACCTGTTGGCATCAATGACAATTTAGTCAACAACTTTGACCTTGCAATATGGAAGATATGATAAAAGTAATCAAAGTATATTATTTTGCATAAATGAAACTAATCTAGAGCGAAAAAATAAGAAAATGCAAAAACGAAAAAAAAGACGTGAATCCCCCCCAGGGGGGATGGGGAATGGGCTCGAAAGAGCCTATTTGGAAATATTTTTTATTATTAGTGGTTATAATACCAACAAACTAATATGATTCCTCTTGGTTCTTATACAGAATGAAACCAAGACCTTACAAAGTGCAAAAATTAAAGATTACAGTAAAAAAGGGAGACCCCTGGGGGGATTCGGATGGCTCAAAGGCCACTTTCAAACAACAGCTCCTCCTCTTTTTTGTTATACCTGCTAAAAACTAGCAAGCTTATTAAACTGAAATATGCCCAAAAGCATTTTAAAAGTACCTTTGGGTCAGCCTACTTTTAACCGAAAAAAAAACTAAGTTAAAACTAGTTAAAAAAGGCTTATCTTGGCTTGCCTTTTAGGCAGCCAATATGATGTGCACTGATTGCTGGATTTATCTTTTATAACATAAAACATAAATCTAATGCATGCAAGCTTTAAATTCTCTTTAAGATGCCATGCAAAAATGACGATTTCCCTAAAGCTAGATCTAGAATGCTTATGAAACCTTTTACGAACAAGATCTAGACTATGAGCTTTGAGAAGATGGATCTATGTTAAAATTTACTTTAAGATAATAGATCTAAACAATATCAAAGCTGTGAACAAAAAAACCAAGTAAAATTTTAATATTTAAGAGGAGAAAGAGAAGAAGGCAAGCTTGTAGCCTTGAAGATCAACCGTGGAGCTTTTCGGTGGAATGTCGAGGGACTATGCCTTTGAGAAAGTTTTGGAAAAAGTTAGGAAGCAAACTAGATCAGCACCCTCTCCAAGCTAGGAACCTGCAACTTAATCCAAAGGCTTGCCAAAATGCTTGTGAGATCCGGTTAATACATAAAGAGAGATATTAGAATAGCATGCATATAAACTTATAAATCATGTTAAATCTAGATCTCTAAACATGCATAAAAAGGAAAGAGATAGCCAATAAATTTATTAACAAACTCCTTTCCTATCAAGATCATAATAAACTTATTATCAATCTTTTAGCACTGGATCCACAATATCAAAATAAGCAAGTTATGAACATAGATACAGGTTTCCTTAGTAAAACTTGGCAATGCTGATCCACACACAATAACATGACACCATCTTGCCTCCAAAGCTTTTCTTTATTTCAAATGGAAAAATAGCAACAACTCTTCAGTCCGACTCTAACTAGCTTGGAAGAGGAAAATTGTGCTTTATTTATAACAAAAACTGGAACCCTAGCCCAAAGGGGGCGCAATTCTGAAGGAGAGAGAGACTGCAGCTGCATGTGGAGTCAAGCCGAGCTTGATCTGAGCCTATCTGAGTCTGATTTGAGTCTCACTGAGTCTCACTGACAATCGGAGAGCTGATCGGACTGACACATCAATTGGTTAACTGAAACATCAACCAAATCACATCCTGATGGGCCCACACGTGTGGAGGAGAGAGAGAGGGCTCAGTTCCCAAGATTGCATGCTGTGGTGCACTCCTTGTTCAGCCTAGATCAATTCCTTCTGTCAAGGAATGGTCAGCTCCAGTCAATCTGAAGCCGATGAGACTGACTTCAGTCCAATTGGAGCAAAATCCACTGATTTAGGATTTAGGATTTTCTCCATTATTTAATTAATTTATCAATTAAAATAATCAATATTTGATTTTTTGGGTTTTCTGACCTGAGTGATAGAAAAATCACTCGAAACTTAGGAAAAGTGGGGTTTATGGGTTATTATGGGTGCTCTGAGCTAGAAAATGAGCACCCCCATGACTGAAACTGATTTTTGAGCTCACTTTTATTACAAAACCAATTTTTCCATTTAGACTATTAAAAAATAGCCTAAGTTTTGGAAAAATTAAAACTTAAAAAACTTTAAAAAAATTAAAAAAATAAAAACTAGGGGGACTTAGACATGTTCATATGACTCGACCATAATGCCTAGCATGTTTATACATTGACACATAGACTCTAATAACCTCAATAGGCCTAAATGCCAAGCCGACCACCCCAACTTTGGAGGTATTGAGTGAAAAACTCAGAAATTATCAGTCGTTTATTCAACAACCAATAATAACCAAGGGAAAAACACTCTGGGATGATCGGATTGACAAATAAAGTCCAAGAGACCGAGTCTTTTACAGACACTATCATGCTAGAACATTTTATTACAACTCCTGTACGGGGTATGAACATGTGATATAGTACAACTAGCACTTGCAGAAGCAATTTTGAAGGTCTTCTGAAGTCCGAACAAATCATCTTTGTTCGATTCACCAGGCTCACTTGATAAAAAACCATTAAGTACAACTTAGATGGTAACATCTAGCTCCATCTAGGGACACATGCTTTAACTAATCTTCTGATCAAAGAAGAGGATGTGAGAACTTCATAATCTCTGGGTCCTGCATAGGATTTAAAGCTTGTCAGTAACATGTATATGAAAGAAACCAATTGTAAAAGCAGATTAATGTACAGAATTAGTCTATGATGTACAAAAAAGCAATATTTTACAAGACTAATATACAAAAGAAAAATTTCAAGGTTAGTACTATGGTACAAAACATCAATAATACAACAATATCTATAATACAACAATATGATACATGGAATTTAAAAATACACGCAGGGCAAGGTTTAGAAATTGGCCTTGAAACCACCGATGCCAATAAAGGCATCAAACCGTCTCAACGAAGAACATCTTGAGGAGAAAGCCATTCACAGGTAGGCTTAACCTTTCTCCTTCTAGGTCATTTAGATAGAAAGAATTTGTTCCTGTTACTTCATCAATGATATATGGCCCTAACCATAAACTCTCGAACTTTCCGTGTTTCCCAGGTTTCTCCCGCTGTTTGTCCCAACGCAAGACTATGTCACCTACTTGAAAGGATCCAGGTCGGGTAGATCTATCAAAGGTCCTCTTGACTTTGTCTGAATTTCTGATACTTTGGTCAAGGGAATTTCTTCTACTTTTATCTAACTTGATCAACTGATTGATTATGTTCTGAATGGCATCCTGATTTGAGCTAAAGGTTTGGAGAAGTTGATACACTGAAAGCTTTAAGTGGACAGGTAAGGTGACATCTAGGCCATAGACAAGTTCAAAAGGGCTCCTTTTGGTTGAACTTTTCTTTGTGATTCTATCGGCCCATAATGCAAACTTGATCTTGCTATTCCAAGCCTTTTTATTATCACCCACAGTTTTCTTGATTATGGTCATTAAGTTTTTATTACTTGACTCAGCTAGACCATTTCCTTGGGGATAATAGTTGGATGAATGGGATAGGACAATGCCGTACTTGAAACAAAAAGATGACATCTCAGAGGAAACAAAGCACAGGCCATTATCTGTGATGATTCTGGCTGGCACACCGAATCTTGTGATAATCTTATCTTCTAAGAAATCCATGACTACAGCATCAGTTGCCTTCTTGGTGGGTATCGCCTCTACCCACTTGGTGAAATAATCAGTGGTGGTGAGTATCCAAGAATAACCATTGCTGAAATTATCCTTGAACTTACCAATGAAATCAAGCCCCCACTGCTGGAAAGAGGCTTGGACTACTATTGGGTTTAAAGGCAACGATTTCATTTGTTGCTTTCCAGTGAACAACTGACACTAGGGGCAAATTCTGACAGATTTGTGCACATCTGAAAAAAGGTTCGGCTAATAGTAGCCTGCTCTAAGGATTTTATGGGCGGTTGTTCTTGCTGCAAAATGTCCACCATAAAATCCTGCATGGAACTCAACCATGAATTTTTTGGATTCAGGTTCATCGACACATCTAAGTATTAAACCATCGGGGTTTCTCCAACCCAAACCATCTTTTGTTAAACAATACTTAGTTGCTTTTAACCTTAATGCTCTTCTTTTATGGCCAAGTAGGTGATCAGGGCATGTAAGGTTACGGAGGAAAAAGATGATGTCGGTATACCAAGGGTGCTGCTCTAATCTCTGAAGCTCGTCTGATACACTTTGTTCTGGATCACTGTTTTGGCAGATTATTCCTAAGGCCTTTTCATTTCCTTGGGTTAACATCTTTGCAAGACCTTGCCCCTTAACTAACTTAGTGGGTTTTGTTGCCGCCTAATTCACACTTTAAGGAACAGGAAAGTCACAACCTGCTATGTGTGTCCTTGGGGGCAAGCGAAAGCTGGGGACCACTGTCACCACAGTCCACAACTCCTCCGTTTAGGCAAGATCCCAACAGAGCCAAGGGGGGAAGTCCCTACGGAAGACTAAGTTCCAGATTTATTAATTAATTACAAATTAAAGGGATCTTTTTAAGTTTTGAGAGATGACAGTCAAACCAATGCAAGATGCAATATTTTAATGACAGTCAATCCTTTTAATATAACCAACGCCTAAATAATGGAGTCAGAGAATGCAACTTTCAATGGATGCAATCTAAGTTAATTATCCCACAGGTTAAGTTGTCTAAAATGAGATGAGAACAAACAATGAACAATATACACAGTTATGAAAGATTTATGAACAAATATGAGAAATAATATAATCACAGTTGAGTAATATGAACAATATTAAACAGTTGGGCAATAATATCATGAATGAATTTGATGCTAACAATACTCAGATAAATAGTAGAAAAATGTAAACCACTTGCCTAATATCCACAAATTAGGAAATTATTGGGTTTGTTTTGCAGGTGCAACAACAACTAAAAGGAAACAAGTGCAATATAAGGAAACAAGTGCAATATTGGAGTGAAATGTTGCTGAAATGAAAAATGTTATATAACCGGTTTTGCAATGTCTCTTGGTTTATTTTAGGTAGATTTTATTAAGGTTTTTCCTCTTGAAGATTTAGTTTTCGAACCGGTGGTGTGACTACCCCAATCTAGTATTTCTCAATTCAAAGAAGGAATGCTGGTGCGCTCAACAAAGTGGGAGCAAAGCCCACCCGTAGCTCCCAGGTCAAACCCCAATGCCCTGGTGCTCAACAAGGAGGATGTAGAACGCCTAGAGACCCCCCACGGTCTTCTACCCCAAGTCGCCTTCGAGGTCACTGCTTTTAATTAACCGGACAAATAGCAAGATGGATGCCTATTAAACTAAAACTCCTTTACCTCCTGTCGTATCTCGTGAGTACCCCGAAGGGTGATAACCGAGTAGAGGAACAGGGGATAAATTCGTTGTTTGGTTAATTTTAAGGGTAAATTTTAATCTTGGTGATTAGCATGCAAGGTTAATTTTATACGATCAAGAAGATCAACCAAGCGGTATCCCTTATGGGAGATGCTGGTACTTGATCTTGGACTGAAAAGCAAAATGTGAAGAATTGTAACAGAAGAAGGAAGTTGTTTTAATTAAGCTAAGCCCCCACTTCTTCTGCTTTTCATATCCAACTTGAAGTCCCTAAAGGGAGATGACAAGTGGGACAGAGGATACACCGGATTAGTGGGTTGTATGGTTACTTTTTTGACAGAAATAAAATTTAGTTTTAACTACTTTGAACAGAAAAATGCAATTAGTTAAACAATGTCCTAACCGCACAACAATCTCTGTTACAGAGATGGTGGTCTGTAACAGAGATGGTGGGTAAACAGATGTAACAAAATTTATTAATCCTAACCGCACAACAATCTCTGTAACAGAGATGGTGGTCTGTCACAGAGAATGGTGGGTAAACAGAAAAAACTAACCTCACTTCAATCCCTTAAGGGAAGGTGGGTAAACGGAAATAAAACTTGCAATGAAATAAATCTAATTAACTAGTTTCTAGGCTATCTCTACACTACTTATATACAGATTTTACAGCAGCTTTTAAAGCTTTAGAGAATACCCCAAAGAGAACTTCTTTTTTGGGGTTTACAATCTTATAATAGAATAGAAGAGAAAAAATGTGGTTTTGGGCCTCTTTTGGACCAAACTTTTCTGAGGCCTTTTTAAGCGACTTTGGGCAGCATAACCCCCTCTTCTGTGCATAAAATTGCAAAAAACAAGTAACTTTACTTGCTGGAATTTACTGTAGAAAACTAAATCAGAAAGTTAGCACAGAAAAAATAAAAAACCCAGAAATTTTATTAAAAAATCTGAACATGAAATTTAAAAAAAAATGAAGTTTTAATATTCAGAAAATGAACTTTTGGGCATCTAAATGATGTATTAACAACAGATTTAAAACTCTATACTAATTTACAATGGAAGAAAGCCCTAAAACAAGGGTTATATTCACTATACAGTGAATAAAACCCAGTTTTAGGAGAGAATAAGAAATATGGACGAAAATGCAAATTTGAAAAGAAACCCTTGGAGAGATGTCCTTGGCTTGGAAAACCTGTAAATAAACTTATGAGAGAGCGCTGCAAAATGTAAGCAAAGAGGTGAGCACCCAATAAATCTACCAAAATACTTTGATAAATCTTATTAAAAACTCACACATGGAAGCAAAAATACTTCTACTTACAAATCCCTCCACAAAATACTTTGTGGAGAGCTATCTAAGCTAATACAAATGCAAATCAAATAAATACACATGCAAGTTACCTCACCAAAAGATGCATGAAATATAGAATGACGGCACAATATCCCTCCAAAGTATTTCCTTGATTATGGCCCAATTAGAGCAAGATTTGAATACAAGAAAGCCTCCAGGGCTTGAGCAAAATAGCTAGGGCACAATGTAGAAGAAGAGAAGAGAGGAAATATTTCTGCAGCATAACAATAGCATGAGAGAGATCTCTCAAATGAGGGAGTGAGACCCTCATTATATAGTTGAGGAGCAACCCCAACCCCTTGAAGATCAATGGCCAAGATTAGATCTAGATCTAGATTAGATCTCCACCACTAGATCTAGGTTTGTTGACTTTGCAAGCCATCCACCAATCATAAGTAAGGGTGTCTTTTCAAATCAATGGTCAAAAAGATAGATCCATGTCACAATGAAGCTTAACCCTTAGATCTAGGGTTTCCATGACTCAAGTGGGGCCTCCTTTTGACTCAAATTTTAATTTTATTATTTTTAATTTTATCTTTAATTTTTTAATCTTTTATATTTTGATCTTTTATTTAATCTTTAATCTTTTATTTTTAATTTTTAATTTTTAATCTTTATTTTATCTTTTAATTTTTAATTTTTATCTTTTTATTTATTAATCTTTTAATCTTTTATTTTCAAGTTTTAATCTTATATTTTTTATTTTTTATTTTTATTTTTTATTTTATCTTTTATTTTTTGTTTTTATCTTTTATCCTCTTTTTTTTTTTTATTCTTTTATTCTTTTATTTTTTATTTTAAATATTTTTTTATTTTATTTTTTATCTGGTGATTCCTTTGACTCAGATTTTGATTTTTGATTCTTTTTTTTTTTTTTTAAATTTTTAATCTTATATTTTTTATTTTTTATCTTTTATTTTCTATTTAATATTTTATTTTTTTATCTTTTATTAAGACAAGAGGGGCACCCTACTTGGGAAATCTTCAAAAAATTATTTTGACCATGGGGGGGTTTATTTAAATAAAAACTAACTATGATTAGCCACCTCCCAAACTTAATTTCCATGGCCTTATTTGATTTTTTCCTTCAAAATCAAATAATTTAATTTTTCACCCTTGGAAATTATATTAATTTCCTAGGAAAAAATACCTTGTCTTAACTAAAATTGCTCTAATTTCCTAACCCCTTGTCAGAATGACATGAGACTTGAACCAATGGCTTAGGGGGTGTCATAGCATTTTAATTTGTATTCATAGCCCCTATTACAAAATGCCAAGGTTCAAGGGATTACATTATTACATCAAAACTTAATTAATTAACCACCAAATGGTAAAGTTAATTAATTAAGAAAAAATCAAAATAAAAATTAAAATCCTAATGAAATTCCGCAAGAATACAAGATATCGCTAGCATGGTCATGGACAACAACTTGAAACCTTAGCCACCTCATGGGCTTGATTATCAGAACGCCAATTCACCACTTTGGAGGATTTGTGAGTGAAAAACCCAACCATTAAAATTGTTAATTAACAAAATTAACTGGAAGGGGAAAAAAACACTCGGTGAAGAGGACTTCCCTGATAATAAAATCCATGGTGACATCCTTAGAGGAATGACCCATGCTGACATATAAAGTTACATTAATTGTCCCACGCAGGGGAGCGGACATTTCGTGTACAAAAGGGGCATAATTGCCCTGCTGAATGAAAAATCCCCAGAATTTTTCTATGGTACAAACTGCACAGAATGTACATCTTCAATGTACATGAGGTTGCCACCTAGTTGAAATAGGTGGGCAACATCTGGCTCCAACTTGGGGACGTGTGTTCGATCATCGGAGAGCATACGAGAACTCTAGACTCTGCAACCACAAATTCTCACCAATAACCAACATAAGTCCTCGTGTAGAAACCAATAAATAATCAATAATTAATAAATGAAATGACTACACAATGATCATACATATATGCATAAATAATTTCAAAGAATGAAATAATACAAAGTTGTTAAAAGAATGCAAGGAAAAGGGTTAGAGATACATTACAGAAAGTGTCCCTTGGACACTAAGTATTTATCTTTTTGAAGAAAAACCTGATTTGTGGCTCGTTTGACCCTTTCTTGTTTCTTGTGACTTTGATAGTGCCTCACATCTTTGAAAATTTGCCAAAATTCCACACTATCAAAAAACTGCTCATGCCATATTTTGTTAACTTCCTTAATCCTGATTCCATCCTTTATATTTTCTGGGAAGCTAATAAAAATAACATGATCTTTTACACTATGTACACTGTCCACATTCTGAAAAAACACTGATTCATTCTGGCATGGCTCGACTGTCTTTTCTTCTAAAACATTTGAAAATGATTTGACACTTTACTGACTTGAGGAGAACTTACTAAAGCCTTGGATGGCTTATCCTTTTGGGCTGGAACCTTTACATTCTCTGCTACAGGAACTGATACCTTTACATTATTGATCCAACCCTCTAAATCTATACTCAAATTATTACT
>LPNX010229502.1:1306622-1334113 GCA_001517045.1 Pseudotsuga menziesii
TAGTTGTGTGCCATACACCATCTTGCAATACATAAATTGAAATTTCTAATGTGGGCTTTAGCACTTGTAACATTGTCTCCTTGAAAAGAAGGCAACTTATCTATAGCTTTCTCTGGAACTTCATGAGGGTAACCAACAATTTTAGAGAAATCACATGGTCTATAATACTTATTCATTGTTCAGGTTGGTTTACTTAGATAAACAACAAAAGCATATTAGAAATTGGCTTCTTCTCCAAGACTTGTAAAGATTCTACAGGGAGCAAGTTTGTTTAACTTCCTTTAAAAGCCTTTTCAGGATCTAAGAGGGAGCTAAGCAAACCAAAGGGCTCCAGGTAGAATACCTTACTATATATTTTGAAGTGGAGTCGCCACTTGGAGAACAAGTAAACTTCCAATATGGGTAAAAGAAAGGAAAAAAAGAAAAAATAAATAAAAATTTAAGGTTATTTCAAAAATTTTATTAACACTTTAAAAACGAATTAAATTGAAGAATTAAAGAATTAGATCTAAAATTATTTAATTAATGTCAAGACCAAGGACAAAAGACTTGTCCCCGGCAACGGCGCCAAAGATGTTGCCGCCTAATTCACACTTTAAGGAATAGGAAAGTCACAACCTGCTATGTGTGTCCTTGGGGGCAAGCGAGAGCTGGGGACCACTGTCACCACAGTCCACAACTCCTCCGTTTAGGCAAGATCCCAACAGAGCCAAGGGGGGAAATCCCTACGGAAGACTAAGTTCCAGATTTATTAATTAATTACAAATTAAAGGGATCTTTTTAAGTTTTGAGAGATGACAGTCAAACCAATGGAAGATGCAATATTTTAATGACAGTCAATCCTTTTAATATAACCAGTGCCTAAATAATGGAGTCAGAGAATGCAACTTTCAATGGATGCAATCTAAGTTAATTATCCCACAGGTTAAGTTGTCTAAAATGAGATGAGAACAAACTATGAACAATATACACAGTTATGAAAGATTTATGAACAAATATGAGAAATAATATAATCACAGTTGAGTAATATGAACAATATTAAGCAGTTGGGCAGTAATATCATGAATAAACTTGATGCTAACAATACTCAGATAAATAGCAGAAAAATGTAAACCACTTGACTAATATCCACAAATTAGGAAATTATTGGGTTTGTTTTGCAGGTGCAAAAACAACTGAAAGGAAACAAGTGCAATATTGGAGTGAAATGTTGCTGAAATGAAAAATGTTATAGAACCGGTTTTGCAATGTCTCTTGGTTTATTTTAGGTAGATTTTATTAAGGTTTTTCTTCTTGAAGATTTAGCTTTCGAACCGGTGGTGTGACTACCCCAATCTAGTATTTCTCAAGTCAAAGAAGGAATGCTGGTGCGCTCAACAAAGTGGGAGCAAAGCCCACCCGTAGCTCCCAGGTCAAACCCCAATGCCCTGGTGCTCAACAAGGAGGACGTAGAACGCCTAGAGACCCCCCACGGTCTTCTACCCCAAGTCGCCTCCGAGGTCACTGTTTTTAATTAACCGGATAAATAGCAAGATGGATGCCTATTAAATTAAAACTCCTTTACCCCCTGTCGTATCTCGTGAGTACCCCGAAGGGTGATAACCGAGTAGAGGAACAGGGGATAAATTCGTTGTTTGGTTAATTTTAAGGGTAAATTTTAATCTTGGTGATTAGCATGCAAGTTTAATTTTATACGATCAACAAAATCAACCAAGCGGTATCCCTTATGGGAGATGCTGGTACTTGATCTTGGACTGAAAAACAAAATGTGAAGAATTGTAACAGAAAAATGAAGTTGTTTTAATTAAGCTAAGCCCCCACTTCTTCTGCTTTTCATATCCAATTTGAAGTCCCCAAAGGGAGATGACAAGTGGGACAGAGGATACACCAGATCAGTGGGTTGTATGGTTACTTTTTTGACAGAAATAAAATTTAGTTTTAACTACTTTGAACAGAAAAATGCAATTAGTTAAACAATGTCCTAACCGCACAATGCAAATTTGAAAAGAAACCCTTGGAGAGATGTCCTTGGCTTGGAAAACCTGTAAATAAACTTATGAGAGAGCTGCAAAATGTAAGCAAAGAGGTGAGCACCCAATAAATCTACCAAAATACTTTGATAAATCTTATTAAAAACTCACAAATGGAAGCAGAAATACTTCTACTTACAAATCCCTCCACAAAATACTTTGTGGAGAGCTATCTAAGCTAATACCAATGCAAATCAAATAAATACACATGCAAGTTACCTCACCAAAAGATGTATGAAATGTAGAATGACGGCACAATATCCCTCCAAAGTATTTCCTTGATTATGGCCCAACTAGGGCAAGATTTGAATACAAGAAAGCCTCTAGGGCTTGAGCAAAATAGCTAGGGCACAATGTAGAAGACGAGAAGAGAGGAAATATTTCTGCAGAATAACAATAGCATGAGAGAGATCTCTCAAATGAGGGAGTGAGACCCTCATTATATAGTTGAGGAGCAACCCCAACCCCTTGAAGATCAATGGCCAAGATTATATCTAGATCTAGATTAGATCTCCACCACTAGATCTAGGTTTGTTGACTTTGCAAGCCATCCACCAATCATAAGCAAGGGTGTCTTTTCAAATCAATGGTCAAAAAGATAGATCCATGTCACAATGAAACTTAACCCTTAGATCTAGGGTTTCGATGACTCAAGTGAGGCCCCTTTTTTACTCAAATTTTAATTTTATTATTTTTAATTTTATCTTTAATTTTTTAATCTTTTATATTTTGATCTTTTATTTAATCTTTAATCTTTTATTTTTAATTTTTAATTTTTAATTTTTATTTAATCTTTTATTTTTTAATTTTTATCTTTTTATTTATTAATCTTTTAATCTTTTATTTTTAAGTTTTAATCTTATATTTTTTATTTTTTATTTTTTATTTTTATTTTATCTTTTATTTTTTGTTTTTATCTTTTATCCTTTTTTTTTTTTATTCTTTTATTTTTTATCTTTTGTTATTTTATGTTTTATCTGGGGATTCCTTTGACTGAGATTTTGATTTTTTATTCTTTTTTTTAATTTTTAATTTTTAATCTTATATTTTTTATTTTTTATTTTTTATTTTTATTTTATCTTTTATTTTTTGTTTTTATCTTTTATCCTTTTTTTTTTTTATTCTTTTATTTTTTATCTTTTGTTATTTTATGTTTTATCTGGGGATTCCTTTGACTGAGATTTTGATTTTTTATTCTTTTTTTTAATTTTTAATTTTTAATCTTATATTTTTTATTTTTTATTTTTTATTTTTATTTTATCTTTTATTTTTTGTTTTTATCTTTTATCCTTTTTTTTTTTTATTCTTTTATTTTTTATCTTTTGTTATTTTATGTTTTATCTGGGGATTCCTTTGACTGAGATTTTGATTTTTTATTCTTTTTTTTAATTTTTAATTTTTAATCTTATATTTTTTATTTTTTATTTTATTTTATTTATCTTTTATTAAGACAAGAGGGGCACCCCACTTGGGAAATCTTCAAAAATTTATTTTGACCATGGGGGGGTTTATTTAAATAAAAATTAACTATGATTAGCCACCTCCCAAACTTAATTACCATTGCCTTATTTGATTTTTTCCTTCAAAATCAAATAATTTAATTTTTCACCCTTGGAAATTATATTAATTTCCTAGGAAAAAATACCTTGTCTTAACTAAAATTGCTTTAACTTTCTAACCCCTTGTTAGAATGACATGAGACTTGAACCAATGGCTTAGGGGGTGTCATAGCATTTTAATTTGCATTCATAGCCCCTATTACAAAATGCCAAGGTTCAAGAGATTACATTATTACATCAAAACTTAATTAATTAACCACCAAATGGTAAAGTTAATTAATTAAGAAAAAATCAAAATAAAAATTAAAATCCTAACGAAATTCCGCAAGACTACAAGATATCGCTAGCATGGTCATGGACAACAACTTGAAACCTTAGCCACCTCGTGGGCTTGATTATCAGAACGCCAATTCACCACTTTGGAGGATTTGTGAGTGAAAAACCCAACCAATTAAAATTGTTAATTAACAAAATTAACTGGAAGGGGAAAAAAACACTCGGTGAAGAGGACTTCCCTGATAATAAAATCCATGGTGACATCCTTAGAGGAATGATCCATGCTGACATATAAAGTTACATTAATTGTCCCACGCAGGGGAGCAGACATTTCGTGTACAAAAAATGCATAATTGCCCTGGTGAATGAAAAATCCCCAGAATTTTTCCATGGTACAAACTGCACAGAATGTACATCTTCAATGTACATGAGGTTGCCACCTAGTTGAAATAGGTGGGCAACAGGTTTTATCTCCAAATCATACTCTTGAATCTTTGAAACCCACTTACCCCTGATTCCTAGACAATCCTACTGAGACATGATATCCTTGACAGCTGCATGGGGTGCATACCCAATGATTTTGGAGTATCCTACATAAGTTTTGAAATGTTTAAGGGATTTGACAAGAGCATAAGCCTGTTTCTCCATGGTGCTATACTTCAACTCTGAATGTTGCAAGGTTCTACTTATAAAGGCTATAGGTTTCTCTTGTCCCTCCTTATTCTTTTGAAGCAAAACACCAACAATGGTGTCCTCTGAGGCAAAGGAATATATCTGAAATTCCTTGGAATAATCTGGACTGATCAAGACTGGGGACTTGGATATGGCATCTTAGATAGGCTTGAAAGCATCTTTCCCTTCATCTGTCCACTCAAATTTAGCATCTTTCTTTAACAATTTTTGTAGAGGCTTCATTAGTTCTGCTAAATTTGGGATGAATCTCCTTATGAAATTAATCTTACCATTGAAAGACTGGAGAGCTTTATGATTTTAAGGCAAGGGGACTTTCTTAATGGCTTCAACTCGCTCAGGATCGACTTTGACACCATCCTTTGAAATGATGTGTCCTAGCAACTTGCCTTCATCAACCCCAAAGATTGACTTGGCAGGGTTTAAGGAAATACCATATTTTCGACATCTTATGAAAACCTGCCTAAGATGACTTATGTGGTCAGATCTTTCTTTTGAGAAAATAGTTATGTCATCTTTATATATTTCAATTATTTTTCCTACCAGCATTTAATAAGCCAAAAGGCATTCTTAAAAATTTATAGGTGCCCCAAGGTGTGGTGAATGTAGTTTTATGTTGATCCTCTTTATTTACCAACACTTGGTTATAATCGGAAAAGCCATCGAACATGGACATCATTCCTGATCTTGTTACTCTTTGAAGCAATGTTTCCATGTCGGGCAATGGGTAATTATCTTTAAGGCATGATGTATTCAGATTTCTGAAATCTATACATATTCTAATTGACCCATTCTTCTTTCTGACAACAACTAAGTTGGAGCACCACGATGAATGTCTTGTTGGTGCTATGATCCCTACTGCTAACATCTTTTGAAGCTCCTTCTGCACAATGGAGGCCAACTTAGGATTTATTCGCCTAAGTTTTTGTCGAAAAGGCTTGACCTCCTTAGCCTCTTCTGTGAGGGGAATAGTGTGTTGAAACACATCTTCCCGATAGGCTTTAAGTTCATCATAACTAAAGGCCAACACATCTCTATATTCTTTGATTGAGTTGATCAAACTGTTCCTTTCCTTTTCTGAAGTACCTTTTCCAATTTTTATTAACTTGGGGTCCTTATTAGTTCCTCTGTTTATTTCCATATAATCCCCAATTTTTATTTCCTCTTTTTTGTTTTTATGACGAGCCTGTCGATCAAACAGATTTTCAAAAGCTATAAGGCTACTCAGGATGTGATTCCTTTCATTATCCTCACATTCCTGATACTCTTTACCTTCCTGCTGATAATTGATCTTGCAACCTTAAAACTCTTGGAGATTATGGATAAATCTCAAGAGTTGCTCATCATCTTTAAACACCTGCCAGTGATCTACATTATCTGGAATTGATGGTCTGAAATTAATTTCCATTTTTTCATTCGCATTAATCATTTCATCTGAAGGCTGGAGGTTGGATGTTGCTACCGCCAACTTGTCTGCTAACCCATTCATTTCCCTAGGGACCTTTTGAATGTTAAGTGCATCAAACCATTCCATGGTGTCCCATATGGCATTTCTATACTTCCTTAGTCTGGATGTTGCTACCGCCAACTTGTCTGCTAACCCATTCATTTCCCTAGGGACCTTTTGAATGTTAAGTGCATCAAACCATTCCATGGTGTCCCATATGGCATTTCTATACTTCCTTAGTCTGTCATTTTTGCACTGATACTGATTCTTAATCTGGAGGACAACTAAGTCTGAATCACCTTTTATGTTCAACATCTTTATCCCCATGTCTTTAGTGGTTTCTAACCCTAGAAGCAATGCCTCATACTCAGCTACATTGTTTGATGCTTCAAACTCTAACCTGAAAGCAAAGTTGTAGACTTTATTTGAAGGAGAGACGATCATGATGCCCGCACCCTTTCCGGCCTTGGAATAAGCACCGTCAAAGTACATTTGCCAAACCTCAGCTATCTTTTCATCTTTAAGGTTTTCCTTAATAGGGGCCATGAAATTTGACAGGATAGCATAGTTTCCAAAGTTATCAGTGCAATGTACAAATTCATTTCCAGGTTTTTTAGGGTTTTCTACATGCTGTTTCCTTAGCTTTTCTCTATGGAGTATCACCCTAGTGTTTTCTGACGCAGGTATAGTAGCATATATCCAATCCATTTGAATGTACCCACCAAGAGTTGCAGCCCACTTTCTAGATAGCAACATACCCCAATTATCTGGCACATCAATCACTGCCACATCCATCGACATGTCAATATCAAGATACTTGGCCAACTTAACATGTAGATTTAAGATTATCCCTACCACTTTAACTTCTCTTGCATCCATTGCACAAACGTTGTGGTAGGGTTGAGTGATCCTTAGATTTAGCTGTTCCATTACTTTTCTTGTCATGACATTTGATGAAGCACCTGAATCTAACATGCAGTTATGAAGGAGAAGGTTATCAACTAAGAGAGAGACATAAAAAGGCAGGTGGTCTTCTCTTTTCGGATCAACACTGTTGAGGACTATATGCATTTCCATAGGTTCGGTTAGTGCCAGAAATTGTTCTCAGACTACGAAAAAACAAGCCAACACAATCTCAATAAACACAATTAAGTAAAATGGGTTTTTCTAGGGTTTTGGTTGTACAGTTTGTAAACAAGAGGGCAGAAACTTCATGAAACTAAAGCAAACACTAAATCATGAACAATTTGAGGACTGAGATGCATAACATATGAAGTATAAACCAGACATAATAATCACAACACTGATTTCCACCCACAGTCAACAAGCATTTCATGCATAATAACCTTAAACAAGAAATGAGTATATTAACTGAGTGATTAACACAAATCAGAAATGAAACCAGACAACAAGCTAAATAGGGCTTATAGTTGCATATATTGCATAATTCAGTCACCAAAAACACATAAGAGTTTTTACAGTTAGCTCATAAACCACAACTTGATAGCCTCCCCTTGTAACAAAAATCGAACCTCTGGTCCTTTCCCAAACTTACATTTATCTTGTTTTTTCAAAAACAGTTATATAACTGAACAAACTACCTTTAGGTCATTTGTCGAATTGTTCAATAAAACCATCATTATACAAAAATAACTTTTAAAAACTAACTAAGAACTGCTTTTCTTAAAGTACTTTTACAAGTCTTTTGCTGCCTTTGCTAAAAGAGCAATTCTTTCTAAAGCCTGGGTCTTTCTTCTGGCTTTCTGGTGATCTGCTTTCAAATATTCAACTCTTTTTGTTAGCACCTCATTCTGCTGTGTCAGCTCTTGAATAGTTTGTTTTAGTTCTGTAAACAGGCTCTCTGTCTGTCTCTTTCTTTTGAAAGCCTCTTTAGAAATTGAAATCAATTCCTGATAGTGACTATTTACTTCTTCCAAATCTTCTCCTAGTGTTTTATTTGCAGTCACTAATCCTTCATTGGTTTTATGTAGGTACTCAATTTGATGTTTGTATTGTTTGATACTCCTCTGCAAATTTTCATTTTCAGAATCAATGCATTTTCCTTCTAATACTGGCTGCATTCCTTCAGGCATCCAAGGGATTTTCAGTTTCCTAAAAATTTCTTCATCTTCTTCCATATGCTCTGTCAAGGTCACAGGGATTTCTGAATACTCTTCAGCTTTAATACTGCACTGAGCTGATTTCTCAGCAACCTCTCCTTTCTCTATACAAGAGTTAAATCATTTTGATGCTGTTCTAGAATCATCTTCTTTTGAACCTCCATGAATATTTTTGAGATCTTGGTTTCAGTGAAAACTGGTTTATTTTATGAAACTATTTTCTTTTTACCCTTCATAACTTCTTTATTTTGACCTTCATAGTATTCTAGCTCTTCCTGAGATGAAGACTCTTCAATTTCTGTAATCTTCTTTTTAGCTAGTTTAGGGTTTAACAACTCCTTCATATTTAATCTGAGTTTGTTCTTTGGCCTAGTCTTGGGCCTCCAAGCTGTTCCAATTTCTCCTAACATTTTTAAAACTTTCCCTTGATGTTTAATAGAAGCTAATTGGACAGCTTTCCTTTTCCTTCCTCGTGATATTGTCTCTTCTTCAGAATGTGTATGTATATTCTGTTTGGTATGAACCCTAGCTTCATCAGATATTGACCTTTCCTCTTCTTCAGAGAGTACTGTAATAAGAACCTGTTCCTGCTCTTTTACATCTTCCTTTACACCTTGGTTCAATTCTACAGGAAAAGCATCTTCTACATGCTCGATTTCCTTCACTTCTGACTTTGAAACTTTGTTTTCTTCAATATTGATTTGCTGTTCAATTTCAATGTTTTCATCTTCCTGGTTCAAAGATTTTCCTGGTTCACTACCTTCTTCATTATTGACTGTGACTTTCTTTTTAAGCTTCTTGATCAAAGTCTGACCTTTATCTAACTGTCTCTTCTGAGACTGCTCTTCCTTCTCTGTTTGAAAACCAGACCAAAATAGGAAATCTTCCCATGTTTTCTCCCTTTTTTGAAGTACAGTACTTATAACTAGTTTTATAAGCCCATGATGAAACACAGATTGTTTGTTGTGATCCTGATGTTCCTTCACCCTGCTAGAAATCTTCTGTAAACTTTTCAAGAAGAAGAATGGGAGATTCATTTTGGCTTCATGGCCGAGATGTTGCAAAAACCTAAAATGATACTTAAAAACAAAAGCAAATCTCTCTTCACAAGTGATATAACTTTGTAGGATTTTGATAAGCTCTATCCATTTTGCTTTAAATTTTTGAAAAGGTATTCCCTTTCCCCAATCTGCTACTACATCTGGAAGTAAATATCTCTGTGCATCAAAAGTGAATGGAACTTTTTAAAACCAGTATTCACCCTCATCTAAGATCCCTGTAGCTTCTGCTAACAATTCCCTGGTCAACTTAAACTTCAAAGTATCGAAAGTCACCATATCCTTATCCAAACACTGAGCAAATTTATAAGAGACTTCTGAATGATATCTCTCAATTCTTTCAAAAAAACCTAACCATCCTGCCTCTAAAAACAGTTTTGCATAATCTGGAAAAGTTTGAACCCAACTCAGGTCTAAAGGTTCAGCCCTATTGGTTTTACTACTTCTTTTCATTTTGAACGACTGTCAAATTACTTCTTTCAGTAAAAAAACTCTAAATCTATTCAAGTCTTGACAATTTGACAGACAATGCTATATTGGAAAACCAAAACCCTAAACTGAACTCTCTCGCTTAAACTGCTAAATGCCTTAATTCCATTGACAAAGAATTCGATATTAAGTATGAATTAGGTTTACATACTAATAATCTTCATTCAATTCCATCATTAATCCTTTGCTTACTAAAAAGCCAAATACATGGACTTTGCTATCAATTCGTAGCCTACCTGTCAAAGTGATGAATCCAGGTGCTAGAATCGTGTTTTCTTGACTGTCAGGTGTCCAATTTCATTCTTCAATATTCTTTGACCACTACGATAACTCCAAACGATCGCCCTTCAAAAGCCCTAATTTTTTGACTTGTTTCAATATTTAATTACACACTGCTAACACTTCGCCACGAACTCATCTGGTCTACGTGCACTTCAGGGGATACGAAATTGAAGGCGAATTTGTCTCATCCTGTTTAATCATCATTATTCCATCACTTTGCAACAGACCACCGCAACTCGCGCTCATGATGATTTGCTTGAAGTATTCACACCTGTCACAATGATCATTCTGGAGGAAACACGTATCAAATCCATCAACTAAGTATGAATGACCTCTCATGTGTGAGAATTTTAAAAAATTTGAACAAAAAATGATGATTTTCGAACTGCGCTATTTTCTTGTAGCGCATGTATGTAATTTTTTCAGGCTTGTGCTACAAGAAAGTTTGCTTTAATGATTTTAAAAAATATAACAACTAGCAATGATTTAACTTTGTTAAAATGATCTAGATCAAAACTTTATGATATTTTTAGGACCAAGACCTTTTTAATTCATATAAACATTCTATAAGCCCCCTAACTGTGAATTTCGATAAATAAAATCAAAATTGAAAAATAAAACTAAGAAATCATATAAACATGAAAATTAAAGAAAAACGATTCAAACTATTCTAAGAAACAAAATTTTCTAGGAGAAATGAACAAAACTAAGTTTCAAAACATAACAAATGCATTAAAAATGAAAAACAAAAACAGGCTCTAACATCTAGCTCCTGCTGCAGGATGAAGTCCTCCTGTGAGGCTTCAAGGACTTGTAGATCAGTGCCTTCTGTGTTGTAATTGCAACTGCCTGCTAGTCTGCAAAATTTCCATTGGGTCATGGAGTCTTTATTCTGTTATTCTCACCGGTATATACAATGAAAGTCCAGTATCGATCTCAAAAACTGGAAAAATGCTTAAGGAAATGTCTATTAACTAGATTAGACAATTCCTCACCATCCAGAGTCTGTAACACAAAAGTATTATTCTCCAGAAGTTTTGATACTATGAAAGGGCCAAAACATAGATTATCAAACTTGCCATGCTTTCCTTTCTGCTCCTTTCTAGCATCCCATCTCAAAACCATATCTCCCACTGAAAAAGTGCTCTCTTTGATCTTTCTATCAAACCTTTCTTTGATCTTTGACCTGTACAGCTGAGCCTTTTCTTCCACTGTTTCCTGTTTCTGCTGTAACTCTATTAGTGGATAAATTCTTCTATGGATATCACTAGGTTCTTCCTGACAATCTTGAAAAAATTTCATCGCTGGAATACTCAGTTGGACAGGAAATACTGCATCAGTACCATATACTAATTGGAAAGGAGAAGTTCCAATTGCCTTTTTAACTGTTTTTCTGTCTGCCCATAATGCATATTTTAACATTGAATCCCATGATCGTTTATTCTGCTTCAATAACTTCCTGATACTTTGAATAATATTCTTATTAGATGACTCAACTTAACCCATTTCCCTGAGGATAATAAGGTGTTGAGTGTTTCACAATAATCCCATTCATTTCACAGAATGCCACCATAGCTTTAGATTTAAAAGCTTGAGCATTATCAGTCAATAATTTCCTAGGACATCCAAACCTGCTAAGAATATTTTCTTGAATAAACTCTATGATCACCTTATCTGTTGCATTTCTCGTGGGAATGGCCTCTACCCATTTGGTAAAGAAATCTGTAGCAGTCAAAATCCATTTATGCTGCCCTAAAGAGGAAGGATTTATCTCTCCTATGAAGTCCAAACTCCATTGCTGAAAAGGTGCATTAACTACAATTGATTTTAATGGCAATGACAACAACTTTTGCTTACCAGTAAACTTTTGACAAGGGATACATGCTCTTACCTGTGGATATACATCGGAGAATAAAGAGGGCTAATAGTATCTAGCTCTTAGAATTTTATAAGCTGTTGCTTTCCAATACTTATGTCCCCCACAAGCACCATCATGTGATTCAGATATTACTTCTTCAATTTCTGGCTTATCCAAACATCTAAGTAAAATACCCTCTGGATCTTTCCAAAACAGTTGCTGTTCTATCAAACAATATTTAGTAGTTCTCAACTTCAAAGACCTAGCAGCTTTCTTGTCTAGATGTTCTGGACATTGCAAATACAAAAGAAAGTGTACAATATTTGCATACCATGTGGATTCTGCATAGTGGTCCATAATCTTTTCTTTCTCTTGCTCTGCTTGAACTTCTTCCTGTGCTAGCTGTTTTGCCATGGGATGTAGACCCAAAGCTTGGCAATTTGAATCAGCTAACAATTTAGCCAAACCTTGTCCCTTTATTAGCTTTGTAGGTCTAATGTCCACATCATATTCCATTATTTTTGCAATCCACTTCCCTCTTTTTTCCTCACTGTCAGGTTGAGTCAAAACATCCTTAATGGCAGCATTAGGAACATAAGCAATAACCTTGGAATGCAAAACATAAATTCTGAAAAACTTCAATGCTTTTACCAATGAGTAAGCTTGCTTCTCTAAAGTGCTGTATTTTAGCTCCGAGTCTCTAAGAGTTTTGCTGAAAAATGCAATTGGCTGTTCAAGACCATCTTTTTTCTTCTGTATTAAAACAACAGCCAATGTATCCTCAGATGCAAAAGAAAAAGTTAAAAATTCCTTTGTAAAATCAGGACTTACTAATACTGGTGCTTCCGTAAGAGCCATCTTAATTTTTTCAAATGAGTTTTTTGCTTCTGCAGTCCACTTGACCTCCTGATCCTTCGTCAACATAACTGTAATCTGTTTAATGGTTTCAGCAAAATTTGGTATGAACCAACGCAGAAAATTAATCTTACCAATAAAAGATTGTACATCCTTCTTACTCCTTGGCAGGCTAATTTTCAGAATAGGTTTTACCCTTTCTGGATCTAGCCTTATTGCATCAGCTGAGACTAAATGGCCTAGCAACTTACCTTCTTGTACAGCAAAATGTGACTTTTTAGGATTAAGAGACAAACCATATTTTCTGCATTCCAGGAAAGTTTGTTTCAAGTGTTTTAGGTGCTCCTAATCAGATTGTGAGAAAATTGTAATATCATCTAAATAGATTACTACAAACTTATCTCTCTCTCCCACAAATGCTATGTCCATAACCCTTTGAAAAGTAGCTCCAGCATTCATTAATCCAAAAGGCATTTTGTTGTACATGAAAGTACCCCGAGGTGTAGTAAAAGCTGTCTTTTCTCTGTGATCAGGGTGCATGGCAATTTGATTATACCTTGAAAAACCATCTACCATTGAAATTCTTTGTGCACCAACCACCTTCTGAAATATTTGTTCAATTTTTGGCAAAGGATAATTGTCCTTTAATGAAGATCTATTCAGATTTCGAAAATCAACACACAATATGATTTCACCATTCTTTTTTCTAACAGGTACTAAATTGGCAACCCATAAAGAATACCGGAGGGGAACAATAATCTTAGCATCTAATAACTTTTTCACCTCCTTTTCTATAATAGGAATCAAAGCCGGATTTATCCTTCTTAATTTATGTTTGAAAGGTTTAACATTTGGTTTCAAAGGCACTTTATGCTGTATAATTCCAGTATTATATGTTTTCAAATCCTCGTATGACCAAGCAAATACATCAACATACTCTTTCAATACCTTGATGTACCTGTTTTTTTGTTCTGTTGTGAGTGCCTTTGAGATCTTCACCATTCTAGGATGCTCGAAAAAATCCTCTCCAAAGGTACCAAACCTTTAGGAATGAAATTACCTTTCAGCTCAATGATTTTGTGACTTGCAATCTCATTTTCTGCAACACCTTCAAAATCTTCAATTTCATCATCTTGTTCTTGATCAATTAAGGAATTGGAAAACTCACCTGTCAGCTCTAAAAACTTTTTTATTTCAATATCATCTTCAAAAACTTTCCATTGCTTTACATTATCAGGCACAGAAGGTCTGTACCTAACCTCAATAGGATACTTCAGCTGTGTTGTTTTAGGAATCCTGAAATGTGTAGCTGCTAGGGCAAGAGAATCAATAGTTTGGTTATGATCCCTAGGAATATAAGTGATATTAAAAGCCACAAAATAATTTTCTATCATATCCCATACTTCATTGCGGTACGCTTTCAACAAATCTTGTTTTACTTGATAGTTGTTTCTTACTTGCTGAACAACCAACTCGGAGTCACCATACACAGAAATCTGCTGAATACCTAAATCTTTTGCAGCTTTCAAACTTAACAACAAAGCTTCATATTCCGCAGTATTATTGGTGGTAATAAATTCCAATTTATACATTAACCTTATTGCTTCACCACCAGGAGATATTAGAAGAACCCCTGCTCCAACACCTTCCTTGGATGATGATCCATCAAAATACACTGCTTCACCACTAGGAGATATTAGAAGAACCCCTGCTCCAGCACCTTCCTTGGATGATGATCCATCAAAATACATTTGCCAAAGTTCATCTTCTTGTTCCCTAGTGCATTTGACTGATTTTTCCTTTTCAACCTGTAATAAACCAACAGTATCATTATCATCACTAAAATGCAACATACAAGTACTCAAATCCTTTTCAACAACATACAAGGGATGATTTGTAGGATTCTTGTCATCAGTCACAATATAAGCATATTGTAACTCTTTATACAACCTTCTGTTTTCACCTCCAAAGACAGCAATGGTTGCATATGTTAAGTCTATCTGAAGAGTTCCACCAACCTTCTTGGCCCAAGATCTAGAGAGGAGCAATCCAAATTTAGGTGTAATGTCTGCTACTACTACATCCATAATCACACTCTTCATTGGTAGCTGAGCTAAACTAACCACCATATCCTTTATCACTCCTAAACATTTTACAACTCGTGAATCAAAAGCATCCAAGTCATGATAAGGTTTTGTTATGCTCAAACCTAAAGCCTCCATGACAGCTTTTGGCATTAGGTTATGAGATGCTCCTGAATCCAAAAGGCAATTATGTATCATCTGCTCATGAATGGTTAGTGTGATGTAAAAAGGAGGAGATGCACTTGCCTCATTTTTAGTTTTTTTTGTCAAAGCTGACCCAATAAATTTTTTAGGACTTTCCTCTTGTAAATTCACTGTGTCAAAGGGAAGTTGACTGTTTGCTGAACCAATCATTTTCAAAACTGAATTTTCGTAAGAAGGATACTTCATCAACTCAGTGAAAGGCATAGGGATCTTGATTTTGCATAATTCATTTTCAAGATTAAAATTCTACATACTTTTATTCATCTCCTCAACTTCAATAATCTTCTTTTGTTTATCCTGATTTTGTTTTTTCTCTAATATTGGATCAGATTGCTGTTTAGGAGGCAAAACTACCTTTTTCTTAGGATTTTGAACCACTTGTTTTGGCCTTGATCTTAAATTTAAGGTTTTCTTTGGATCAGTTTGATAGATATTAGCAGTTACAGCAGTCACTTCAAGATCTAAATCATTTTCTATTTCAAACACATTGGCATCATAATATTCTGAGTTTAAAAAGTCTTCTTCAGTCGCAAAACCTTCACTCAACTATTCTCCAAAATAATTCATATCCTGATTTGGATCCTCAAAGAACTCTTCCTTTTCTATTTCTCCTTCATCAATTACATTATTCTGAAGTGGTGGTGGCACCTTTTGATCCTCAGTTTCTCTCATTTCTCGTTGTATATCATTGTTTCTTCTTTCTCTTGGAATGAAACGAGGTGCAAACTGTCTCCTGAATTGATTTGGATTATTAGGGTTTTTGTCTCCATCTTGAACAGGTTTATTTGAATTTTTCTCTAATTCCAACTTGTTTAGTTTTGCTGTTAGGATTTTCACTAGCTTGGCCATCTCATCAATTTTACCTTCTGCAGAGTGAGATGTTGAAACCCCTGGAGCTGCCTCTTTCTTACCCTTCCTGTCATATAGTTGTTGAGCTGTGTTTTCCTTCAATCTATTAGAAACTAGTATATTAAACTCCACTTCTAGTGCTGACTCTTGCATGTTAAATAAAGTAACAGGTCTTCTTTCTCTCAAGAGTAGGGAAAAATCATGATCAAAAGCATTGGCATTAGTGAGTTTTGCAGAAGTTTCTGAAGGTTTTATCTCTGCAGGAATTCTGTTATACATCTTATTGAATCTCTTCGAAAAATCAGCTATGGTTTCATTTTTTTTTTCTTCTAAGAGCTCCGAACTCAGTAATATAATATGTGTGATCCATAGTATCACCCCACTGTCTCATGAAAAGATCCTGAAGCTCTTCTATTATAGTAATAGAATTTGCAGGTAACTCCCTGAACCATTTTCTGATCTCTCCATCGAGACTCTGTACGAACATCCTCATCCATACATCCTTTGCATCGATATTCTGATTATTTGCATCGCTGAGAAATGCATCCCAATGCTCCTCAGCTGTGGTCTCACCTTGTCCATTAAACCTAGGTAGGTATTTTTGGTAATCTCCCCCAGGGAGAGCATTTAAGAGCTGAAGCAAAACTAGAGGTGCATACCTAGCTGCCACCATTTGGTCCATCATATCTAATGGCTGATTTTGAGCTACCATCTTTAAGTTAATTGGTTTAGATGATGGAAAGACTTGACTAAAACTTGGCTGAAAAGGAGTTTTACCAACTTTGAGGTGAAATAAAGGGATTTTTCCAGGAGATAAAGTCTTTACTTTCTTGAAAGATTGAGGATCAGTAAAAACCTGAAAATTACTAACAGGAATTGTAGGCTTCAACCAAGATGAATCTCGTTCCTCTTCCTTAAGAACAGAAAAAGGTGATGATATGTCTAGTTGATCAAGGTTACATAGGGCTGGAGATGACTGAGACCTTCTGATTTTCCTAGCTGTTTTCAAAATCTGTTCTGGGTCTGAGACACCCAGTTGTAGAGGTGAACTTGGTCTACTTCTTGTCCCAATTCTTTTAGTAGCCACTATGAAATATTTGGTGAAAAGTAGTCTTTTAAAATTTTCTGGTTTAAGTTCACCTCTCAAAGCTAGTGAAATGATGAGTAACCCAGGGAAAATAGGCTTTCAGCTTCGTCCCCGGCAACGGCGCCAAAGATGTTAGGGCCAAAAATTGTTCTTAGACTACGAAAGAACAAGCCAACACAATCTCAATAAACACAATTAAGTAAAATAGGTTTTTCTAGGGTTTTGGTTGTACAGTTTGTAAACAAGAGGGAAAAAACTTCATGAAACTAAAGCAAACACTAAATCATGAACAATTTGATGACTGAGATGCATAACATATGAAGTATAAACTAGACACAATAATCACATCACCGAGTTCCACCCACAGTCAACAAGCATTTCATGCATAATAACCTTAAACAAGAAATGAGTATATTAACTGAGTGATTAACACAAATCAGAAATGAAACCAGACAATAAGCTAAATAGGGCTTAAGGTTGCATATATTTCATAATTCAGTCATCAAAAACACATAAGAGTTTTTACACTTAGCTCATAAACCACATCTTGATAGCCTCCCCTTGCAACAAAAATCGAACCTCTGGTCCTTTCCCAAACTTACATTTATCTTGTTTTTTCAAAAACAGTGATATAACTGAAAAAACTACCTTTAGGTCATCTGTTGAATTGTTCAATAAAACCATCATTATGCAAAAATGAAATAACTTTTAAAACTAACTATAAACTGCTTATCTTAAAGTACTTTTACAAGTCTTTTGCTGGTTCTGCTAAAAGAGTAATTCCTTCTAAAGCCTGGGTCTTTCTTCTGGCTTTCTAGTGATCTGCTTTCAAATCTTCAACACTTTTTGTCAGCTCCTTATTCTGTTGTGTTAGCTCTTAAATAGTTTGTTTTAGTTCTGTAAACAGGCTCTCTGTCTGTCTCTTTCTTTTGAAAGCCTCTTTAGAAACTGAAATCAATTCCTGATAGTGACTATTTACTTCTTCCAAATTTTCTCTCGATCTTTTATTTGCAGTCACTAATCCGTCATTGGGTTCATGTAGGTACTCAATTTGATGTTTGTATTGCTTGATACTCCTCTGCAAATTTTCATTTTCAGAATCAATGCATTTTCCTTCTAATACTGGCTGCATTCTTTCAGGCATCCAAGGGATTTTTAGTTTCCTAAAAATTTCTTCATCTTCTTCCATATGCTCTGTCAAGGTCACAGGGATTTCTGAATACTCTTCAACTTTAATACTGCACTGAGCTGATTTCTTAGCAACCTCTCCTTTCTCTATACAAGAGCTCTTTAAATCATTTTGATGTTGTTGTAGAATCATCTTCTTTTGAACCTCCATGAATATTTCTGAGATCTTGGTTTCAGTGAAAACTGGTTTATTTTATGAAACTATTTTCTTTTTACCCGTCATAACTTCTTTATTTTGACCTTCATAGTCTTCTAGCTCTTCCTGAGATGAGGAGTCTTCAATTTCTGTAATCTTCTTTTCTGCTAGTTTAGGGTTTAACAACTTCTTCATATTTAATCTGAGTTTGTTCTTTGGCCTAGTCTTGGGCCTCCAAGCTGTTCCAATTTCTCCTATAATTTTTAAAACCTTCCCTTGATGTTTAATAGAAGCTAATTGGACAACTTTCCTTTTCCTTCCTCGTGCTGTTGTCTCTTCTTCAGAATGTGTATGTATATCCTGTTTAGTATGAACCCTAGCTTCATCAGATATTGACCTTTCCTCTTCTTCAGAGAGTATTGTAATAAGAACCTGTTCCTGCTCTTTTACATCTTCCTTTACACCTTGGTTCAATTCTACAGGAAAAGCGTCTTCTACAGGCTCAATTTCCTTCACTTCTGACTTTGAAACTTTGTTTTCTTCAATATTGATTTGTTGTTCAATTTCAATGTTTTTATCTTCCTGGTTCAAAGATTTTCCTGGTTCACTACCTTCTTCATTCTTGACTGTGACTTTCCTTTTAAGCTTCTTGATCAAATTCTGACCTTTATCTAACTGTCTCTTCTAAGACTGCTCTTCCTTCTCTGTTTGAAAACCAGACCAAAATAGGAAATATTCCCATGTTTTCTTCCTTTTTACAAGTACAGTACTTATAACTAGTTTTATAAGCCCATGATGAAACACAGATTGTTTGGTGTGATTCTAATGTTCCTTCACCTTGCTAGACATCTTCTGTAAACTTTTCAAGAAGAAGAATGGGAGATTCATTTTGGCTTCATGGCTGAGATATTGCAAAAACCTAAAATGATACTTAAAAACAAAAGCAAATCTCCCTTCACAAGTGATATAACTTTGTAGGATTTTGATAGGCTCTATCCATTATGGTTTAAATTTCTGAATAGGTACTCCCTTTCCCCAATTTGCTACTACATCTGGAAGTAAATATTTCTATGCATCAAAAGTGAATGGAACTTTTTGAAACCAGTATTCACCCTCATCTAAAATCCTTGTAGCTTCTGCTAACAATTCCTTGGTCAGCTTAAACTTCAAAGTATCAAAGGTCACCATATCTTTATCCAAACACTGAGCAAATTTATAAGAGACTTTTGAATGATATCCCTCAATTCTTTCAAAAAAACCTAACCATCCTGCCTCTAAAAACAGTTTTGCACAATCTAGAAAAGTTTGAACCCAGCTCATGTCTGAAGGTTCAGCCCTATTGGTTTTACCACTTCTTTTTTCATTTTGAACGACTGTCAAATTACTTCTTTCAGTAAAAAAACTCTAAATCTATTCAAGTCTTGACAATTTGACAGACAATGCTATATTGGGAAACCAAAACCCTAAACTGAACTCTCTCGCTTAAATTGCTAAATGCCTTAATTCCATTGACAAAGAATTCGATATTAACTATGAATTAGGTTTACATACTAATAATCTTCATTCAATTCCATCATTAATCATTTGCTTAGTAAAAACCCAAACACATGGACTTTGGTATCATTTCGCAGCCTACTTGTCAAAGTGATGAATCCAGGTGCTAAAATCGTGTTTTCTTGACTGTTAGGTGTCCAATTTCATTCCTCAATCTTCTCTGACCACTACGATAACTCCCAAACGATCGCCCTTCAAAAGCCCTAATTTTTCGACCTGTTTCAATATTTAATTACACACTACTAACACTTCGCCACGAACTGATCTAGTCTACGTGCACTTCAGGGGATACGAAATTCAAGGCGAATTTGTCTCATCCTGTTTAATCATTATTATTCCATCACTCTGCAACGGACTACTGCAACTCGCCCCCATAATGATTTGCTTGAAGAATTCACACCTGCCACAATGATCATTCTGGAGGACACACGTATCAAATCCATCAACTAAGTATGAATGACCTCTCATGTGTGAGAATTTTTAAAAATTTGAACGAAAACTAATGATTTTCGAACTACGCAATTTTCTTGTAGCGCATGTGTGTAATTTTTTCAGGCTTGCACTACAAGAAAGTTTGCTTTAATGATTTTCAAAAATATAACAACTAGCAATGATTTAACTTTGGTAAAATGATCTAGATCAAAGCTTTATGATATTTTTAGGACCTTTTTAATTCATATAAACATTCTATAAGCCCCCTAACTGTGAATTTCGATAAATAAAATCAAAATTGAAAAATAAAACTAAGAAATCATATAAACATGAAAATTAAAGAAAAAAGATTGAACCTATCCTAAGAAACAAAATTTTCTAGGAGAAATGAACAAAACCAAGTTTCAAAACATAACAAATGCATTAAAAATGAAAAACAAAAACAGGCTCTAACAGGTTCAATGTGTTCGACTTCAAATATAGCATTATTATTAGGGAGAGGATCCTCTTTGACAACATCATAAGTTTTATTTTGACTATCCTCTATGGCTTTAAACAAATTTTTTTTTTGACCAGGAATTTTAAGGACATTAGTTGCATAAACAGAAACCTTAGCATTACTTAACTATTCTCCCATGTCAATCTTTGATTCTGGGATAATGGGGGGATCTGGGAGAGGAGGAGTGGTTACCTTGGGTTTGTATTGTTTAGCTAGTGAAGACTTCTCCTTCCTTCGATAAACTGCACCCTTGAATCTAGCCTGCTTCATTTCCTGAATTCTTTCTGTAGTAGGCATTTCACCATAGAAGTTGGAAAGGAGGTCCTTCTCATAACTGTAATCTGTGGCTTGCTACCAATGCTGGTTTGACAAAGGGTAGGTTTGGCGTACCATATGTATACATGATCAGGCTCGCTTGAAGTTGTTTCCTGACTACTGACCTCGGGAAGTCCATGTTCCATGACTTGATTTGCAACATAACAAGTGCTTTCTTGGTGGAATTGTTCACAGGGTGTACACCATGGAATTACTTCCTCTACCATGTTAGCTGAGTCTAACTGGTTTGGGATCCTAGGTTCTTGATGAGGGGCTTTCTTCTAATACATCTGATTTTGCTTGGGTTGAAAGTTCATAGGTCCATTATTCCTTTCCATTGTCACTATTCTATTTTGCATGTGATTCAACTGTGCAGCATGATTGGCCATTTGTTGGTTTTGACTAGTAACTAAGTTTTTTATCATGTCCGCCACCTTTTCCATGGGATCTTTAGAAGTTCTCTTTTCTTCTGATTCAACAGCTTTACCCTTGGTCTCTTTGTTGTAGGAAGTGTTTCCCCTAGTGTAACTTGGAATGTTGGACTTGCTTGAAGATTGCATATTCTTTTCTATTTTCTTAGCCAACTCCTGGGCAGTTTTTAGATCGGTCGGCTCTTTGCCTCTCAACTGGTACCTTAAGTCACTGGTGAAAGCTTCGATGTAAGATATGAGGATAGAGGCATCTTTTGGCTTGATGTCTCTAGGAAGGTCCACAACCACACGCCTGAATTTAGTGTTAAATTCATCCATGGTTTCATTCTCCATCTTCTTTATGCTATGAAGGGTAGCAAGCAGATGTCTTGGCTCCTCCTTTTCTCCCCATTTCTTCCCAAAACCATCTTGGAATTCACTAAAAGTTTTATATGAATCACCATCTAGGTCGAAGTACCATTCTGCAGCATCGTCTTCTAAGGATAAAGCAAAGAGCTTCATTTTGACATTGTCATGGTTATGGGCAACATCATTGCAATAATTGACCAGGTGCTTTTCAAACTTTCGAAGGTGAGACTTGGCAATGATGGCATTATTGCCCTAAAATATGGGGAGTTTCTTCATAGCATCATTTGGAATGTCATGGGGAGCACCTGCTATCTGAGTAAAGTCAAGGGTTTTGAAGAATTCCGTCATTTCTTGAGATTGGTGAATATGACTCTCTACAAATATGTAATGGATATCTGAGAGGGATTGGTCTCCTAAATCTTCAAGGTTTCTACGAGAAGTCTGCCTATTCAATCTTTCTCTAATAAACCTTTCGGGATCAGGGAGGATTGAATAATTGTTGGTGGTTTCTTCGGGTAGAAATTCTTGGAGGGATGTTAGACAGTGGAGTCGCCAGATGGATCAAGTTTTAATTTTTATGTTTTTTGAAGACAAGATCAATCAATTTTTTTTTTTTTAATCTTTTTAGTTGTTTAGAAAAAAGTTAAGCTAAGTCATACTCGGGAATAAAAAGATTTATCTCCGGCAACGGCGCCAAAAAGTGTTGCCGCCTTTCACACACCTGGGGGGGGGGACATGGCAGAAATCTTCAAGCCACTCGATGTGTCCTTGGGCGCAAGTCTCGAGTCAAGGCTCTCACCTTGTTTTTGACTCCTCCATTTAGACTCAACTCCTAATAAAGCCAAGGGGGGTAGACCCTATTAAGTTACTATGGCAAATTACTTTAGTATGATGGTGTTGAATTGAATAAGTTGTTTAGGAGTTTGAAATTAACCATTACTAACCATAGATGACAAGATGAAAAATGAGCACAAGTAAGCACAATGCTGACACAATATATATATCGAAAGAATTAAACAAATAACCAGTGCCTTAAAATGGAGTCACAACATAATCAAATGTACTTGCATGTGCTTCGAGTGAATGTTTTGCAAATGTCTCTTGGTACGTTTCAAGTTAATATGAAAAATGAGTGAATTAAATTAGATGAAAGGGGACTCCATATATACTTGAGGGGTACTTGGAGTATGTCCAAAAAATAAAACCTTCACGGCTACCCGCAAGGAATGTGTGGGATGAATGGAGTCTTTGAGATTGTGTTCATAATACACCCTCTAGGGTGTAACAGAGATCGGTGCCTTGAGGTCACTGTCGAGGAGTTCCCACTTCCTTTGGGTATTTTGCCACCGTATACGGTTTGATCGAGACGTGGGATTTTTGCTTGATGGTGGTTAATTGGGGAAGGTGAAACCTAATTAATGTAGTCACTCACGTTGCTTTTGATGCAGCTTGACTGATCGGACGAACCGCAGGCAAAACGTAGAGCATACACACCGGACTGTTTGTAATTTTTAGTAAATTTTAAATGGTGTGTTTTGATTAGAAAAAAAACCCTCCAGGAATCTCTTTCAGTCCAAGTGGACCTCAATCGAAGAATCAAGGAGGGGGTTGATTTTAGAAAGATTGCTTGCAGAAATTAATGACGAAGCAACAAAAAAGAAACAAACCACATGTTTTCTAATTAGTCCTACCACGCATTTCTTTCCCCTTTTGGGTCAATCGGGAAGTCGTGGGGTAAGTATTAAAGTTACTTTGACCATGCAATATGGAAGATATGATAAATGTAATGAAAGTATATTATTCTGCATAAATGAAACTAATCTAGAGCGAAAAAATAAGAAAATGCAAAAATGGAGAAAAGGACGCGAATCCCCCCAGGGGGATTGGGAATGGGCTCGAAAGAGCCTATTCGGAAATATTTTGGATTATCAACGGTTACAATATCAACAAACTGATATGATTCCTCTTGGTTCTTATACAGAATGAAACCAAGAACTTACAAAGTGCAAAAATTAAAGATTATAGTAAAAAAGGGAGACCCCTGGGGGGATTCGGATGGCCCAAAAGCAACTTTCGAACAGCAGCTCCTCCTCTTTTTTGTTATACCTGCTAAAAACCAGCAAGCTTATTAAACTGAAATATGCCCAAAAGCACTTTGAAAGTACCTTTGGGTCAGCCTACTTTTAACCGAAAAAAAGCTAAGTTAAAACTAGTTAGAAACGGTAAAAATGGAACCAAGGACAGCAAGCTTTCCTTGGGATCTTGGCTTGCCTTTTAGGCAGCCAATATGATGTGCACTGATTGCTGGATTTATCTTTTATAACAGAAAACAGAAATCTAATGCATGTGTTGATGTATTTGTAACTTCAGAATGTTTCACTTATAATATCTTATGTCTTGTACCCTAATGTTTATTCCAGGATGTGTCTGTAATGTAATTGAGTCATGTCATGCCCCGATGTTCCTATCGGGAGGTTCAATAATGTAAACAAGTCATGTCAAGTCATTGTGGGTAACCCTCCTATTGTTCAAGGGTTAAAGTCCCCGCAGTTCCAGGGCACTAGGGTTGTTAGACTCACCTAGTGAAGTCGGCCCTAGTAAGGTTTAGTCAAGTCGGGAATTAGTATAAATAGAGAGTTAGCCTCTCTATTTATCACACACACACTCACACTCAGTTGTAGCGCATAGCTGAGGAAGAAGAAGACACTGGGGCTAGGAAGAAAGAGGTTACTGCTGTCGGGAGATCATCTTACTGTTTTTGGGGCTTTGCTATTTGGTGCTGATTCTATCTCTGAGGAAGTTGCAGAGTTTTCTCCATTTATGGTTTCTCCAAGGAAAAACACTATGTTCATTGTTTCTTGTGTTTGATTGTTGTGCTTGTTATTCTCTCAGTTAAAGATCCTAATAATGCTAGCTTAATGTTAAAAATCTAACATGGTATCAGAGGTAACCTGAGAAGAAGACACTGTGCAACTGCGGGAACTAGGGCTTCCTACTTTGTGGATCTTCCTCCACAGATTTTCAGCAAAAGAAGGTTGGATTAACTCTCCTCCCTAGGGCGCATCTTTCTGTCGAAGCAGAATCCAATTCTGAGGTTTTTCAGTTTTGGACCCGACACTACTGCCGAAAATTAGGGCTTTCCACAGAAGTGGAGTTTTTCAGTGAGCCCAGGCCTGGATTGATCTCCTCCTCAAAATCGAAGTTTAGAGATCAAGATCAAAGCATTTGGTTGGACAGAACTCCGGAAAAGAAAAACCCTAATCTGCTCTTGAACCAACACTGCAGAATTTCAGCTCCAAATCCAGATTCAACATCTTGACTTGGTAAGATCTAAATCTTTTGTATTTCCATTTGAGGTTCTCAGTTAAGATGTCTCATCATACCAAGCTTGATGAAAACCTTGAGGGAGCTGATAACTTTCGAGCCTGGAAGTATAGGATCTCCCTGGTCCTGGAAGAAAATGAGTTGGACTCCTATATCAGTGAGGAGTATCCAGTTCTAGAGGGAGATGAGGCAAAGGTCTTACATAAGAAGAAGTTGGTTATGGAAAAGAGGATTATTGCTGATTCAATCAAGGATCACCTCATACCACAGGTGTCCTCCCTAACCACAGGTGTCCTCCGTAAAGACACCTAAAGCTATGTTTGATGCCCTAACCAAATTGTTTGAAGGGAAGAACATAAACTGGAAGATGACTCTGAGAAACCAATTGAAGAATGTAAAGATCCAGAATGCAGAGACCATCCAGTCTTACTTTGCAAGGGTTTCTCAGATAAAGGAACAATTGGAAGCAATAGATGAAGAAGTGGAAAATGCAAAGATTGTAATGACCACCTTGAATGGTCTCCCTAGATCATGGGACTCCTTTATTCAAGGTATCTGTGCCAGAAAGAAGTTAGTCAAGTTTAGCAGACTTTGGGAAGAGTGCTCACAAGAAGAAGTTCGGATAGCAGCTCAAGAAGAAAAGATGGGAAGTAAAGATCAAGCTCTCACAGTACAATCCAAGAAATCCAGATCTAGCCACCACAGAAGTAAGTACTCTCATCAAAGGAATAACTCTAGAAAGCCTAGAGATATGTGTAAGTACATTTGCTATACATGTGATGAAAGAGGACACTTTGCTAGAGATTGTCCTAGAAACAAAAGTAGCTCTAACAAGAAGAAAGGAAACAAGAGAAGACATCATGCTCATGCTGCAGAGGATGATGAACCTTCCACAAAGAGAAGTAGACAAGTCAGTGATGATTCTTCAAGTGAAGAAGAATATGTTCTGATTTCCGCTCTCACGAGAACTATCACACATGACAACAATGATTGGCTTATAGACAGTGGTGCTTCCAAACATATGACAGGATTGAAGGAATCCTTTGTGAAGTTATCTGAACATGAATCACCTCACAAGGTGAAACTCGGAGATGACTACCAGTATCCAATAAAAGGTAGTGAGGAATCCTCCTATAAGCTAGACTTTGGAAAGTCTATGACAATGAAGGAAGTATTGTTTGTACCAGGAGTAAAGAAGAATCTCCTCTCCATATCTGCATTAGATGCAAAGGAATGAGGGTTGCATTTATAGATGGTCAAGTCATCATGTGGCCAAAAGGAAAGACTATTGATGATGCAGTAGTGATTGGGGAACAAGAAGGAGGCTTATACAAATTGAAGAGCCATCCAGAACAAGCTTTGGTTCATGACTTGTAGAACCAAATGAGCTTTGGCATAGAAGGCTTGCACATGTGCATTACAGAGCACTACCACTTGCAAGCAAAGCTGTTGAAGGTCTCCCAGAAATGCAGACAAAACATGAAGGTGTATGCAAAGGATGTGCGGAAGGAAAGAACACAAAGAAGACATTTCCAAGCAGCGAAAGCAAGGCAAAAGGTATCTTGGAAATCATCCATTCAGATGTATGCAGTCCAATGTCATCTAGTTCACTAAGCGGGTATGTATACTATGTTTCTTTCATTGATGATTTTTCTAGGAAGACATAGATTTACTTCATGAAGAACAAAGATGAAGTTTTCAGCAAGTTCAAGGAATTCAAAGCCTTGGTTGAGAACCACACTGAAAAGAAGATCAAGACCTTTCGATTAGATAATGGTAGAGAATTCACGTCGAATGAATTCAAAGAGTTATGCAAAGACTCAGGGATTAAGAGGGAGTCATCCACTCCATATAATCCACAACAAAATGGGATTGCAGAAAGGAAGAATAAAACTATCATGAAAGCTGCAAGAGCTATGCTTCATGATCAAGATCTTCCTATGCATCTATGGGCAGAAGCTGCCAGAACAACGGTGTATGTACGGAACCGTACTCCACACAGAGTACTCGAGAACAAGACACTTGAAGAAGTCTTTTTCGGCAAGAAACCAGAAGTCAGCCATCTCTGAATATTCGGCTGTCTAGTGTACATACACATTCCAAAAGAGAAGAGGACAAAATTAGATCCTTCAAGAAAGAAGGGTATATTTGTGGGATACTTTGAAAGCTCGAAGGCTTACAGAATATACTTCCCAGGATTCAAGAAGATCGACATCAGCAGGGATGTAACATTTGATGAAGACATAACTTACAACAAATCCAGAAAGAGACCTGCTGAAGAACCTGAAGAAACAGAAGCACCCAGGATTCATGATACAACCATGAATGAAGAAACTCAAGAAGAAGATCGAGAATTTGAAGAACCTCAAGAACCTG
>LPNX010229502.1:1334209-1345485 GCA_001517045.1 Pseudotsuga menziesii
ACCTCATAAGAGGAAACCTGCTTGGGTACGTGAAATTATCCAAGGTGCAGAAAGATATGGAGCTTCAGAAGAAACACCTAGAGGAAGAAAGAGAACTAGGTCTTGCTCTAGTTATGTAGCGTTGCTATGTGACATTATTGATAAAGAACCTTCCAACTATGAAGAAGCGATAGAAATGAAAGAATGGAAGGAGGCTATGATCGAAGAATATCAATCGATCATGAAGAATGATGTTTGGGATGTTGTCCCAGGACCAGAAGGGAAGTCCATTGTAACTTCCAAATGGATCTACAAGATCAAGCATGCTGTAGATGGCAGCATCGAGAAATATAAACCAAGATTCGTGGCTCGTGGTTTCTCCCAGAAAGAAGGAATAGATTATGAAGAAACCTTTGCACCTGTAGCTAGATACACTTCCATCAGATCAGTACTTGCTCTGGTTGCAGTGATGAAATGGAAGATACACCAAATGGATATCAAGACTGCTTTCTTGAACGGTGTAGTAGAAGAAGAAGTGTATGTGGAGCAGCCACTCGGTTTTGAGACACATGATAGGGAATCTCATGTGTGCAGATTGAAGAAAGCCCTGTACGGTTTGAAACAGGCACCCAAGACATGGTACGACAGAATTGACAGCTTTCTCTCTAGTTTGGGCTTTAGCAAAAGTAAAGCAGATTCCAACCTTTACTAGAAGGTTGAAGATGGCAACCCAGTGATACTCCTATTGTATGTGGATGATCTGTTTGTAACAGGGTTGGATGGGTTGATTGCTGATACGAAGAGGAAACTTGCTGCCAAGTTTGAAATGAAAGACTTGGGTATGATGCACTATTTCTTAGGCATGGAGGTGTGGCAGAATGCAGATGGAATCTTCCTTGGATAAGGGAAGTATGCAGTAGAGATTCTGAAGAAATTCGAAATGATGGACTGCAAGGCCATAACCACACCTATGGCATCGAACCTGAAGCTATTGAGTGATGCTTCATCAGAAGCGATTGATGCTATCATGTATTGTCGGATGATTGGGTACTTGATGTACCTGACGAACATGAGACTAGATATTTGCTTTGCTGTGAACACCTTGAGCCAGTTCCTGACAGATCCGAGACATGTTCACTTGATTGCTGCAAAGCACATTTTGAGGTACCTGAAGGGTACGGTTGACTATGGGCTCAAGTACGAGGCAAATCAGAAGATTAACTTGGAGGGTTATGTTGATTCAGATTAGGCAGGCAGTTTCATCGATAGGAAGAGCACTTCAGGATGTTGCTTCAGTATGGGATCAAGTGTAATCTCTTGGTTTAGCAGGAAGCAATCCTGTGTGGCACTGAGTACATCTGAAGCAGAGTATGATGCAGCTTGTTCAGCTAGTTGTGAGGCAGTATGGCTAAGGAAGCTACTGTCTGATTTATTTGATCTCCAGTTGGATGCTACTTGTATATATTGCGACAACCAGAGTTGTGTGAAGTTGTCAGAGAACCTAGTGTTCCATGACAAGTCGAAGCATATCGAGATCAAGTATCACTATATTAGGGATATGGTGCAGAGAGGAGCATTGAAGCTCCAGTATGTTGCGACAGACGAACAGATAGCTGATGTGTTGACGAAGCCATTGGCTATAGTGAAGTTTGAGTACTTCAGGGAGAAGCTTGGTGTTCTCCAGATCGAGGTTCCCTCCAAGGGGAAATGATGAGACCTAGAGCCATTCTGACATGGTGAGAGGATTAAGTTCCTGCCATGGTCAGATGTAAGGGCTGAGCCATTCTGTCGTGGTGAGAGGATTTGGTTCCTTCCATGTCAGATATGAGTGCTGAGCCATTCTGATGTAACTGTAGGATTGGTTCCTACATGATCAGATATAAGCGCTGAATGCCATTCTTGGAATGGAGGCACTTGGTCAGTTACCAGGAATACTTAGCTTGGTGCTGAGTTGCCATTCTCTGGGAGAATGGAGGCACCTGGTCAGTTACCAGGAATACTTAGTCTGGGACTGAGGGCCATTCTGATATGACTGTGGGATGTAGTCTTACATGATCAGATGTGAGTGCATGGCCATTCTGATGTGATTGAGGGATGTGTTCCCACTTGATCAGATATAAGGGCTAATGCCATTCTCTAGGAGAATGGAGGCACCTGGTCAGTTACTAGGAATCCTCAGTCTGGGATTAAGAGCCCTTTCGATGTGGTGTTTTCGAACATGGTCGAATGTAAGTGCAGAGCCCTTTCGATGCAGTGTTTTCGAACATGGTCGAATGTAAGTGCTAAGCCTTTCCGATGCGGTGTTTTCGAACATGGTCAGATGTAAGTGCAGAGCCTTTCTGATGCGGTGTGTTCACACATGGTCAGATATAAGTACTGAGCCATTCTGGCGTGATGTGTTTACACATGGTCAGATGTGAGTGCTGGGCCTTCCTGACAAGATGAGGTCAGATGTCAGTGCTGGGCGTGCCTTTCTGACAAGATGAGGTCAGATGTAAGAGTTGGGCGGGCCATTTTGACTTAGGGTCAGATATAAGTGCTGAAGACCTACATGAAGGGTAGGCCTACAACCAGCATGAAAAAGGGCTGGCTCTGTAGAACTTCCTGTGACGAGAAGAATCGAGAGATAGCACCGATGATGATGATCTAGATCAAGTGATGATCCAGATGTGATGATGCTCCAGACTTGATGATGATCCAGATCAAGTGATGATCCAGATTTGATGATGATACAGTGATGATGATCAAGCAGTGATGATCTAGTAGTCGTGATGATCCAGATCCCGTGATGAAGAAGACTTGAAGAAGAAGATGACTTAGAAGATGACTTGAAGATGAAGAAGACTTGAAGACAAAGAAGACTTGAAGATGATGATGACTTGAAGACGAAGAAGACTTGAAGATGAAGATAACGAGATGATCCAGTCGATACAGAGAAGAAGACCAGTGCTAAAAATTGTGTCGAAAGAATACCTTCGTAGTTAAGAGGGAGTTTTGATGTATTTGTAACTTCAGAATGTATTCACTTATATATCTTATATCTTGTACCCCGATGTTTATTTCGGGATGTGTCTGTAATGTAATTGAGTCATGTCATGCCCCGATGTTCCGATCGGGAGGTTCTATAATGTAAACAAGTCATGTCAAGTCATTGTGGGTAACCCTCCTATTGTTCAAGGGTTAAAGTCCCCGCAGTTCCGGGGCGCTAGGGTTGTTAGACTCACCTAGTGAAGTCGACCCTAGTAGGGTTTAGTAAAGTCGGGAATTAGTATAAGTAGAGAGCTGGCCTCTCTATTTATTACACACTCACTCACACTCAGTTGTAGCGCATAGCTGAGGAAGAAGACGACTCTGGGGCTAGGAAGAAAGATGTTACTGCTGTTGGGAGATCATCTTACTGTTTTTGGGGCTTTGCTATTTGGTGCTGATTCTATCTCTAAAGAAGTTGCGGGGTTTTCTCCATTTATGGTTTCCCCGAGGAAAAACACCGTGTTCATTGTTTCTTGTGTTGGATTGCTGTGCTTGTTATTCTCTCAGTTAAAGATCCTAATAATGCTAGCTTAATGTTAAAAATCTAACAACATGCAAGCTACAAATTTTTTTTAAGATGCCATGCAAAAAGGACGATTTCCCTAAAGCTAGATCTAGAATGCTTATGAAATCTTTTAAGAACAAGATTTAGATTATGAGCTTTGAGAAGATGGATCTATGTGAAAATTTACTTTAAGATAATAGATCTAAACAATATCAAAGCTGTGAACAAAGTAACCAAGTAAAATTTTAATATTTAAGAGGAGAAAGAGAAGAAGGCAAGCTTGTAGCCTTGAAGATCAACCGTGGAGCTTTCCGGTGGAATGTCGAGGGACTATGCTTTTGAGAAAGTTTTGGAGAAAGTGAGGAAGCAAACTAGATCAACACCCTCTCCAAGCTAGAAACCTGCAACTTAATCCAAAGGCTTGCCAAAATTCTTGTGAGATTCGGTTAATACATAAATAGAGATATTAGAATAGCATGCATTTAAACTTATAAAACATGTTAAATCTAGATCTCTAAACATGCATAAAAAGAAAAGAGATAGGCAATAAATTTATCTCCTTTCCTATCAAGATCATAATAAACTTATTATCAATCTTTTAGCATTGGATCCACAATATCAGAATAAGCAAGTTATGAACATAGATACAGGTTACCTCAGTAAAACATGGCAATGCTCATCCACAAACAATAATATGATACCATCTTGCCTCCAAAGTTTTTCTTTATTTCAAATGGAAAAATAGCAACAGTACAATAGCAACAGCTCTTCAATCCGACTCTAACTAGCTTGGAAGAGGAAAACTGTGCTTTATTTATAACAAAAACTGGAACCCTAGCCTAGAGCGGGCGCAATTCCCAAGGAGAGAGAAACTGCAGCTGCATGTGGAGTCAAGCCGAGCTTGATCTGAGTCTATCTGAGGATGATCTGAGTCTAACTGAAAATCGGAGAGTTGATCACACTGACATATCAACCGGTTAACTGAAACATCAACCAAATCACATCCAGATGGGCCCACACGTGTGGAGGAGAGAGAGAGGGTGCAGTTCTCAAGATTGCATGCTGTGGTGCACTCCCTGTTCTGCCCAGATCAACTCCTTCTGTCAAGTAATGGTCAACTCCAGTCAACCTGAAGCCGATGAGACTGACTTCAGTCAAATCGGAGCAAAATCCACTGATTTAGGATTTAGGATTTTCTCCATTATTTAATTAATTTATCAATTAAAATAATCAATATTTGATTTTTTGGGTTTTCTAACCCGAGTGATAGGAAAATCACTCGAAACTTAAGAAAAGTGGGTTTATGGGTTTACATGGTGCTCTGAGGTAGAAAATGAGCACCCCCATGACTGAAACTGATTTTTGAGCCCACTTTTGTTACAAAACCAATTTTTCGATTTAGACTATTAAAAAATAGCCTAAGTTATAGAAAAATTAAAACTTAAAAAAAAATTTAAAAAAATAAAAACTAGGGGGACTTAGACATGTTCATATGTCTCGACCATAATGCCTAGCATGTTTATACATTGACACATAGATTCTAATAACCTTAATAGGCCTAAATGCCATGCCGACCACCCCAACTTTGGAGGTATTGAGTGAAAAACTCAGAAATTATCAGTCGTTTATTCAACAACCAATAATAACCAAGGGAAAAAACTCTCTGGGCTGATTGGATTGACAAATAAAGTCCAAGAGACCGAGTCTTTTACAGACACTATCATGCTAGAACATTTTATTACAACTCCCCTACGGGATATGAACATGTGATATAGTACAACAAGCACTTCCAAAAGCAATTCTGAAGGTCTTCTAAAGTCCGAACAAATCATCTTTGTTCGGTTCACCAGGCTCACTTGATAAAATACCACTAAGTACAACTTAGGTGGTAACACTTCCTCAACTCGCTTGTTTGGCATCGCTTGTATCAGGGGATTATCATTAGTATCATTGTGATCTATGGTTTCATCTTGTTACTTATTTTGTAACATTTGTCCATTTCTCTTGATGCATCAAATATGATATTGTTGATGTTTGTTGTGCAAGAGGGAGGGCGCATTGGCTTCCTTGGGCAAATCGATTTCTTGAACATGTGGAAACCCTTGAACACCTTTCTGAGGAAGCCATGAGTCCTACAGATGAAGTTGGAAACTATATGGTTTTGGCAAATTATTGGGAAGAGCCTCGACAACATCCTTTTCACTGCATTTTGATGGAGCTAAATCTAGGCACGGTGTTGGAGCAAGAATTGTCCTTATTTCCCCCTTTGGAGAAGAAAAGTATTTCTCTTTTTGTCTTGAGTTTGAAGCCACAAATAATGTGGCTGAGTATGAGTCCTTACTTTTGGGATTAGAGACTACCCGAGATTAGAAAATTAAATGCCCGAGTGTTATAGGTGATTCAGATTTAATTGTGTCCCAGGTAAAAAATCAATTTGCGGCTAAGAACAATAGACTTAGAGATTATAGAAATGTTGTTTGGGATATTATTGAAATGTGTTAAGATTCTATATGCTAAGCTAGATTATCAGCGTTCAATTCAATTTCACAATAATAGCATATATAGGATCACTGAAAAAAAAAGTATCACAAGATCAACACAGATTTACCCTGGGAAAACCCTAAAGGGAAAAACCCAGCAAGAAAAGCTTCCTCAATATAGATGATAAAAAATATAAAACTTCAGATTGGTCCTTCTCCTCCTTGCAGATAAAACTCTCTCTCTCTCTCTCATGCGCTACACAAGTGTGTGTTTGTATGTTTCAAATGAGGAGCACCTCTCTCTATTTATATTCTTCCGCTCACTTAACTTTTCACTCAACTAAGTCGGCCCTACTAAACTTAACTTGGCCAACTTATCTAGGAGGACTCAAAACAACTTAATATTAAATTTAGGAGGGTGCTAATGACCCAACTTACAACGGAGGGTTTTCCTCATGACTCTCTACTAACCTAATACAATAATATCATCCTGACAGAGGAATAATAAAATCTCCGAAAGGTTACATCAATAAAATACATTTAGAATATTCTTCGAAGTTACAATAATTTAATACTCCCCCTTAATGAGAAGGGTATTCTACAACAACAACAACAGCAGTAGGAGAAGGAGAGAGAGCATCTTCAATATCATCAGGGTGATACATCTATAAATCATTGGAAGCTTTTCATCATCTTTGACATACAGTCTTCATCTTCAATTTCAGCAACAACAAAACTTTGATCGTTCGGTCGACAACATCATCATCAACATTTTAGTCTTTTCAATCAGCAACATCATCATCAACAATACTTTGACCTTTCAATCATCATCATCATCATCAACAATACTTTGAGCAATCATCATCAACAATACTTTGATCTTTCGATCACCACCATCATCATCAGCGATACTTTGAGCAACATCATCAACAATACTTTGATCTTTCGATCAGCAACATCGTCATCATCAACAACAACCTGCAATCCACAATAGGAAGACGAAAGTCTACATATCACTTTAGGACTTAAGTCCAGGGATGATACAATCCTACCACGTTCTCGAAGACCGAAGTCTCGGGATACTATTACGGGATAATCACTCCCTATCACTTTGGGACTTAGGTCCAAGGATGATGCAATCCTACCACATTCTCGAAGACCGAAGTCTCCAGATACTATTACGAGATAATCACTCCCTATCACTTTAGGACTTAGGTCCAAGGATGATGCAATCCTACCACATTCTCGAAGACCGAAGTCTCCGGATACTATTACGAGATAATCACTCCTTATCACCTTAGGACTTACGTCCAAGGATGATGTAATCTTGCTTCTTTCTCGGAGACATAAGTCTACGGATCACTTGCTTGAGGGCAAGTGTCCAAGGATGATACAATCCCACTTCAACATCACTGCTCCCCCTTTTGGGGAAGGTCTTTTCGAACAAGACCAAGCTTGTTTCGAAAGTATTCAAACTTTATTCGAGACAGAGGCTTTGTCAACACATCAACAACTTTTTCATCGGTACTCAAATACTGGAGCTTTATGGCTCCCTTCTGTATCATATCTCAAATGTAGAAATACTGGATTTCTATGTGCTTTGATTTATCATGGAACACTGGCTTTTCTGTCATCTTTATACAACTTTTGTTATCACATAGAATCACTTTGGTATCCGACTCCAGGTTAAATAGACTTGATATCAGCTTCCGAAGCCATATGGCTTCATAATTAGCAGAGCAAGCTGCTATGTATTCTGCTTCAGCCGTGCTAAGAGCAACACTGCACTGTTTCTTGCTAAACCATGAAATCATAGCAGACCTCAGACAATAACATCCCCCTGATGTGCTTTTCCTGTCTGAGACACTTCCAGCCCAATCTACATCTTATATAGCCATACAATCTGGAGTCATGGTTTCCATCATAGTATAGACCAAAGTCTATAGTTCCTTTCAGATATCTCATCACATGTTTTGCAGCTACCAGGTGAACACGTCTAGGTTGAACTAGATACTGACTCAAGGTGTTCACAGCAAAACAAATGTTTGGTCTGGTATTTGTTAGATACATCAACGACCCAATAATCTGTTTGTATTGAGTCACATCCACTAATTCTGATGATTCATCAACCAACAACTTCAGGTTGGTATCCATGGGTGTGGCCATGGCTTTACATTCCAACATATCAAATCTTTTCAAAATTTCTACTACATACTTTCCCTGATTGAGAAATATTCCTTCTCAGTTCTGCCATACCTCCAGACCTAGAAAATAATGCATTAACCCAAGGTCTTTCATCTCAAATTCCTCAGCAAGCTTCTTCTTGCATTCTACAATCTGTTTCTCATTCCCTGTTAGAAATAGGTCATCCACATATAGTAATAGTATGATAGGTTCCTCTTCTATAACCTTGAAGTAAAGGTTAGGGCCGACTTTACTCTTGGTAAAGTCAAAGCTCGTCAGGAAATTATCTATCCTTCCATACCAAGCTCTAGGAGCTTGCTTCAGGTCGTACAGGGCCTTCTTCAACTTGCATACGTGAGTCTATCTGTCTTCAACTTCAAATCCTTGTGGCTGTTCTATGTATACTTCTTGCTCAATCACACCATTCAGGAAGGCTGTCTTTACATCCATTTGGTGTAAGTTCCACTTCATCATGGATGCAAGTGCCATGATGGCTCTAATCGAAGCATACCTTGCTACTGGTGCAAATGTTTCTTCATAATCAATTCCCTCTTTCTGAGAGAAACCTCTAGCCACAAATCTTGTCTTGTATTTCTCTATACTTCCATCAGCTGCATGTTTTATATTGTAGATCCACTTGGAAGATACCACACTCTTGCCTTCTAGTTTGGGAACTATATCCCAAACATCATTCTTCATTATTGATTGGTATTCTTTCGTCATTGCTTCTACCCATTCTCTCTTTTGTAGAGCTTCTTCATAGTTTGTAGGTTCTTGATCAACAAGATCACACATTAAAGCTACATAGTTGGAAAATGGCTTAGGATTCTTGCTTATCCTTGTGGAGCCTTCTGGAGCTCCATATCTTTCTGCTTCTTGTATAATTTCTCTTGCTCAAGCAGGGTTTCTCTTCCGTGATATCTCCATCATGGGAGGTTCTTATGGTTCTGTCATATCATGATCTTCAGGGAGGAATGTAGCCTCTACATTTCTGGGAGGTGCATTTTCCTCATATACTTCTTCATGTTGACATTTTCTGGATCTCTTGAGAGCTGCTTCTTTGTCGAATGTTACATCTCTACTGATTTCCATGTGATGGAATCCAGGAATGTAAATTCTGAATGCGTTGGATACTTCACAGTATCCAACAAATATTCCCTTCTTTCCGGAAGGGTCCAACTTGGTTCTTTTCTCTTTCGGTATGTGAACATATACTGGACAACCGAATATCTTGAGGTGACTTACTTCAGGCTTCTTTCTCGTGAACATCTCCTCTGGAGTCTTGAATCCAAGGGCACTATGAGATATTCTATTTTGTACATAGACAATAGTTCATGCTACTTCTGCCCATAGATGCATTGGAAGATCTTGATCATATATCATTGTCTTCACTGCCTCCATGATGGTTCTGTTCTCTCTTTCCGCAACACCATTTTGTTGAGGATTATAGGGAGTAGTTAGTTCCCTCTTGATTCCAGCATCTTTACAGAAGGCTTCAAATTCTTTTGAAGTATATTCTCCGCCATTGTCTGATCGGAGTGTCTTGATTCTTTTGTCTGAAAGATTTTCTATCAAGGCTTTGAATTCCTTGAATTTTTCAAACACTTCGTTCTTTACTTTCAAGAACTATATCCATATTTTTCTTGAATAGTCATCAATAAATGTAATATAGTATTCAAAACCACTCAAGGATGTGGAGGACATTGGACCACATACATCTGAATGAATTAATTCCAACGTACCTTTAGTTTTTGTTTCACTCTTTGGAAATGGATTCTTGATATTCTTTCCTTTTGCATATCCTTTGCAAATGCCTTCATGGTTGATCTTCAAGTCCGGTAATCCTGTCACTACTTTGTTCACATGAGGTTGTGCTTTGTAATTTATGTGGGCAAGCCTCCTATGCCATAGTTCACTAGGGTTAGCGGTCTCATGAACAAGGGATGTTTCTAAATGTCCCTTGAGTTTATACAGTCCTCCTTCTTCTTCATCGATGACAACTGCATCTTCAATTGACTTTCGTTTGGGCCACATGAGTACTTGTTCATCTATGAATGCAACTCTATATCCTTTCTTATCTAATGTTGAGATAGAAAGTAAGTTCTTCTTTAGACCTGGTACATATAAAACTTCCTTCATCTTCAGCGGGTTTCCTGAATCAAGCTTGTAGCTTGCTTCACCAATTCCTTTGATTGAATATTGATAGTCATCTTCTAGAGATACTTTTTGAGGAGAGTTCTTTTCTTCTTTTTGACAGAAATTTCTTTTGTCCCGTCATGTGCTTTGAAGCACCACTATCAATAAGCCATGTGTCTTCTCCTGGTGTTACAGACCCAGAGAATGCAGAGAATAGTACATACTCTTTTGCATCTTCTTCTCTTGCTTGCTTTCTTTGAGGTCCTTCTTCTTCTTCTTCTTCTTCTTCATCCTCATCTTCAGCTAGATGTGCATGATGTCTTTTGTTGTTGTTCCTCTTCTTGTATTCTTCTTTCTTCAAAGGACGATTTCTAGCAATGTGTCCTATCTTATCACAATTGAAACATTGAAAGTTGGAGTGGTCCCTCTTTGGGAATCTTTCTCTTGTTCTTTGGAACTTTTTGGGAGGTCGAGACTCCTCGTGGTTTCCCTTCTTGAAGTTGGGTTGAATTCTTCTTCTCTTGGTATGGGTGGCTAGGACTTGATCATCTTCCTTCAGTAGAGCTTCTCTATTGGCCACTCTAGCCTCTTCTTGAATACAATCTTCCCATACAATATCAAACTTCATGCTTTCTTTTCTGGCACACATAGTTTGGATGAATGAATCCTAGGGTTTAGTGAGACCATTGAGAGCAGTCATAGCCAACTCATCTTCATCAAGGGTGTCTCCAATGGCTTCTAGTTGTTCCTTGAACTAGGAGACCCTTGTGAAATAGTCCTGGATGGAGTCTCCATGACTCATCTTGGTGCTCTTCAATTGAGCTCATAGATTCATCTTTCTGTTGATGTTTTTTTCTTCATAATCCTTGCTAGGGCATCATACATTTCTTTCGGAGTCTTCTTGGATGACACTTGAGGGATCAAGTGATCCTTGATAGAGTCAGCAATAATCCTTTGTGCCC
>LPNX010229502.1:1345631-1379823 GCA_001517045.1 Pseudotsuga menziesii
GACTCATTAGGTTCTGCAACTTCTTCATCGATATATTTGTCAAGATCATTCTCCTTCAGAATTGAGGCCAATTCTATATTTCCATGCTCGGTAATTCTCTATGCCTTCTAGTTTGTCCTCAAGCTTGGTGCTTGGGGCCATCTTGTCAAAAGATTACAAAAAATTGAAATTCTTGAAAATGAGAAACTGATCTTACCAGGAGATGTGCTTGACTGAGGCGAGTTGACTGGTGTGCTTTGTTTCTGGAGATCTCAAGTCTTCACCTTTCAATACTAACTTGCGAGATTCTGCAGTGCAGTTTTTTGGTTTTTGGATTTTTGCAGTTTTTTGGTCCAGTGTCAAACTAGGGTTTGACTTTCTCGGAGATCTACCCACTCAAAAATTTCGATCTCAAGCTCAGTGGATGCGCTCTAGGAGGGTGCAACTTTCTATGCAGTCAGACCTTCAAAAATCCAATTTTCTCTGAAACCCTAATTTCTTGTCGAAGAGGGAGAGAGGGATTTTTCACCTTGTGAAAGCTGTCCTATTCAAGTTAGCTCTGATACCATGTTAAGATTCTATATGCTAAGCTAGATTATCAGCATTCAATTCAATTTCACAATAATAGCATATACAGGATCACTGAAAGAAATAGTATCACAAGATCAAGACAGATTTACCCTGGGAAAACCCTAAAGGGAAAAACCCAACAAGAAAAGCTTCCTCAATATAGATGATCAAAAAGATAAAACTTCAGACTGGTCCTTCTCCTCCTTGCAGATAAAACTCTCTCTCTCTCTCTCATGCGCTACACAAGTGTGTGTTTGTATGTTTCAAATGAGGAGCGCCTCTCTCTATTTATATTCTTCTGCTCACTTAACTTTTCAGTCAACTAAGTCGGCCCTACTAAACTTGACTGGGCCGACTTCTCTAGGAGGACTCTAAACAACTTAATATTATATTTAGGAGGGTGCTAATACCTGACTTACAACGGAGGGTTTTCCTCATGACTCTCTATTGACCTAATACAATAATATCATCTTGACGGAGGAATAATAACATCTCTGAAAGGTTACATCAATAAAATACATCTAGAATATTCTTCGAAGTTACAATAATTCAACAAAATGTTTGATGCCTTTGCAATCCGAGCAGTTCCAAGAGAGGAGAACACCTTGGCTGATGCATTATCAGTAATAACATGCACTTTTGAAATCCCAAATCACCTTAAAGAGGAGTGTAAAGTTGAAGTGTTATTTAGACTATCGGTTCCTGATAATCAAGATCATTGGCAAGTCTTCGAAAATGATGCTCAGATCATTGCATTCTTACAACACTCAAATAATTTTCAGAACTGTAATGTTGATTTGGAAGATAAAGTAAACAACCTATCTTTACAAAATGTTGATGTTATGAAGTTAGCGATCCCTCTGGAGAAGAATTTCAATAGGCATGATGAATATAAAGGTAAAAGAGCTGAACCAGTAGATGAGGTCATAGAGATCAACATTGGAACCCAGTTTCTCCTAAAATGATTAAAATTAGAAAGAATGCTTCCCCAAAGGAAAGAAAATCCATTGAAAATCTAATTAGAGAATACAATGATGTTTTTGCTTGGACGTATGATGATTTTAAAACTTTTAATCCTACCATTATTGAGCATACTATCCCATTGAATGAAGGAGCAAAACCCTATAGACAAAAGTTGCGAAATGTCAATCCTAAGTTAGCTCCCTTGATTAAAAAAGAGCTTGAAAAGATGTTAGCTGCTGGAATTATCCGACCAGTCCGACACACCACTTGGGTTTCTAATCTCGTGATTGTGAGAAAGAAGAGTGGAGAAATTAGGATATGCATAGATTTTAGAAATCTAAATCAAGCGTCTCTTAAAAATAACTACCCTCTGTCAAACATGGAGAATTTATTGCAAAGTGTTACAAGTGCAGGAATGTTGTGGGATACAATCAGGTGTGTATTAAAAAGGAAGATAAAGAAAAAACAACTTTTACAACTCCATGGGGAACTTTTGAGTACATAAGAATGCCTTTCGAATTATTAAACGATGGCTCAACTTTTCAAACAGCGATGGATCAAGCCTTCAGTGACCTCATTGGAAAGATTATTGCCATTTATCAAGATGACCTAACAGTTTTCTCTAAAGGAGACGATCATGTGAAACATTTAAAGAAAGTTTTTTATCGGTGCAGGAAGTTTGGTATATCTTTGAATCCCAAAAAGGCCACTTTCGGAATTGATGAAGGTAAGTTATTAGGACATATTGTGTTTAAAGAAGGTATCAAGATAGATCCTGAGTGTGTCCAAGCCATTAATACCAATGTTTCCCCAAGGTTCCGGGACGGCGGGACGCGATAGTCATAACAATTTTAAAAATATTAAAAATATGAAAAATATAAATCCCAACAATAACAAACATTCATCATTCTGGAATCTGCAATCATGCAATGTAAATGCAAAATTCAAAGTTCAAACACATTACAAGATCCATCAAGATTATCATTATATTAATAATAATTTATAAATATATTATATATCAATATGAATCTATGATTAACATGCACATCATATTTGATAATCTTCAGGTTTGACTTTTAAGTGATTGAAAAAATGAATCAATGATATTAGATAGTTTGATACTGTATTTGCTTCACGGCCATTGATAGTTTAGAATTATATACTATACTTTAAGAATTATATACTATACTTTAGGTTAGATATTGTAAATTAGATTTAGTTTTTAATATTTTTGTTTATGTTTTAAATTTTAAATTTTATTATTATTTAGTTTTTAATATTTTTTTATGTTTTAAATTTAAAATTTTAATATGTAAGTTTATAACTTTATAAATAACAAAATTTTAAGTTTTATTTAATGGTTTTAATTTTTTTTAATGATTTATTTAATTTTTTTAAATTAAGAAAAAAAAATTCGAAAATATCCTTGGGAAGTTTCGGAGTTTCGGGGCGGGACGCCTACAAGTCTCGGCAAAGTTTTGGAGTTTCGGTCGGGACGCTAGGAAGTCCCCCCAAGTTTCACCGCCCACCGAAACGTTTCGGTCCGCATCTCGCCAAGTTTTGCCAAAAGGAGGACGTCCCGAAACGTTTCGGATGGAGTTTCGGTGTCCTTGAGATGCGAGAAATGCCGAAACGCGTCCCCGACCCTTCGAGACTCGTCCCCGTGTAACACTGATTAATACTATTGTTGCACCCCATAATGTTGCTTCCCACCAATCCTTCTTTGGAAAAATAAACTTTGGTCGAAGATTCATTCCGATTCCCGAACTTAACAAAGTTAGCCAAGCCTCTAAATGCTCTTCTTAAGAAAGACGTGAAATTCATTTGGGATAAAACCTTTGAATCATCATTCATTAAACTAAAGAAAGCCATTTCAACTGCTCCTGTATTAGCGTGTCCTGATTAAAACAAGGAATTTTTTATCTATTCATATGCTTCCGAAGATACCATTGTTGGATTTCTGTTACAAAAGAACAATGAAAATCATGAGTAACCTATAGCTTTTATGAGCAAAAAATTGAGAGATGCTGAATTAAAATACACTACTACGGAGAAGTAAGCCTATGCTTTAGTCAAAGCCCTAAAACATTTCAGAACTTACATAGGGTACTCTAAAATTAAAGCTTTCGTGCCCTATCAAGCAGTTAAGGATGATCTATCGCAAGTAGATGGTATAGGTGTTAGAGGAAACTAGATTTCACGAATCCAAGAATATGATTTAGAGATCAAACCCATTAAAATTGTGAAAGGTCAAGGTTTGGCCCAATTATTAACTGAGAAAGGTAGTAGTCATGCAGTTAGTCTTACTAGTGAGCAGAAATCCCATATTCTGCATATTGATGAAGACCATGAATGGTATAAGGATATTATCTATTTTTTGAGAAATTTGTCTTGCCCTGATTATCTGATAGACCACCAAAGGAAAGCCTTAAGGTTGAAAGTCGAAAAGTATGTATTAACTCAAGATGGTCTTGGTTGGAGGAACCCTGATGGGATAATTTTGAAATTTGTTAATGTGGAGGAATCTAAAACCATCATTAAGGAAATGCATGTGGGTGTTTGTGATGGACATTATGCACCTAAAACAACTACCGCAAAGATTATGAGAGTAGGATATTATCGGCCAACACTTTTCAAGGATGTGCACTCTTTTGTGAGAACATGTCAAGAGTGTCAGTTTTTCTCAGGAAAACCCAGGTTGCAAGCTTTGCCGCTAAACCCGGTTGTAATAGAAACTCCTTTTCAACAGTGGGGTATGGATTTTATTGGGCCTTTTGATCAGAATTCAAGGAATGGATATAAATACATCTTGACTTGCACAGACTATTTTATTCGATGGGTTGAAGCTATACCAACTAAGAAGTGCACATCTGCAGTAGTCGTCAAATTCTTGGAAGAAAATATTGTATCTTGGTATGGATGTCCTATAAAGATAACCACTGACAATGCTAAAGCTTTTAGCAAACTAGAGATGTCAACTTTTTGCATGAATCATCAAATTACATTATCCCACTCGTCCAACTATTATCCCCAAGGTAATTTTTGAGTTTTTCACTCACACCTCCAAAGTTGGGGTAGTCGTCTTGGTGTTTCGGCCTTAGGAGGTTATTAGAGCCTTCGTGTCAGTGTTTGTCAACATGTTAGACATTGTTTTTGAGTCATATAGACATTACTAGGTCCCCCTAGAGTTTCGTTGGAATCTGAGAAAAATATATATATATATTTTTTCTCTGTTTTTTAAGCCATTTTTAATGGTTTAATTAAAAAACTTCAGATTGTAATAAAAGTTAGATATGGAGTCCATTTCTGACATGGGAATGCTCGTTTTGACACTCGGAGCATACTCTTTACCCTACGGACCACTTTCCACATTAGTCGGGCAGTCGGAGCACCCTGTGAGGCATTATTTGGTTAAAAATACATCAAGATGGCATTTTAATGCTGAATTTGGACATATTGACACTAAAGGACAAATTTGAATAAGTCAAAATTCAATTTGTTTTATATTAAAATGACATGGCAAAGGGGTCCCATGAGGGAAGCGATACATTCATCCACTCAAAGGCATTATAAGTTGAGTCTTTTTATAAGGTAATGAGTGATATAATATTGATGACGTCAAGTATGGAAATCGCAAGCATGGTTTGGAGGAAGGCACTATCTATGGAGTGGGCCCTCACTTCCATATTATTTCAAAACCTTGGCTTATAGCCTAATATACCATACTTGGTTTATTAAGGCAAGCGATTATTTTTAAGGAGGGTGACGTCAAGCATATGGGAAATCGCAAGCATGGTTTGAGGATGCGCTAACAAGTGTGGGACCCCCCTCGTATGAATATTACAAATCAGCTTTGGTTTTGTATTAAGTCATTATTCCATATGGTTTAAAACCCATCGTATTGTATCCTTGCTCACGTCAAGATATTTTCGAACGGGTTGCATTCAGCGTGAGGATGAGTGGCTTGTGATTTGGTTTTGGTGATTTGGATTTTGGGAGTTGGAGTGAGATTGCCTACCTCATCTGAGGTGGCACCTCCCCCATACCATCTATTCAGTTAAACTAACAATCAACCCACCGATTTTTCTGGTTGGTTCAATTGAGCTCAGCTCAACTCAGTTACACTCCGGGTTGATCTTCAGTATTGATGAGGCCCCCTTGGGTCTCTCTTTTCCTATTTAAGCAGGTCACCTCTCTATTGTTCAGGATTAGAAGGTTGAACCTCTGCTTGCATACATTGTAATATTTTCTGAGTATTGTTAATAAAAGGATTTGGAGGCAATTTTTGTGCGGGATCCAAGATGTTTAGGGTATGTTGTCTTTATGCTAAATCAATGAAGTAATCTGTATCAACTCCTTTCATATTTTGCAATTGTTGGGATTACTTGTCTTTGTAAGGAAATTTACATTTCGGTAAGAATAGGAAGTGATTCTTGTTAGGTTACTTCTTATTGTAGAATATATTAGATTACTAAGTTTTATATGATTTCTTGTATTGATCTATAATACTACTTATCTTCTTATCATTTCACACAAGTGCTTTTAATCCCCTTTGCATTTTGTTGAAGGTATTTTACAGGAAACCCGAGCTGGAGCATTTGATGAATGAGTGGGCTCTCCCTCTTCTCTAGTAATTTCGAAAGTAGAAGCATCATCCCTCGGATCTCACCAAAGGAGGCGTCACCATCCCTTTTCTACTTCTTGCTCCATCCGGTTCTATCACTTCTTAATCCAAAAAATTTCAAGTTTATTCTGGTTACTTTTTCTTGGCTTAGATCTACATTTTAAAGACATATCTAAAGTAGATTTAAACTCCAAAGTCTAGATCTTGTTGAGTGATTAAAAGTTTTTTGTTCTTTAATTCTTTAGATCTAGCTTTCTTCTCGCAAGTTTAAAGTCAAAATTTCAAAGTATTTCGTTAAGAAGATTAAAGAGCTTTCATTTGAATTGTTTGGCATATAGTTCTTGAGATTTGCTTGCCATTCTGTTCAAGAGGCAAGCAAAGATCCTAAGAAGGAAAGCTTTCTAGCTTCCCTTACTTAGTTGTTTCCTTTTTTTTATAGTCAGTTGTTACTTGGAATTTTTTTGTAATTTTTGTATGTTGTCCAAAGACACTTCCAAAGTGTTTTTGGGCATCTTTCACTGACATTAGCTTGCTGGTTTTTAGGAGGCTCATCAAAAAAGAGAAGGGAACTCTACCCGAAAATACCTTTTTTGGACATCTGGAGCTCCCATGAGGCTTTCCCCTTAGCTGGGCTTCTTCTCCTTGTATTTTGTAAGCCCTTGGGGGAATTTGTGTCTGTGTCCTTTTTCTGTTTTCTTTATATGTTGTTAGCGTAGTTGTTTTTCTTTATCATTTCATGCTTTGTTTAAGTTTTGCAAAAGTAATGTGAATACCTACCCATTGCGCTATACCGAAGTACCATAAGGGAAAAGATTTGAGTAGTGTAGTAATTAAAAAACAATTTTGTTATGCACTGTTGAGTTTAATATGAACCCCCTCGCTTTCTTGAGTATAGGTTCATGGATAAGGGCTTGCCCGAGTACTGAATCTGGAAGGAGACTCCTGGGTTTTACCTTTTTCTAAAGTAGAAAACTTGTTCTAAAACTTTTAAAAACTTACAAGGCCTTCATCCCCGTATGCTCTACTTCCACTGCAGCTTTGTCTAATCAGTTGGTAGTATCAGAAAGGGATTTAGGTGACTAGCTTAATTAGTTTCCATTCTCGAAATTAATCTCCCCAGGCGAAAATCCAACACCTCAAATTAAGCTGTTGCGGTGGCAAAATCCACAAAGGAAGCGGGAACAACTGGACAGTTACCTCGAGACGATGTTAGGCTACACCCTTTTTGGTGTAGTGTTGAACTAGTCTCAGAGACTCCAACCAGTCCACATATTCCTTGAGGGGAGCCGCATCGGTTAATGGTTTTGGACATACTCCTTGTACCTTCGGGTATATTGGGAGTTCTCATCCCCTAAGCTAATCAAGATCATTACCACATAATTAAAATCAACCAAGAATTTACCCATTCCTTCATCAATTCATTTAATAATCTAAAATTTACCAACTGAAACACTGCAATACTTTCACTGAGACTACACTAGCAACCCACGTTTGCAATCACTCTTTTCATTTTGGCACTGGTCTATCATGTTCTTTTTGCATAAGTGAATCACACAATGTGTCATTGAATATTGTGTATCGAATTTGACTTAAAGTGTTGCTAAGGTTAAATCTTGTTTGCAGTAATTGGTAATCTTTAATTTCATCCATTCCATATTAAAACTCCTAGAATTAATTATTTCTCTCGTAGAGTAAAAACCCTAGATTTTACTTTTCATTAGGGTCCACCCCCCTTGGCTTCACTAGGAGTTGGCCTAGATGGAGGAGCTGAGTATCAAGTGACAACACTTGGCTCGAGCTTTCCCCCTAGGTTGCACCCAGTGGCTTGATGATTTCTGCCACGTTACCAGAGGTGTGAATTAGGTGGCAACAGGCCGATAGAACGATAGTAAAAGGAATCACAGGCAAAACTCCTTTCGAATTGGTTGATGGGAAAAATCATAGACTTCCAATTAATCTGCAAATCCCAATATATGAATTGTTTCAACAATGTACTTGAGATCAAGAAGCATTTCAAGCATGAATTGACAAGTTTGTACATTTAAGCATGAAGTTTGAGGCAGTTTGAGTACTATTTCAAAGGATCAAGTTTATATTTTGGGTTGAGATAAGTTGGTTCATTAAATTGTTGATTTTATACTGTTGTACATCTCAAGAAGAAATAAAATTACTCTCTTAAAGGTTTTCCCACTAGGGGGTTTTCCTGGGCTAGTTGGCCAAAATTTTGTTATCTCTCATTCCTATTTAAAGGAGAGAGCTTCTCATTGTAAAGGGTGTCTCTGGCTCTTGGAATCTTGATAATAGAAAACTATTTTGTGGAAATTCTTGGGTCTCCTTTGCATTTGGTGTTCTTCGATGGTGATTAGAAAGTCTATTGCTTCCTAGCATTTGAGTATTTGTGGTGAGATCTACATTTTTGTGGAAACTTTGTTTCGTCTACAGGAGGGCGACTTCACTTGGGCGTTTTTGTAGGGCATCCTCAAGTCGCTTGTTTGACATCGCTCGTATCAGGGGGTTATCATTAGTATCATTGTGATCTATTTTTTCATCTTGCTATTTTTCTGTAGCATTTGTTTATTTCTCTTGATGCATCAAATCTGATATGGTTGGCGTTTGTTGTGCACGAGAGAGGATGCATTGCCTTCCTTGAGCAAATCGATTTTCATAGAGGCTTCATCCAAATCTTCTCAAATTGATCGGGACAGCATAAATCATCATCATCAAGGCATATACAAGGTTATCCAGGTAAGATCCACAGGTTAGTTCTTCTCTTCTTGATCTCAATCCGTTGGCACCTTTTATTTTATTGTCAAAAGTTAAAACCCTAAATATAAAAATTCAAAAAATATTATAGATCAAACCGCTTGATCTTTTGGCAAACCATTTCTGGGTTTTGTAGATCGGGTCAAACCCTAAGTGGGTCTTCCTAGACATTTTGCTTAGGTGACTCCATTGGGCCCAAATCCCAAGGCACTGCTCTCTAAAACCTAGCGCTACCCTCCAATTGGCCAATTTCTCTTGCGTTTTGACCTTATCCCTAAGGCTTGAGTACTTTGACACTGTCATACCTTCGCCAAGTCTATCATGTGGTACTAGATAGCCCCAATCTTGTTCTAAACCTCCCTGCATTGGACATGATTGCCAAGGTAGTGAATATTACTATCATTTGCTAGTACCTTGATTCTGGATCTAGTAAAAGACTCATAAGTCACTTGCATTTCAACCTGGGATCACATTTCAAGTTACATAGACATCTTGATCCAAACCATAACTCACCTTGTGACTTTATCCATAGATCTAGGGTTTACTTCACCTTACACCTTACGTACTTCAACTTCCATTGATTTGATCTAGTGTTTTGGTCTGATCTCTCCTGTCGGGAGTAGATCTGGGTCTCCCCCATTGTTGTCTTAAGCAAAGATAACATTAAGTGAAGATTGCCTCGATTGGCGTGACAACCATCCATTTGGGAGTTGAGGCTATCTTGGTTCGCCTCTTTGGTTGCCCATCCCTTTACCGTCCATCTTCGATCCATCTCATAGGGGCAACTACAAGTTTGGTGATAACAAGTACATTGCTAGATCCTAATCTTAAAGCTTTATTCTGAGTAGATCTAGATTGATTAAGTACTTAGTCTTATTGTTTATCATTTAAGTACTTAATTTTTTATGCTTTTAACGATTGATTTGGCACATGTGGTGCATTTCAGGTGGCTGGTCTTATGTTTTTCATGCAAAGACAATGGGAAGTGCTATCGGAAAATTAAAGATCTAGGCCATACAAGGCCTCTCGAAGCAACTTCTTTCTTCCTCTTCATTTTTCAAAACCTGTAAGCCTTTGGATGCAGATATGTAAGGACCAAAGGCATCCACCTCTCATGAGCTTTGTAAATACCGTAATACAAGACTTTGAGTAGGCTCTTCAAAGCCCACTCCCCATCCCCCCTAGGGGGATTTGTGTCGGTGTCTTTTTTTTATGATTTTCCAATTTTAGTTAGTTTTATCTTTATTTTCGATTTAGTTTTTTATTTGATCAAGGAAGTAAAAGAAATACTTACCTCACGCTCTCCCGAGTACCTGGAAAGGGTGAAAGAGATTCATGGTAGGATTAATTAGAAAATATGTCTTTTATTTATTTGTTCTTAATTTTTTAAATCAATTTGACCGTTGCTTTCCTGAGTACCCGAAAGGTGAAAGAGACTCTTTGGTCGTCATCTAAACAACTCATTGTTACGTCTCTAATAAAATAAACCAAGACTCCTTCCCCGTATGCTCTACACTGCTACAGCTTGTCTGATCAGTTGGTTGTATCAGAAAGGGATACGAGTTACTAGATTTAATAGGAAAATCCACACAAGTGATTTTCTCGAGAACTCGGGAGGTTGCAAAGGGTGACTACTACAGAGTCAGGGGGCTACTCCAAGCAGGTTCTTCCTCTCCCCGTTGGACACTTGGTATTATGGCTTTACCACTCAGTTCGAAGGGACTTGACTTGTTGGGCTAAACCCGGAATTAACCCACGCCCTTAATTACTCATTAATAATTTTAAAAGTGACCAACGAGACAATTGCAATACTTAAACAACAGAACAACACTCCACTTTTACAAGCACTCCATATGCATGGACACTGGTCTATTTTACTTTCAATGCTTAAATCAATTATTGCAAAATGTCGTGAATGGTTCTTACAATGTCATATGCTGTTGATGTGATCTCTTTCTTGCAATAGTCCATTGTGTTATTTTATCGATTTCTTATTAACTCCTAGATGTAGTCTTTTCTTTTTGTAGACTAAAAACCATAGATTTTTTTCTAATAGGGACCACCCCCATTGGCTTCGCTAGGAGTTGGCCTAGACAAAGGAGTTGAGTGTTGAGTGACAGTATCTCAACTCGAGACTTGCCCCCAAGGACGCACCGAGTGGCTTGAAGATTTCTGCCACGCCCAAACCCCTTGAGGTGCATGAAAGGAAGCAACAACATGGACTAATCGCCTCCTGAGATCCTAACTCTGGCAATTGTGGCGGAGATTAACACCTGTAGGTTTTGGTCTAACAGCAATCATGAGTCTAACAAATGGTATCAGAGAAATAGGTGAAGGGTTCGAAACTCACCTGGCTCGTATTGGGGAGGAGATTGTTGGACATTGGGTTCAGCACTCTTTGTGTGTTTCGTGACATGGACTAATCGCCTCTCGAGATCCTAACTCTAGCGATTGTGGAAGAGATGAACACCTGTGGGTTTTGGTCTAACGGCAATCGTGAGTCCAACATTTGTGCACTCTAATCTTCTCCTTGCATCTCGTAGGGGTCCGGAATATATCAGCGGGCCTTCTAAATAATGGGATGTGGATCCATAATCCTCTGACTTGGACATCTCTCTTGCTTCCCTGAATATTGAGGAACCTAGCAGTGTAGTTGGCCATTCCTCTTCCACTCAGCAATCCACTGTTGGGTGTGCTTGTTCTATTTTTCAAGAGTATGAAGATGAGCCCGAGGATGATGACTATTACTCTTTGGGCTTAAGCTCATGTTTTCTTGATATGCTCATTGTTCATGTTGATGTAGCATTGTACTTGTAGCCTCATATATAAAGGTTGTTTTTGGCTCTTTCCATTTACATTATGAAATAATCTATGGATATTACTACTAAAATGTGATGTTACATGTATTATTGTATGACTATGACTATGATTTCTAACTTTGTTGGAATTAATCTCTAAATCATTTTAGATTTCACATTCAATTTTAATGTCTTATATATATATATATATATATATATATATATATATATATATCACGTTTCCCCGTTTCCTAAATTTTGCGGGGTCACGTTTCCTAGGTGTCCTCATTTCGGAAACTCGTCCCTATTTCCTCGTTTTGTGCAACTTAGTGTTGGACACACTTAGCACACTGAGAGGGGGGGGTGAACAATGTGTATAGCTTTTGTTACCTTTTCAACAATAACAATCATCAGCGGCTTATTCAATATTATGTAGAGTATGTTGTTATCATTATATCAACAATTATAGCTCACCATCACATATCATCATATCATCATCACATAAGAAGCATAGTAAAACACAGTACACAAGATTTTTACGTGGAAGCCTTTATAATAATAGTTTTTCAGCAACAACTGGAAGGAGGAAACAACCCCCTTGTTACAATGACTTCAATTATTCAGCTACAACTAGAAGGAGGTTGCAACCCCTTGATTCACAGGATACAACCTGAAGGAATCCCTAGCTTCCTAAATTTTCTTGCCCCGTCCTGCCACCCTGATATGAAGATAAACACTGCTGAATCAAAACCACACTGATCCTGTGGATTTGCTAACCAAGACCTATACCACATTGTACAATTTGTACCATACTGCACAACAATTGTCACTACTTACCACTAATCATCTGATCATTGCTCATCATCTGACCACTTCTCGTCAACTGACCACTGCACTACACCTGTACCAATAACCTGTCCCAACAACATGTGCAAAAGAATTTGTCTAATCAATCTGTGCAAAACAATCTATCCAATCAGTCTGTTGCTCACATTGTCCAACTCAGTCAATCTGAGTCTAACCAACTGCTCACCAAACTCAGTCTACCTGAGTCAAACCAACTGCTCATACAACTCATCCAGTGTGAGTCGGACCAACTACACGTAAGGAAACCTGTGCCAATCCTGCTCAATTGAACTAACCTATACCAAGCTGCTTGTGTACAATATTGTAAAAGGTTGTTATTAATAGTCAATAACAGTCCATTTCCACTTAGGTCAAAGACACAATGATCAACACTTGTTTGACTAGTTTTCAAAGAAAACACTTAGGTTGATCAAAGAAATCACTCACAATATCTATTACTTACATGTCAATTTCTCATTCAATACTACACTATACAACAGATAAGATAAACACCAAGATCTATGCCAACAATATCCAAGATAATCATCAAGATCTATATCAAGATCACATCAAGATATATGCCTAGATAACCATAAACATAGCCTCCATAACATATTCAATGACTTAAAATAGATATACCAATATAGAGGCCCAGATACTAAGATCAAACATGAACTCTATCCATGAGAGACATGTGTCATCACAAGAGAAACCCAGAAGCATGAACCATACTTTTTCAAAGATCACAAGATGAAGAAACAATAGAAAAACCGAAATAAAATCTAGATCTTGTCATCACATAACCCTTGCAACTAGCTTTCCAACGAGCCAAGAATTTTGTAATTATGATTCCGTATGAAAAAGTTATGTCAATTTTAGTGAATCTCTTCGATCCTCAAAGATGCCCAAAAATTTCTCCTCCACAAAGTTTCGCACTTTTCTCCAAGAGTTGCTAAATACCAAAGAGAGACTTGATTGATGAACAAATGAAATGTTAAATCTTCTATTTATATAGGTCATGGAGGATTTATTCACATGTCTAGCCGACTTGTAGTAGTTTTAATTAAAAATTAATTGAATTCTTTTAGCAGGCCGACCTACTTGTAAAGGGGCAAATTAATACATTAACTTTAAAAAATCAAAACTCATCAACCGTAAGGAGTTAGGAGACACTCCACATATCAATGGAAAGGGCTTGACGATGACCATCATCATATGGAGGGATGATTTGCAAATATTTAGTCCATTACCCATAAATTCTTCAGTTTGTACAGGACGTCAAAAATTGATTTGAAATCTTCTTGATGGCTTCTTCAAGTATTTTTATGGCACCAAGATCTACATCACCAATCAAAGGCATCTTCCATGTTCAAGGTCTCCATCATATGCAATGCAAGTGCTTCATCATCATTACAATGGTTTGTTTAAGATATCAAGGGCTTCATCAACATGCAGAGGTTCCATAAGGAAGATTATGGTGTACAATGCCATCATGTAATATGAGCAAGGGTTTCATTAACATTCTTGTGGGCTTATGGCCATCAAGCAAGGGCTTCTTCAACAACCTTGTGGGTTTATGCCCAATATGAGAGTCAAGGGTTTAAGGGCATCATTATTTTGACCAAGGGCTTCTTCATTTATATGTCAAGTGCAAGGTCAATGTGACCACTAGTATATGGGCTTCAAGGTATGACTAGAGTGCTTCAATCATGTGCAAGGGTTATGAACATAAGGACATCTTCAACGCTCTTGTATGCTAAGGAACAACAAGCAAGGGATTCTTTTACTATGGTCATCGAGCAAGAAGGACTTCTAGACTTCAAGGGCTTCAATCAAATCTCCATCAAACTTATGTGTTGAAGACCATGCTCAAGGACATCTTCAAAGCACCAGGGCATCATCATAATGAGGGAAACATATATCCATGCAAGTATAAAGGCTTCAACACCAAAGGGTTCATCTATGGGATTCATGGGCTCCATATCAATATTGTGCATCCATAACAAAAGTAAGGGCTCCAAGATTCAGGCTTGTGGGCTTAAGGACCAAACTATCATATGTGAAGGTACGTGTAGGATATCAACATCATCAAACAAAGAGACCATAACAAGTACAAGCATGACAAGCAACATAGAGACAAAAAAAGACAACTAGGAGTAAAGGATATAACACATGACTCAAATGGGACCAAGATATAGCTAAGGGGCACTTAACCAAGTCAGTGGGTAACCAGGGCTTTTTCCATTGTTCCAAGGCCTCCAAGGGCTTCAATCTTAGGCTTGGACAAAGTCAAAAGGGCTCCTTTGACACAGACAACTACAAACAACATACTAACCCTCAAGGGCTCCACAAGGGGCACCAAAGACTCAACAGTTGGCATCAATGACTAGACACAATTGGCATCGATGACAACTTAATCAATAGTTGGTAGGTCATCAGCGAGATGGTGAGTATGTAGTGCGTTGACAACTTACATCATGAGGATCTGGGTGGATAATAGTTCTTGAGACTGAGACTGACGGAGAGCAAGAAGCTCCAAGGATTGATGTGGCACCGAGTAGGCAGTCCTTAGTTAAGAGGGGAGAGCGAGATGCTCCGAAGATTGAAGTGGTACCGAGTATTTAGTCTTCGATTCAAGGGAGTAAGCAAGAGGCTACTTCTTCCATTGCTAGCAAGAGGGTTAGCTAGTATGACATGTTACTGATGGATGAGCGAGATGAGATTTTTTGACATGTGGCACCAGTGTAGAGTGCAAAATCTGTAGAGGGACGACTTCTAGAGAAACAATCAACTAGTAATGTATGCAAGAGAGAAACAATCAAATAATCAAAATGACCAGTGTCTTCTCTACTCGGTTGATGGAGTCACAATAATCAACTGCAAATAATTTTCCTAAAGCATCAACTCATTTACTTAACAAATATACAAGTACATGATGACTTCCAGTAAATGAACAAGTTAAAATAAAGTGCTTACAAAGTAGAGAAATGTAAATGATTGTAACAATGTTATGCAAGTGGTCCTGTAAATTTTAGTAAATTTTATGTCTCTCTTTAACTTAGGGAATTAAGGTGTTTGTTGCAAAGAAATGAACTATTCTAGATGTCTACCCCAAGAGACTATCTCCTTTGATTAGAGAGAGAATGTCGGGTGCTCAACATGGGAACACAAGGTTCTCGACTAGCTACACGGGTCAAACTCGAAACTTGCTGGGTGCTCAACTGGAGGACAAAAAGTGCCACGAAGCCCCCTACAGCCTCTACCCCACTAGCTCCATAGGTCAAGCCTCCTCTTCTCCTTAAAACGAGGCTTATGGTAAATTTTATCCTTAAAGCAAAAATTAAACAAAACTAGCCAAGCGCGATATCACAACAGAGGCAGTGCCTTCTCAATTGTGAGGTGTGGGAAAAAGGAATTAAACAAATACTTGAAATAAAAATGCGAGCCAACGCGATTTTGCATGGATGGGCAGAGCCACTTCACTTGTGACGTGTGGGCAAAAGGAAAACAAACAATGAAGTAAACTAATCTAAATCCAAGCAACTTACAAGGTCATGCAAGGATGGGCAGAGCCACTTCACTTACATCAACCGAAACAAAAATCACTAAGTACTGAAAACACGAAATGAGGCACAAAAAACTCAAGCCCAAGAGACTCTCTTGGGCTTGTTAGAAGGATGTAGATTTCAACACTAATATTTATTAAGAAATGAGAGAAAAAGAGTGATTTTTAAACTGTTTTTTGTGAGGGACTTGAAGTAGACCCTCTTAGCTGTTGTTGGTGCTTGCTAGTGGCTGATCTTGAGCATTGCCTCCCCCTGTGAGATCAGAAACCTGCACAAAACAACAAGCTATTATAGTAAAAAAGTGATAGAAATGAGTTTTAAACAAACTCAAAAAATGTTATGCAAAAATCAGAAATTATTCTAATGCAATACTAGCATGTAAAAACTTGAAAAATGGTAATGTTTGAGTGCAAAGTGAAGTATTTAATAGCTGCAATAAAAATAAGAATGTTAATAAAGATGCCAAGTCCTTTTCGAAATTTGTTGGACGATGGGGTACCCCACCCAGGAATCCCACTCTCCAAACTTGAGAAACATGTAACAAAATTAACTCAACAATGCAAATGGAGTGAGAAATCCACAAAGACTTGAGAAACAAAATATTTAAACTAGAAATACTTTAGCTTCCCAAATTCTAAGCAAACAACCTACATAGCATGCAACAAAACTATTGCAATACTATTCTCAAGCAAAAAACTTCACTTGACATTCCAAAAACAAAACAAACCAAGAATAGAACAAGATCACCTCAATCACAATGCATGGACAGTGGTTCCTCCAAAGATTTCTTCTATTATCATCCAAACTTGAAAGTACAATGGCTCCTCTTGGACAAGAATGGAGCAAGAGAGCAAGAATGGGTGCAATGAGAGAATGAGAGAGCAAGAGACCATGAGCAAAATGAAGCAAGTGTAAGTCAATCCAGCCCAAATGAGGAGGAATTCCCTTCTTAAATAGGAAAAATGAAAGAGAGAGGCTCTTTGCATGCTAGACAAATGTCACAAGTGAGAGAGGAGGGGCCCAAGAGAGGGGGGCGAATTTTCTCAAGGAGGGAAAAACCATGGTTTGGATCTCAAATATGGGGAGAGAAATCCCCCTTTTAATGCTTTTAACCTTATTGCTATGTCAAATGGGGAGGAAACCACCATAGTGGGGCCCCTCCCATTGACTTTCACTCACCCAACCAATCAAAGAGAGGAGGGTGCACCACCTAGAGTGGGCAACTCAAAACTTGTTACATGCTTGCTTGGGGGGGGGGGTGTCCTTTGGATCTAAAATTTGGCCACCCCAAGTGACTATAGTCACTTTTCCAAAATTTGGCTCTCTAATTAAATGCTCAATTTCCTGATTTCCATGATTGATCCGGGAAAACGTGACCAAAAATAGAACATTCCTTGGAAAACGTGACCATAGTAATACTTGTCCGGATGAATTCAAACTTGGCTTAAGGGTGTAGGGTGTCTCATGCCATTTGTCTTGAGTACCCATACCCGTATACAACATTAGAAAGGACCAAGTAACCCTCTTTTAGATTACAACAAATTGTCCCGAGTGACAATTTTTAATGATCAGAAATTAAAAAAAAAAACTATGCAAAACTTAATGAAATTCCGCAAGACTCTGGATAATGTCTAGCATGGTAATATAGAACATTCCTAGGCCCCAATCACCCCATGGACTCTATCACTAGAACACCTTTTCACCACTTTGGAGATAATTTTGAGTGAAAAACTCAAATAATTAAAATCTCTAAAAAGATATTTTAATTATCCAAGTGAAAAAACACTCGATGCAAGGACTTGCCTAATGACCAAGTCTTAGGTGATTAAGTTACAAAAAACTAGACCTTCATGCTGACATATCCTCACAAAATCTCCTGCAAGGGTGCGGAAATTTCAAGAGAGAAGAAGAGAAGAAGAGCTGCCTTGCTTGATATAATCATTGCGTACTTCATTCTTATCTTCAAGGCACATCCAACATGTGCATCGTACATCGTTGTCCACCTAGTTGGTTTTGGTGGTCAACAACATTTACAAGTATATTCAAGTTACTTGGATTTCCCAAAGGGGTGTTGAATCTTTAGATGATCTTCTATGTAGAGCACATCATGGAGTTGAGGGGCAACCTCATTGTTTGACAGCCTTACCCACTTTGTCATTAGATTCACGCTCTAAGGATCCCATTGGTGTAGTTCTTAGTTAGTTTGCATTGGCTTCGGGTCTAGGCTGATCATCATATCACATAAGCAGATAGGATTTGCCAGCTTTTCCATATCTGCCATCTCTAGGAGATTGAGATAGAGGAGCACATCATCTTCTATTGCCCCATTTACTATGAGATTTGGGGTTGGTATTACTCCTTTTCAAAGACTGTCCGAAAAGTCCCTCTCCACCTTCTTCTCATGAGGGAGGCTCTTGGAATTTGATCTTACTCACTCCAGCCTCCTCCTCAACTTGGCACTACCCAAGTGATTACATACAACAACAACATATTAGCAGATTCGTGAGACCCTCATAGGAATTCCACGCCCCCCGAGAGAGACCCTTATAGAGTTGTCTCAGATCTCTGGATAGAGTGTTGTCTATAGATATCCACTTTTTAACCAACATAGTTGGTTAATGCAATAGTTTTAGGTAAGATGTCTCTTGGTGCTCATTGATGCCTGCCTGTCATTAGCCCTACCAACTCACTGGCGATTCAATTAGCTTTAAAGCAAAAAGTTTGTACTAGAATAAATGAATGAGCTTTTAGTTACTCAAATTTCATATTTATATGATAAGTATGTGTCACATAGTGTACACTGCATTTAATGTCAGCTTTCAATGACATGATGGTTGGATGCATATCCTGGATCAATAGCATTTTACCATAATGGTTCGTTTAGCATACTACACACTATTCACATTCATCATCTCTTACCATTTCCATTATTTCAAAATTTCCTTTTGCAATTTGTTCTTCCTTGATTAGTCAGTTTTAAATAGAAGTTAAAGCTGGCACATTTAAAATATATCTCTATTTCAAGTTTGCAATGTTCAATGGGAATTGCCTCAGGTGATTCAATCATATCTATACCTATTCCATTTCTACTTTGCTTTGGTTGGTGTGATAACACCGTTTCTACACTAAATGGTGCTAAATTGGCATATGGGGTTCTGTGTCAATAATTTAGTTTCAAAAAACAGTTGGTATGTGAATAAATTATTTTGGAAAAGTATAATATAAATTTAAGCTATTATTATTTCACTTAAGGTTTGAATTGTTGCTTGCTAAGCTTATGTTAAAGTTGATATACTCTTGATCATTTGTCCTTAAGGTTTGCATTGTTTAATCTAAGCTTATGTTTAAGTTGACATGATCTTGATTCATTTTTTGTTTCATTGTAAGTACTGATAAGAATGCTTTCCCAATTGTCCAGTTTAATGTACATCCTGGATATCCCCGCAGTCTTTCTCAACAAGTGTTTCCTGAAACAGGTGAGTCTATTATTTATATCTTTTAATACTGTCTTATGTTTGATTCAGCATGAACCAGGAATATGTTTGCCAAAACAATTTTTCCATAATTGTTAGGTGTCAGGACACATTGACACACACGTAATTTGGGAGCTCAACACATCTATCATGCTCTTGCACCTGACACTTAAAAAGCCATGTTTCAGACAGATCCTTTGGAAAGTCATTCTTTTTCTGTAATTTTTATCTCTACCCCATTATAAAAAGAAGAAAAAGTAAAACAGTGAAAGAATTTTTGACAAATTTTGATGAGTGTCTTCATATTTGCCCATTATAATTATAGTAAAAAAAATGTTAGAGACCAAAGTAGAAACATGGAAAAACTGAAGATAATGAACATAAAAGCACCTCAACTTCTTATTTATGTGCTACCGATAAATCCTTCTTTTTTAAGCTTACCTTGTTATTGCTTAACACAATTACTAACATAATCTCAGAGATTGGAAATGTTAAATCTGGGCACAAAATGATTTTAAAATGTCTTGGAATGGCAAGTGCCAAATATAATTGGTTGGACTTTCAAAGAAATTTGGAGTTCGGAACATTTTCCTCGAATTTTTATCTTAGGCGTAGTTGAAATGTATTTGAGGTTGGGCATTGGCATATAGAGCAGGAAAATGAAAATGCTAAAACATATGGCCCAAAATATCATAGGCAGAACTGGTATGGGAAAATATGCTGAGTGCCAACACATGCATTTGAAAAGTTATTATGAAATTCAAATTTAATATGTGAATATGTGACTCAGTTTTCAGATTTGGATAATTGGTCGATCATTTGATTGCAAAATTTGAATGCTCAGACCCCTAGTAAATTCTGTTTTGTATTCCAACACTCACAACGATGCTTACGGTAGATTCTGTATATTGGTACCCCTTGGTTCTCCATGTATGCTGTAAAGAATTATTTAAATACTTATGCACCTAAAAAGTTTTATATGTACCTTATAGCTGTGGTCTTTCGTTGGACATTAATAAAATTATCTTATCATATCTAATGGACATAGGTTGCTAATGGTTTCTGTTTCTGGACAATTTTTAATGGGCCAACTATTTTGCAGTTGCCTAGGGCAAGTGTTAGAGTCTTAATGGTTATACAAGATCTTAAAATATTTATCATCATATCATAACCATATGCAATAGGATCACTGAAAGATAGACAAGTGCAGCACAAAAGAAAGACATAAGAATTTTATCCTGGGAAACCACAAGGGAGAAAACCCAACAACTTCTTCAGTATAGATTCGTCACTTAGTAAAATGTCAGACAAAGATAGAAAACCCAAAGATAAGATGTATTCTGCTGCTTCTTCTTCTTCTTCGCCAGTGAACTTGTCTTTCTCTTCCTTGCGCTTGCAGTGTGTCCAAATGAGGGAGGGTGCCTCCCTATTTATACTAATCATGTGTGTGACCTTTTGGTCCAACAAGACCGACTTTTGGACCTGACTGGGACGACCTATCCTTGGGGGACTCAAAAATACATTTTACAATATTCTTTTGGGGACTATTTCCTCGACTTACAACGGAGGTTTCACTTGGAATCTTACATAACCAATTACATTAATGACACCTTCTAATTGGAGGGAAAACATCCCTGAAAGGAGGTACAATAAAAGTACAATAAAATATAATAATAATAATACAATGAAGAATATCTTCTGAAGTTACATTTTCAACAACACTCTCTCTTAACAAGGAAGGTATTCTTCTAACACATTCATCATTACAACTGGACACGATCTTTGGACATCATCATGTTGAAATCAATGTCACAGGGTTCACCGAACCTGAACCTTCAGGTTCGAAGTTCAGCGAACCTAAAAAAATTTCAGAAATTCGTTCAGGTTCGTCTAGGTTCAGGCGGTTGTTTTTAGCTTTCCGGCTAGGGTTTCAACAAACCAAATTTTCTGGCACTCCCTACGTGTTGTGTAAGATGGATTTTCAAACCTATGAGTCCGCGACTTGAGCTAGTGTAGTCGTGACTCGACAAGAGATAGAGGCAGCTGCGTGAGACAAAGTTTGCTCTGGCTGCGTGAGGAAAAGGTTGTTGGCTCTCTCACGACTTTGCCAGACTACCACGACCCACGACTATCCAGATCTAGGCGATAGTTTCCACAATCCACGGCTGCAGGTTTCATTTTCCACGGTAATCAAGTTGAAGGTTATGTTTGACGAGTCTGCATTTGCTCGACAATTGATTTTTGAATGTTTTACATTATAATTTTTCAATGTAGTTTATTTTTTAATGTTTATATTATAATTTTTAATTATAGTTTATTTTTAAATGTTATATATTATAATTTTTAATTAAAGTTTATTTTTAAATGTTTTACATTATAATTTTTAATAACAATTTATTTTAAATTATAATTATAATACTGTTTATATATATATATATATATATTGAAAAATGTATATAGACGAACCTTATGCCGAACCCCATCCAAACTTCATCCAAAAATTCGAACCCGAATCGAACCTGAAGGTCGCCGAACCTGAAAACAAAACGGAACCTTGTGACATTGGTTGAAATAATGTATCTTTGAAAAATATTCTACTTGTACTTTAAATTATTATTATTCCTCCTTCGGGAGATGTCACAGATGTAAAAGGTAAACCCTCCATAGTAAGTCGGGTCAATAGTACGCAAAAAAGAAGAATATAACTATTATTGTGAGTTTACCTAGGTAGTGTTGATTTTTTCTTAAGCAGCATCGAGAGCCATTCTCCGGGAGAATGGAGGCACCTAGTCGGTTACCAAGAAATTAATTCAGTTTGGAACTGGGACCTCATCCTGGGGTTGAAGGCCATTATCTGGGAGAATGGAAGCACCTGGTCAGTTACTAGGAAATTAACCCAGTCTGGGACTGGGACCTCAACCTGGGGCTGAGAGCCATTCTCTAGGAGACTGGAGGCACTTGGCCAGTTTCCAAGAAATTAACCCAGTATGGGATTGGGACCTCAACCTAGGGATGAGGGCCATTCTCAGGGAGAATGGAGGCACCTGGTTAGTTACCAGTAATTCAACCCAATTTGGGATTGAGGGCCATTCTCTGGGAGAATGGAGGCGCTTGGTCAGTTACCAAGTAATCAACATTGAGTCATTTGATGCAGCCTGGGGCTGAGGCACCTGGTTAGTTACCAGGTCATCACCATAAGCCATAGACTGGGTCTGGGCAAGTGATGCACTTCTCTCCTTCATCTATGGGCTAGGAGACCTTCTCCAGGGACTAGCAACCCCTGGTTGAGAGACCTAGAACTTGATCTTGGTGGCAACGAGGAGATCAAGATAAAGCATTTAATAATCCTCCTTATTTATGAAGATGTACTTTGAGTGGGCATGAATGGACCATGGGGACCTTGTGGAACTCTTGAGATGACTTGTTGTGGTCACAAAATCACTTGAAGGGCCAAGTAACCCTAACACAACTTGTATTGGTCCAAGTAACCATCAAATGAAGGACCAACTGGCTCAAAGACAAGTACCAAAATACCATTGAACCACAAAAGACTAAAAGTCAATGGTCAAAGATGAAAAAGAATGAAAGCCCCAATGTCAACTTCCTAATTATATGGAAACATATTAAGTTTGATGGAATATAAATAAAGAAGCACCTCAACTCATTTTATCATCATTGAAGATCATCACTACTCCAAGTAAAAAATCGTAATCTTATCTCTGCTGGTGTGAAGATCGCAGCCCTTATACCTCCTCTCTCTTCTTCGTTGTTCACTCCACGTAACCCTAATCAGCTAGGGTTTTGTTACGGCATCTAGTGTCTTTTACAAACACCCAAGCCCTGTTAGGGGCCAGGGATTCCCTACATACACTAATAGTCACAGTGGAAGGAGGAACAGTCATGGTGGTGGTGAGGAGCAGTCTTGGTAGTGAGGAACAGTCACGAGGGTAGCAGCAAGAGACTGCACACAGTCACCGTGGTGAGGAGCAGTCACGGCTGCCCTAGTTGGGCAGTCATACATACACACTAGCCCTGCTAGGCTCTCCTTTAGCATCTGATCCCTATTAGGGCTGTCTGACAGCTACTGAAGTCCACCAACTTACCTACGTGAGGTGGTAGCAGGTACAGTCCACACGGCAGCAGGTACAGTCCACGTGGCAGCAGTAAGCCTGCTAGGGCTTCCACAGATCCAATTTTTGTATAGACTGGAAGAACACAGTCTGTTGCGTAAACTTTATATACATTCATCTCAAAGTTCTGTGATCAATTTATCTCTGCTCATGTACAAACTCAGTCATCTCATTTAGAGGATGAATTATTAATGCTTTGGAGTTTTTGTCCTTAAAAGGTTTCCCTGTGAAAAATCTTGTGTTCGATTGTGTGGATGTTTGTTTTACTACTGCATATGTTATACTGTTGTTAACATCTCAAGTACTATCTCTCTTATAATCTACAAAATTTAAAATATCATACACATGATAAATTTCAACATGGTATCAGAGCTTTGCATGTGAAATTTACTGTGATTGAGCAGACCACTGTGGCCTCCATAGACCTTGGGACAATTGCAGACTGGGATAGCAGACTTGTTGATCAGAGATGGCTTCCAACACCTTCAGAGCAGAGGAAAGACTTGAAGGGTCAGCCAGCTACAACTCATGGAAAGCAAGGCTTATGGCCACCTTGGAAGAAAACGATCTTGATGACTTGGTCATCAATGCTATGGAAGAACCTACATCTAATGCGGGAACAATAGCCTTTAAGAAAAAGCAAGACAAGGAAAGAAGAATCATCTATGACTCAGTCAAGGAGACCTTGATGCCTACCATAACACCACTGAAGACTGCCAAAGAATGTTTTTACACCTTGATGAATCTATACGAGAATAAAGCACCCAGTTAGAAGAGAGTACTGAAGAAGAGGCTTCGTACATTAAAGATGGAAAAAGAAGGTGTGGCCCCTTTTGTCATTGGTGTCCCTGTAGATGATGACGATCTTGTACAAACTTTTTTCGATGGTAAACTTTTCTGGCAGTTGTAAGTGGGCATGAAACTCATCCAAGCTTTTATAGACTTTGGCATGACTGTTTGGAAGAAGGCAGAATTCAAAGTAGAGGAAATGGCGCTAAGGAAGGGAACCTTGTCCTTACAGCCAAGACAAGGAAGTTCAAGAAGTCCGTCCCTCCAAAGAAGAAAGAAAAGAGGCCACAAGGCAAGCAATTAGATGCATCAAAGATAGAATGCTTTAATTGTCATGAGATGGGACATTATGCCAGGGAATGTAGGCAACCAAAGAGAAGGTTCAAATGAATATTCCAAGCATCTACAGCAGAGGAAGAAGAACCAAAGAAGAAGAAGAGTGCCAAGACTTCCAAAGAAGAAGAATCTAGAAGAGAATACTACTTGATCTTTGCTCTCTCTGGATCCATCACCAACAATGCTAACTCTTGGTTAGTGGATAGTGGAGCTTCAAAACATATGACAGGATTCTGTGAAGCTCTTACAAGCTACAAGAAGAAGAAGTTTGCTAATCAAGTAGAACATGGGGATGACACCACCTACAAAATCGAAGGAGTTGGCTCAGCTTCACTTCAACTTGACTCAGGGACTGTTTTGCATATCGAAGACATACTATATGTCCTTGGCTTGAAGAAGAATCTCCTCTCACTTGCTGGCTTAGAAGATAAAGGCTACAAAGTTATCTTCACGGACAGGAAGGTTCTACTATGGGCAAAGAATGAAAAGTTAAGTTCAGCTGAATTGATTGGAGTTCGAGAGGGAGGTCTTTACAAAGTATCCGAATTTCGGACACTCCACTCAAGCATTGGTTCGCAACACAATTGACCCATGTGAATTGTGGCATCGAAGGCTTGGACACCTTCATTATACGACTCTCCATGGTCTTCAAAAGATGGTTACATGTATGCTTGAGTTTTCTCATGAACATAGTGGTGTTTGCAATGGTTGTGCTCTAGGCAAGAATACTAAGAAATCCTTCTCTAGAAGTAATAGTAGATCTAAAGGGATCTTGGACATGATTCATTCTGACATATGTGGGCCTATGTCTTCACCTTCCTTGAGTGGTTGCTTGTACTATGTATTGTTCATAGATGATTAATCTCGCAAGTCCTGGATTTACTTTCTAAAGGTTAAAAGTGAAACTTTTGACAAGTTCAAGGAGTTCAAGGCTCTAATTGAAAATCGGACAGGAAGACACATTCGTATCTTGAGGTCAGACAATGGAGGTGAAGTTGAATCTAATGAGTTTGATGATTTTCGCCGAGAAGCAGGAATCAAGAGGGAGCTAACAATGCCATACAACCCTCAACAGAATGGGGTTGCAGAAAGGAAGAATAGAACGATATGTGAAGCTGCCAAAGCTATGTTGTGTGACCTCGATCTTCCTTTATCACTGTGGGCTGAGGCTACCTGCACTACTGTTTACATTCAAAACAGAAGCCCTCATGCCATCGTGGGAGAAAAGACTCTAGAAGAAGTAGTCCCAGGCAAGAAACCCGCAGTTGACCACATGAGGATCTTTGCCACTCCTGTATATATTCATGTGCCGAAAGAAAAGATAAGTTAGAGCTTTCTGGAAAGAAAGGCACATTTGTTGGTTACAGTGAAAGCTCGAAAGCTTACCGCGTCTATGTTTTTGGAAAAAGGTACATTGAAGTCAGTGGAGATGTGATATTCCATGAGGAAGCTATGTTTTGCCACTCAAAAGAGCTTCCAAAAGATACAAAACAATCTCCTTCCAAAATTCCAGACTCTCCTCATTCAGAAGTTCAGAGGGAGGAAGAAGAAGGTGAGCCTCAAATTCCGAATGCACACTTAGTATTAGAAAGATCGGCTGAAGAACTACTTGAGGCTCCTCCCTCCAACAGAAGACCTGCTTGGTTTCAAGAAACATTGCAAGAAGTTGAGAAGCATAAAGCTCCTTCGGAACCTTCAGAGAAAGCATAAAGCCCCAGAAGTATTTAGGCCTTATAAGCAAGTGCATTGATGCAGAACCTTCTACATACAAAGAAGCAGCAAGTCTACAAGTATGGAATGATGCCATGATCAAAGAATATAATTCAATTATGAAAAATGATGTGTGGGAAGTTGTCCCTAGACCAACTGGGAATTTTATGGTTGTTGATGAAATTGTCATTGATGCCAACAACGACTTGCAGTGGCCCCACAGGTTGTCATTGATGCCACCAAGTCGCACTTGTTGTGCGTTGGATCCCTTGCAGAGTGGGTTTAAGCCTTGAAGCACCTTGTACCCAGTTGACAAGGTCCATGTACCCACAAGGATGGATCTTGGAGCCACCACGATGTTGAAGATGTTGAAGACCCTGCTGATGGGGCTAAAGAGCCTTGAGATGGTGTTGAAGCCCCTGTGGATGATGGAGAAGCCCTAGATGGGTTGGAAAAGCATTAATGACCCATTCTGTGATCATTCATGCTTTGATGATGTCATGGTACCCCAAGAGAAAGTCTAACAACCCCACAAGTGATGTCATGATGGATCTTGACCCTTGGAGGTCTTCTGGTGTGGTTGAGGTGGTTGAATAAGCCTATGAATCCCCTTGCTTGATGAAGAAGCCCTGAAGAATCCCTTGGACTCACATTTGATGGCTTAATGATCCTTAAAGGTGATGATGTGGTCATTAATGACTTGATGAAGACTTAGAACCCTTGATGAAAATCTTGATGCTCGTGTAGCCCTTGTTGTGGTCATGGAAACCTTGGAGATGATCATTATGCATGAGAAGGTTTAGCACCCACATAAATGGCAGCATGATGACCCTTGGACACTATATGATCATTGATGGTGCATTTGGAAATGATTTGGGTCTTGGAATCCATACATATGGTGGTTTGTAAGCCCATGATTGTTGGAGCCTTTGATATGATGGAATCTTTGGTCATGATGCCCTCATCACTTAGCGATGGAGTTCTATGTGATGGGCTTGAAGTCCATGGAAAGTATCTTGTTTAAATATTATATAATATCTTTGAAAGAGTCCTTGAAACCCTTGGATGTGGTGCCTTAGGTCTTGAACCCACACACCTTGTAGCTTGTTGATGGTGATTTATGGTCCTCTTTGTGGTTATATGGATATTGGGATGTAGATGGAGGTAGAGCCCATGGAAGTGCCTGGATATGTTGAAGAACACTTTGAAGAAGACTTTGTAACTCTTGTAGTTGATGGTATGGTCTTTAGCACGCTCATGTGTGGGGTCTTTGACGTCCTGAACATATTGAATAATTTAAGGGTATTAGACCAAGAATTTGCAAATAAACCCATCATAGGGAGATAGTCCTGGTGAAGCCATTTCTATTGATATGTTGAGCATCTTCTAAATCCTTACGGTTGAAGAGATATGAATTTTTGAAGTTGGTGCACCCCACCTTTTTGGGTCAGCCGACCAAACAAAAGAGAATTTAATTATTTGTAATTTTGAATTGCATGTCGGTCCAAGGTAATAACTTTCCTCCACACCCTATATAAATAGAATATCAAACATTTCATTTGTTCATCATCAATTCTCTCACTATTTTCGCAACTCTTGGATAAAAGTGCGAAACTTTGTGGAGGAGAAATTTCTGGGCATCTTCACTAAAATTGGCATAACTTTCTCATACGGAATCGGAATTACAAAATTTTTGGCTCGTTGGAAAGATTGTTACAAGGGTTATGTGGTGACATGATCTAGAGATTATTTTGGTTTTTATACTGTTTATTCATCTTGTGATCTTCGAAAAGGTATGGTTCATGCTTTTGGGTTTCTCTTGTGATGGCACATGTCTCTCATCGATAAAGTTCATCTTTTATCTTAGTATGTGAGCCTCTATATTTGTATATATATTTGAAGTCATTATGGAGGCTATGATGGTGATGCTGCATACATTTATGCTATGATATGATACACTTTATGATGATAATGCATGTGATAATGATGTACACTATGTTGTTGATGCACTCCTATACAATATGATGTACACGCATACCATAGTGTGATGATGCTCTCCTATGCACTACGATGTATACTTGATGTTGATGATGCATAAACAGTGCACACTGAGATGATGATGAGGAGGAGGTTGTATACCCTCTGATGATGATGCATACCTATGATGATGATGCATGTCGATGCATGCCTTATGATCAGTGAAATCAGTGCATAACTACTTTATGAGTGACTGGGTATGATGAGGTGTACAAGGGTGTACATGCGCAGACCTGGCAGTGTTGCAGCAGTGATGAGCAGATTACCAGCAGGATTGACTAGAGATTGATGAGTAGTATTGACCAACAGAGTGATGAGCAAAGATTGATGTGCAAAGCAGAGGTTGATTGTGCAGCAGAGCCATATGATAGCTTGCAAGAAGAATCTTGCACTTGAGGATTGGACTCCTCAAACCCTTCTTTGCTGGAGCTAAGAAAACCAGGATATGTCTTGGTTTGAGAATTGGTGCTCTTTTCATCAGTTGGTGCTGATTGTAATCGAGAAGATTGTTGTCTTCCATGTACAATAAATAAAGATTAAAATTCCATATATTCTTGTCTCTTTTGATGTGATGCTGTGCTTATGACTCAAGATGAATTTGATTATGCAATTGATGACATAATGATTGATATGCTCTGATTGACTAAAAGAAGGTAAAAAGTTTAAAATTGCTCACACACTGATTCACCGCCTCTCTCGGTGTGGCCATTGTGTCCAACAATTGGTATCAAAGTAGGGCTTCATCACAAGCCTTGCAAGCTTGAAGGAGATCTGGAGACACAATGGAAAAAAAAGCAAAGTTATCAAGCAATGATGTGTCTGTACTTGATGTTACAGACTATTTCGATTGGAGGAGCAAGATGAAGGAATATCTGAATAATTTTGGCGTTTGGGAGATTGTGATCAATCCACCTGCTCCATCAATCAAGAAGGGAAAATCAGCTGCACAGAAGGAAGCAAAGAAGGACAATACTACAGCCTTGAAGTTCCTTATGGATGGGCTTCCCAGCTCAGTGAAGGAAAGTGTAGGGGAGTACACTTCGGCCAAAGACTTATGGTTCAAGTTGGAAAGTGAGTATCAGAAGGCAAGACTAGAATCCGAAAAGACAGATCATGAATCAGAAGACAAGCCCCTGAAAGAGGTCACTCAAGAAGAAGAGAAGCAAGAAGAGGACTTCAGTAAAGGTATGAACTCTTGTGATTGTAATGATAGCTTGTGTGATGAAATTGAGAAAGTTCTTGCAGATGATGATGAAGGGCTATCAAAGATTGCACATGAGTTACATCTCAGGTTGTTGAATATTGATCTTAGAGCCAATTGGTTCCTGAACACAGTAAATCTGAACCAAACTGACTTCACGAAGTTCAAAAAGAAAATCTTGGACTCCTTGAATGAATATCAGCAGAAGACCATGACAATGAAAGTGTTGCTTGTGAAGCTCAAACACAAGGACAAAGAGTTGTGGGATCAGATGAAAGACAAGGATGCTGAAGTTGAACAACTAAAGATTGAATTAATCAGTCAAAAGGAAGAACCAGAAGAGCCTGTTGAAGAGCTTGAAGAAACTAGAGAGATCAATCATGATCTGAAGACTCAACTGGACAAAGCCAAGAGGATAGAAGAAATCCTGAAGATTCAACTGGAAGAAAAGGAGGAGACAATCCAGAGGCTGGAAATGGAGGCAGTTGGTCTCAGGAAGAAAGGTGAGAAGAATGAAGCTTTTGTCAAGTTCAAGGACAGTTCAGTTGTCGTAGACAAGATCTTGGATTTCCAGAGATCTCCACTTGGCAAAACCGGTCTTGGTTACAAGAAGGACAAGGAAAAATCTGAAGATGACACTTGGTCTCTGAAGACTCCAAAAGCAGGTCCATTAACGTCCAAAGATGCTCCCCATGCACATGCACATGACAACAAAGACCCTGATAGTTCAAGAATGCATCAAGGAGTTAGGTCTATTCCTCAAAGCAAGCTCAGCAGAGAAACAACTCCAAGATGGAACCAGAGCCCCAGGTATGAAAGTGGTTTCAATGGTTATTGTTATTTTTGTTCTAACTTTGGTCATAAAGCTATGGATTGTACACTCTACGGAAGAAGTGGTGGAAGGCCCATTGACTCAGTCAGATGCTGGACATGTAATCAAGTTGGACATGTTGCTCCCACATGTCACACATTGAGATGCTACACATGCAGTGGATTTGGTCACAAAGCCCAAGAATGTGCAAGTCAAAGAAGTCAACCGAGGAAGAGTCCTTCCTATACATCAGCATGAAGAACCAATGAACCTTGGAAGAAGACCAATGCAGGAAGAACTGAAGATCAGAAGACAAAGGCCTATAGTCAGGGACATTTTCAGGCATGGAGACATGAAGTTGATCAAAGAAGTGTTAGAAGTTCCAACAACTCAGTCAGATACTGGACATGCAACCATGTTGGTCACATTGTTGCATATTGTCATACGATGAGGTTGTTATAGTTGTAGTGGCCTTCGGCACAAATCTCAAGATTGTTGGAGTACACGGAAACAACCCTTGAGACGTTTCCTATACAGCTCATCCAATAAATCTAATACAGATGAAGGAACAAATGTTGAAAGGACAGATGCCAAAAAGCAAGTATGGATGAAGAAGAGCGAACAATTGTAGATTGGAGAGGTTGATCAGAGCAGGGAGGATGGTTGCCATATGGCAACCCAAGTGTAAGGTCTCACAAAGACCTTAGCACACCTTGAGTTCATGAGGATGGAGGATGAACTCAAAGAAGAAAGGATGATTACTCCAGGCGTACATAGAGGTCCTAGGATCATGCATATTGACAGGGGGAGCAATGACCAGTGACCAATGATTTCAGACACAGGTATGTGGACACCCTTTTCCATTGATGCCAAAGGGGGAGAGATGAAGACAAAAGAGGAGCATGAGTTGTTGTCATCAATGACAAAGGGAGAGATGGTTGATGAAAATGTCATTGATGTCAACATGGACTTGCAGTGGCCCAACAGGTTGTCATTGATGCCACCAAGTCCCACTTGTTGTGCCTTGGATCCCTTACAGAGTGGGTTTGAGCCTTGAAGCACCTTGTACCCAGTTCACAAGGTCCCTATACCCACAAGGTTGGATCTTGGAGCCACCACCATGTTGAAAATGCTAAAGACCTTATTGATGGTGCTGAAGACCCTTGAGATGGTGTGGAAGCCTCTGTGGATGATGGGGAAGCCCTAGATGGGTTGGAAAAGCATTAATGACCCATTCTGTGGTCATTCATGCTTTGATGATGTCATGGTACCCCAAGAGAAAGTGTAGCAACCCCACAGGTGATGTCATGTTGGAACTTGAGACTTGGAGGTCTCCTGGTGTGGTTGAGGTGGTTGAAGAAGCCTATGAAGCCCTTTGCTTGATGAAGAAGCCCTTGGAGCCACATTTGATGGCTTAGTGGTCCTTAAAGGTGATTATGTGGTCATTAATTACTTGATGAAGATCTTGATGCCCGTGTAGCCCTTGTTGTGGTCATGGAACCCTTGGAGATGGTCATCATGCATGAGAAGGTTTGGCACCCACATAAATGGCAGCATGATGACCCTTGGACACTATATGATCATTGATGGTGCATTTAGAAATGATTTGGGTCTTGGAATCCATACATATGGTGATTTGTAAGCCCATGATTGTTGGAGCCTTTGATATGATAGAATCTTTGGTCACGATGCCCTCATCACTTAGCGATGGAGTCCTATGTGATGGGCTTGAAGTCCATGGAAAGTATCTTGTTTTAAATATTAAATGATATCTTTGAAAGAGTCCTTGAAACCCTTGGATGTGGTGCCTTGTGTTTTGAACCCACACACTTTGTAGCTTGTTGATGGTGATGTATGGTCCTCTTTGTGGTTATATGGATATTGGGATGTAGATGGAGGTAGAGCCCATGGAAGTGCCTTGATATGTTGAAGAAGACTTTGAAACTCTTGTAGTTGGTGCAATGGTCTTTGGCACGCTCATGTGTGGGGTTTTTGATGTCTTGAACATATTGAAGAATTTAAGGGTATTAGACCAAGAATTTGCAAATAAACCCATCATAGGGAGATAGTACTCGTCAATCCATTTCTGTTGATATGTGTAGCATCTTCGAACTCCTTACGGTTGAAGAGATATGAATTTTTGAAGTTGGTGCACCACACCTTTTTTGGTTAGCCGACTAAACAAAAGAGAATTTAATTATTTGTAATTTTGAATTGTATGTCGGCCCAAGGTAATAACTTTCCTCAACCTATATAAATAGAATATCAAACATTTCATTTGTCCATCATCAATTCTCTTAGTATTTTTGCAACTCTTGGATAAAAGTGCGAAACTTTGGGAGGAGAAATTTATGGAAATCTTCACTAAAATTTGCATGACTTTCTCATACGGAATCAGAATTACAAAATTCTTGGTTCGTTGGAAATATTGTTACGAGGGCTATGTGGTGACATGATCTAGAGATTATTTTGGCTTTTATACTGTTTCTTCATCTCGTGATCTTTGAAAAGGTATGGTTCATGCTTTTGGGTTTCGCTTGTGATGGCACATGTCTCTCATGGATAGAGTGTTAATGTAATTGTAACTTCGGAAGATATTCACTGGTATATTTTATATTGTGTTTGCATTTTATTTTTGTACCTCCGACGGAGATGTTCATTCCTCTGATCAGGAGATTCATCATTGTATTTGTGTCATTAAAGTTATTGAGGATAACCCTCCCTTGTATGTCGGGGCATTAGTCCCCATAAATAAGTTGTAATTGGGTTATTAGACTCTCCTAGAGAAGTCGGCCTAGTAGAGGAAAAAGTCAAGTGGAAAATAGGGTATAAATAGAGAGAGTGACTTTCTATTTTAACACAAACTCACTCATCAAGTTCGCATGAGAGAGAGAGAGGATAAGCTCGCACAAGTGAGAGAGAAGCTGTCGAAGATCATCTTTATACTTTTGGGTTTTACTTTTGCTACTGGTGCTCATTTTACCTGTGAGGAAGTTGCGGGGTTTTCTCCTTTATGGTTTCCTCAAGGAAAATCTTTGTGTCTCTTATCTCTTGTGATTATTGGTGTGCATATTATTCTCTCAGATAAGATCCTAGATCATATTGAATAAACTGTAAAAATCTAACATGGTATCAGAGCCAAACTGAGAAGAATGCATAGTGCAACTATAGAAGCTAGGGCTTCTTACTTTTTGGGTCTCTCTCCACAGATCATCAAGAAAAGGAGGCTAGGCTAACTCGCCTTAAGAGGGTGCATCTTCCTGTCGAAGCAAAATCTGTTTCTGACCATTTTCATTTTTTTGCCTGTCACTCCTGCATGAAATTAGGGATTTTCACAGAAGTGGAATTTTGGAGTGCAATCAACATAGGATTGTTCTCCTCCTCAAAATCAAAATTTGGATACCAAGATCGAATTTTTTTTTGGGTAAAACTCTGGGAAAGTCAAACCCTAGTTTGACTCTGGACCAGAAAACCAGAACTGCAAAAGACCAGCTCCAGATCCAGCTCGGGCATCTCAAATTGGTAAGATCTAAATCTTTTGTATTTCCATTTGAGGTTCTCATTAAAGATGTCTCACCACACCAAGCTTGAGGATA
>LPNX010229502.1:1401207-1414336 GCA_001517045.1 Pseudotsuga menziesii
CAAAGATTGATAATAAGTTTATTATGATCTTGACAGGAAAGGAATTTGTTAATAAGTTTATTGGCTATCTCTTTTTCTTTTATGCATGTCTAGAGATCTAGATTTAACATGCTTTATAAGATTATATGCATGCTATTCTAATATCTCTGTTTATGTATTGACCGGATCTCACAAGCATCTTGGCAAGCCTTTGAATTAGTTGCAGGTTCCTAGCTAAGAGAGGGTGTTGATCTAGTTTGCTTTCTCACTTTCTTCAAACTTTCTCAAAGGCATAGTCCCTCGACATTCCATCGGAAAGCTCCGCGGCTACAAGCTTGCCGCCTTCTCTTTATCCTCTTAAAATTTAAAATCTACTTGGTTACTTGGTTCATAGCTTTGATTTGTTTAGATCTATCATCTTAGAGTGAAATTTAACATAGATCTATCTTCTTAAAGCTCATAATCTAAATCTTGTTCTTAAAAAAAGTTTCATAAGCATTCTAGATCTAGCTTTAGGGAAATCGTCTTTTTTAAATGGCATTTTAAAGAAAATTTGTAGCTTGCATTCATTAGATTTTTCTTTCGTAATTTAAAAGATAAATCCAACAATCAGTGCACATCATATTGGCTACCCAAAAGGCAACCCAATATCCCAAGGAAAGCTTGCTTTCCTTAGTTCCTTTTCTCACTTTTTTTTTAACTAGTTTTGACTTAGTTGTTTTCGGTTAAAACTTAAAAGTGTGTTGACCCAAAGGTACTTTCAAAGTGCTTTTGGGCATATTTAAGTTTAATAAACTTGTTGGTTTTTAGCATGTATAACAGAAAAGAGGAGGAGGTGCTGTCCGAAAAGTGACTTTTGGGCAATCCGAAACCCCCCAAGGGTCTCCCCATTTTCCGAAATATTTAATTTTTGCACTTTGTAAGCTCTTGGGTTCGTTCTGTATAAGAACCAAGAGGCATTATATCAGTTTACCTAAGTCACATGACACGAGGACACGGGACACAGAGGACACGAAAATACGAGTATTCGACATGAGACACGACGACCCCAGAAATAAGACACGGGGGACACATTTTATATATATATATATATATATATATTAAAAAAATACATAAAGATCTACATTTTTTAAAAACTAGAAGTATATACAATGTACATTAATCATAATATCATTCAATTGAAATTTGACAATGATGAATCAGTAATAAAATTATCAATGAATCATGAACTTTGAACCCTAAATTGCATATTTGATATTTCTCATTAAACCACAAAAATCAAAATGTATTACATAGATATCGAGAGAATGCCACCAACAAATACAAAATAGAGTAGATACTACTTAGTACCAAGTCTAGTATCTACTGTATTACTAGATACAAAATGAAAATACTAAATAGCCATAGGTAAGAATATCATAGCTCATCAATGGTACTAGCCATTGTCAATCGTCTTCCTGCTCCTCCATGCCAAAATTAACATTACTATCGTAGCCCTTTCCTCTATCCTCCTCCTTTATACCCTTTTTGACAGGACACATGTCCAGAAATTAGGACACGTTCCTGGCAAGTGTCCGACACGTGTTGGAAAGTGTCCAGATTTTGGGACACGGAAATTATGGTGTCGGACACGTATTAGGGCAAGTGTCGTGTCCGACACGTGGAATACGGGACACGAGCCCTATTTGGAAGTGTCCTATTACTTAGCAGTTTACTGATATTGTAAGCGCTGGTAATAAAAAATAATTTCGAATAGGCTCTTTCGAGCCCATTCCCCATCCCCCCTGGGGGGATTTGCGTCCTTTTTTCCTTTTTTTCATTTTCCCTTTTTTTTGCTCTTGATTAGTTTTATTTATGCAAAATAGTGTACTTTGATTACTTTCATCATATCTTCCATATTATAAAGTCAAAGTAACGTTAATACTTACCCCACAAATCTCGATTGAACCGAAAGGTGAAAGAGGATCGTGGTAGATTTAATTAGAGAACCTGTGGTTTGTTTTATTTTTGCTACTTCATTATTCACTATTAATTTTTGCAAGCAATCAATTAAAATCAACCCCCTCCTTGATTCCCCGATTGAGGTCCACTTGGACTGAAAGAGGTTCCTGAAGGGTTTTCTTTCTAATAAAAACACATCGATTAAAATTTACTAAAAATTACAAAGACTCCAGTGTGCATGCTCTGTGTTTTGGTTGTGGTTTGTCCGATCAGTCAAGCTGCATGAAAAGCAATGTGAGTGACTATATTAATTAGGTTTCACTTTCCCCAATTAACCACCATCAAGCGAAAATCCAACGCCTTAAACAAACCGTAAGCGGTGGCAAAATACCCAAAGGAGTGGGAACAACTAGAAAGTGACCTCGAGGCGTCGATCTCTGTTACACCCTAACGAATGTATTATGAACACAGTCTTCGAGACTCCATCCAGCCCACAAACATCTTGCAGGTAGTTGTGAAGGTTTTTTTTTTGACATACTCCAAGTACCCCTCGGGTATATCTGGAGTCCCCCCTCGCCTAATTTAATCCACTCATTTTTCATATTAAGTTAAAAAGTACCAAGAGACAATTGCAAAACATTCACTCCAAGCACATGCAAGCACATTTAATCATTTTTGCAACTCCATTTTAAGGCACTGGTTATTTGTTTACTTCTTTCGATATATATATTGTGTGTCAGCATTGTGCTTACTTGTGTTTATTTTTCATCTTGTTATCTGTGGTTCTCAATTGTTAATTTCAAACTCCTAAGCAACTTATTCAATTTAATTCCATCATACTAAAGTAATTAGCCTTAGTAACTTAATAGGGTCTACCCCTCTTGGCTTCGTTAGGAGTTGAGCCTAAACGAAGGAATCAATAACAAGGTGACAGCCTTGATTTGAGACTTGCCCCCAAGGACACACCGAGTGGCTTGAAGATTTCTGCCACGTCCCCCCCAGGTGTGTGAAAGGCGGTAACACCACTGATTGCACTTGCATGCATCAGTTTAGGAGCCTCCTAGATCAATCTCTACAAATTAGGAGCCACTGGGAGTGCCAATACCAACCAAGGTCAGTTCAGTTGAATTGGTGACTAGTCAAGTTCAGTTAGGAGTCGATTACATTCAGTTCTACTCAGTTAGCGCTAGGATTGCATGGCTGCATGCAGGTGAGGCGCATTTACTCACCTACCTCAGTCAGTTAGACTAGTCAACACTGAATTGGACACTTGATTGTGATTTAGAACTCCGATGAACTCCGATAATGATTTAGACAAGGTCAGTTAACCATTCAGTCAAGTATAGTCTAATAAATTCGAATTTCTTCACATGGATTCGAATTGCATGTGGCTATTTACCCATTATACTTCATTGTAATTATTATCTAATTACTATTGATTAATGAAAGCATTCACAGTTGCAAGCCATTTTTGCACTGTTTCATTTTTGCACTGTTTCATTCTTCAATTACTGAGTAAATTGTGTGATCATATATTTTGTGAGTTGTGTGTTGATCCATAGATCTATGTGATCAATTTAATATGTTATCAAAGCCTCGGCAGGACAAGGCACTTCTACTATAGATCTATACTTGGATAAAAAAAAAATTGAACAACTTTGATCCTTCCAGTACTACACCAAAAGCGGAGAATTTACCACTTAATATCCCAAGTAAAGGAATTGTTCATCAAGCTTGCTTGATCAATTATGCTGGGTGTGATGAAAATTCCAAAAGTGCAGACTGTCGACCTTATTTTGTCTATTTGATTGTGTGATTTACAGGTTTATCAGTCTCCTTCACAGCATTCGCTACAAGTAGCTCAGTCTCCTTCACTGCATTCGCTACAGCAGCTCAGTGCTCTTCTTTGCATTCTAAATGGCTCCTCCAATGGACCTTCTCACTCCTTTCAACTACCACCAGTGGAAGGAGGACATGGAGATGCAGCTACGCTCCAAAAGACTCTTTAGACTCACAATGGAGACAGAGAAATAGCCAATTCATTATGTTGACAAATAAAAGTACTGGAATAGGCTTGATGAAGCCTATGGATGCTTGTGCCTCTCAATCTCTCAAGATCTTCTCTTCCACATCAATGGATTGAAGTCTCCCAAGGAGGTTTGGGATAAGCTTGCCTCCTTATTTGACAAGCAGGATGATCTAAGGATCTATCAGCTGGAGAATGAGCTGATCTCTCTCCATCCAACCAATTTCGAAACACTAAATGACTTCTTCACAAAATTCAAGCATCTAGTGTTCTAATTGAAGTTGTGCAAGGTTGAGAAGGAGGATGATCAACTCATCCTTGCCATTCTCTCCAAACTTGGTGCAGACTATTAAGTCTTTGTATCAACATTTCATTCTGTGAAGCTCTCTACTCCAAACTGGAAGATGTCTACTCTTAACTCTTTCATTGAATCTCTCACTCAGGAGCATGACAAGTTGATCCAAATGGGGATCATTCGATCTTCCAGAGATCGAGCACTTGTTGTAGGAGGACCTAAGGTAGTGAATGATAAAGGGAAGCAAAAGAATGAGCCTTCTGTAGAGAAGAGTAGTCAAAAGAGCCTTCAGGTTTGAAGAGAAGCAAGAAGAATGGCAAAGGAAAGACACTTTGTTCTTACTATGGAAGGGGCTTTCATCCAGAAAGCACTTGTATGAGAAGAACAATTGATGAGATGTCTCTTCTTCTGAAGAAACATAACATTACTGTACCTGCTAGCGCAAGGAAGGCTGACCATAGAGAAGAAATTGAAGAATATGAAGAGACATGCCATGCACTGAAGGCTAGCTACTCAACAGCACATGCTTTCCTCATTGATTCTGGAGCTTCCAATCACATGGTTGCACCCAGAGAATCATTCTCTTCTTTGCAGTCTTTTGATGGTCCTAGTATTCATATGGGCAATAACAGTAAGGTTCAAACCAAAGGGAAGGGCTCTATCAAGCTTTAACATGGAAAGCTCAAAGATGTGCTCTATGTTCCCTCCCTAGCTGCAAACCTATTATTTGTATACCAGATGACTCATACTGGCTCTCCAAAGCGAGTCATATTTGGTCCTGACTCAGTAGAGATCACAGATATCTCTACTGGGAACATCATATCGAAGGGTGCTGCAAATCATGCCTCCAAGGCATATGAGTTCTCACACTTCATGCCATTTTCAGAACCAGTGCACTCTCAGCAGCCACTTGCAAGGGAAGGTAAAAACATTTAATCTACTTCTTTTGCAGTTTCCACTAGTATTGTAGATCTAGCTGTATCAGTTTACGAGATTGAGATTCAAGGTGACTCAGATCTAGATCCAGTCCCTACTTCCAAGATGGAAGCTAGGAAGATGACTAGAAACCCATCTGACACTTAGAAGGGAAAGACCCTTGCGCTATGTCATGCAATCTTACCTCCTTCAGAGAGATTCAATAGACTTCCTGCAAGATGCTAGATGGCTAGGGCTTAGTCTCACTACATTCAGAAGAATAGAGTTGATCATACACCTCTTCATCTAGCAAGAGACAAAGGTTACATTCCTCCTTCCTTCCATCATCATTTTGGGAGAAGATGGAGAAGTCTACATACTAGGCCCCAGGATACCTGTGCACAAAACATCATGCATGCTGCTTCGCTACATCACGGAGATTGTAGCAACACATTTTCAAGTTTTTCAAACTTGAATCCTGATTCTATCTGCTTAGTTAGAGGGGCGGCTTTTCTCCCATGTGGTTTTTTCCTAGCTCCTTATATTGAGCAGTTACTTTACTTTACTTGATGTAATGGGTGACCTATGGTCTTAGTTACCAGGGCCCACAGATTCTCCTAGTTAGCATTCAGGGGGGGTGTTAGGATTATTAATCCTCCCTTGTCCAATTTGGTCATATGTCTAAATTAAGAGTCATGTCTAAATTGGGAGTCCTTCCAGTCTATTTTTAGTCACTAGCACCACTGGGTCCACTTGGCCTAATTGGGGCACATGTTCCAGTTACTAAAGTGTGGGGAACACTAATTGAGGCCTACTGCCACTGATTGTACTTGCATGCATCTGTTTAGGAGCCTCCTAGATCAATCCCTACAAATTAGGAGCCACTGGGAGTGCCGATACCAACCAAGGTCAGTTGAGTTTAGTTGGTGACTAGTTAAGCTCAGTTAGGAGTCAGTTACATTCAGTTCTACTCAGTTAGCGCTAGGATTGCATGGCTGCATGCAGGTGAGGCGCATTTACTCACCTACCTCAGTTAGTCATTAGAGGAAATTTGGGGTCTAAAATAGGCCTTATAAGAAAATGCGCCAACAATAAGTTCTTGTGAGTTGGAATTCAAGCACCAATAGAATTCCAATACAATTAGTCAACCATAATGGTTGAATTGACATATTTGTCATAAAAAAAACTACTTTTTTTGTTCGTATTTTCGACATATCTCTCTGTGTTTTCAGGTATTTCATGTGTTTGGGGTAGCAGGGTCTGTCAAAAGTATGCAGTGTGGGTACTTGTTGGATGCGGGATCAAATTCCGCGTCCAACGAGCTCTCCCGATCGAAATTTGAGTTAAAACACAGGGAGATATGTCGAAAATATGAACACAAAAAGTAGTTTTTTTTTCCTCCAAAATTAATAAATATTATTTTATTATTTTCCTTAGGAGGCCCATTTTAGACCTCAAAACCCCTCTAATGTAGACTAGTCAACACTGAATTAGACACTTGAGTTGTGATTTAGAACTCCGATAATGATTTAGACAAGGTCAGTTAACCATTCAGTCAAGTAGAGTCTAATCAATTCGAATTTCCTCACATGGATTCGAATTGCATGTGGCTATTTAGCCATTGTACTTCATTGTAATTATTATCTAATTACTTTTTATTAATGAAAGCATTCACAGTTACAAGCTATTTTTGCACTGTTTCATTCTTGAATTACTGAGTAAATTGTGTGATCTATTTTGGGAGTTGTGTGTTGATCCATAGGTCTATGTCCTCAATTTAATATGGTCGTTATGAGAAACTTGTTGTAAACACCCGTAATGAGAAACCTCACATAAACACATTAGTTTAGTTGTCATTTAATATATATGCTCAATGAATCAAGTACGTACATACCATAGCCTTCTCCTAAGGCTTGGACAAAATCCAACCACCTAAGATGCCCTAGCTAGGGTTAGTCAAGAAACCTTAGCTCCTTCAAGTGCAAAAATCCCCCCAACACTATCTCCATGGCAAAATGTCTTCCTCCTCTTCTTCTCCAAGTACATCCAAGGCTTTCCAATCCCTAATCTCTAGCCTCCAATGGATGAAACCCTAACCCTAGAATCACAAATGCTCCAAGAGATGAAGAAACCCTTGCACCCAAGAGAGAGAGATCAATGTACAAAGGATTACCTCAAGAGAGAAATCGTCCACCTCGTCATATGCTCCACTAGGGTTTCCTCATGAACCTTAGCACATTATGAAGGGAGCAATTCAAAAAAGAGGTAAGAATGAATGTGTGATGTGACATGTTCTTTGGAAAGACTCTCCTTCCTCTATTTATATAAGGTAAGAGAGGCCAACAATATAACACGGGTCAGCCTAAGCCTTACAAGCAAGCCTACTAAACTTAAGTAAGCCATGCACAAGTGAAGCACTCCACTCTTGGAGTACAAGTATCAAGCTCCAATGATGATGTCATGCACATGGTGATGTAGTTATGCAAGGCAAGTCCACACCACTCCATCCTAAGCATCCACGAATTCCATCTGTGCTCCAAAGCCAAGTACTCCATTGGGGAAACTACCCATTCAAGAACACTGTCAAAGTCCTAGGCAGCCCCAAGCCATCTCCAATCTTTTGAACAGGAAACCAAGATGCCACATGCCATCTAGGACTTGTAGCCCTCCTCCACAATGCAAAACCTCCACCAGGTGAATCCTCCATGTGGTTATCATGTAGGGAGTCTACCATCTAGGCAAAAGATCTCCAATGCCCTAGGGAAGAACACCTAGCTAGTGATCATCTGAGCTCTGGCAACTTTTGAGCAAGCTATCACAAGTGTGCATATCCATCACGGACCATCCCTCATGCTACAATCCATCTTGGACCATTTAGGGGCTGAACATATGCCATGTACCCCAAATCTCATGAAGCACCCCAAACATGGTGTAAACACTTGGAGTAACCTGAAAGTCTAACATTGGTAAGTATTATAATACTTCTAAGAAAGCTAGTTAGTTTATGGTGATACTAAATTCAATGTTCCTAAATCTCATACTCAAAAACATAGAGGGATTCTAGAGGATATAAAAGATCTGAGATCTTCTGCATTATCCAATCTTACAGATGAAATTATTTTTAAAAAACAAGTACTGGCAAAAAGATTAAAATAATTCCTAAAGTGAGTCATCATTGTAGAATAGAATGTTTCCATTGAAGGATGAAACATTTTAGATAGACTTGATGCAGTCCAAGAAATCCTTTACTTAATCTAAATTGTAAGGATGGCTCTGAACATCAAAATTGGCATGAGCAAAGCTCATGATAGAATAAAGATTGGGTGCCCATATTGACAGAATTGAATACGCTAGGTTTTAGTAAAGAAACCCTTCATGGGACATATAGCTCTATGTTCTTAGTGAAAGACGGAATCCTGATCACTCTGACAACAAAGTAATTGGTGAAATTTGGAAGTACACTAAGGCAGGAGACCCCTTACATAGTGGCAGGAGATGGACTTAGCGATATCTACAGAAAACTCAATTTGCAAGGTGTGCTAAACGCTATCCAAATAGACAAAAAAATTGAGCATAATTCACTAGCAATTTGTTGATGATACTATCATTGCACCGAGAGAGGAAAGGCATTCTTACAGCTTTAAGTGGAAGAGATGTGTCATGTCTGCCACACGTGTCACACTAATAAACTGAAATGGAAAAAAAACTTACATCCAAAAGTTAATGTCAAAAAAGGACAAACAAAATAAGTGGACCTTTTTAAGCTAATTACCATAACTTTTAAAAGATAAATAAACTAGCATAGATACATCTAACCCCAGTTTTGATCAAGGCCTTTTTAATTGCTCTTGATGCTTATTAGATCGGGGGTTAAGATGGGCCTATGCTAGTCTTTACGTGAGACATGCCAAGGGAAACTATAGCTCATAGAATAACCCATAAGAATAGACTTTTACCTAGGAGTGTTAGAAGTGGAAATAAACAACGATAAAACCTTCATCCAATAATGATGTATACAAAGATATAGATTATAGAAGAAGCAATTATAAGAATATGGGGGAAAAGTTAAATAAGAAGATTTTCTTCAACTATCACCAATTGAGTTTGGGATTGCATGCAAGAGAAATTCAGGAAACTGTCTTAAATTGAAGCAAAAAATGGCTCTCCCTCCTAGGAAGAGAAATTCTCATAAAACCCATGCTTTTAATCCACTCTCTATACATACAACTAGAAATAGTATTATGGTTTATGTTAACGAATCCAAAGTATCAACCTAAAGATTAAGTAGGCCTAGGAAAAAATGGCCTAGTGATAGTAAAAACCCTTGCATGGTTCAAAGTTCAAACATCAATTATGAGTGGAGTACCAAAAACTATATTGGTTTATAGACGAGAACATACAGATTTCAAAACCTTCAATTAAAACAAAGTCTATTTAAGATTCGAAACCTATAGATAAAGTAATTACCATTCAACAGTGTGGAAAAAAATAACCGAGGCCTAAGTCAAATCATATGGATAGTGGTTTATGACAAAGCACTTCTAGAAGACAGAAGAAAGTGTTGGGATTGAAAGGGCCAAAGAAATGCTATCCATGCAAAACACACGAGAAAATACAAAGAATCTATTTTAGGGTCAAATATATTTTGGGATTATGGATGGAGAAAAATTGCTTAAATAAATTAAAGAGCTGGACTGAATCAAAACTTAAACCACCCGATCAAATGGTCAATATGGTTCATCAGCTAAATTCAAGAAAGCAAAGAATAGGCACCCAAGAAATCAAATGAAGATTTTGGAAATTGAGATTGGTATAACAATCTAGATGCTATTTGGAAGATCTTTTATTCCGAGGTCCTTAATTGGAGCATTTGTAAAATCAATTTTGGATGATTAAATTAAATAAGTTCTTCTGAACTGACAAATATATTCTTGTTATCTACTTTTGGCTTTGTTATTGCCGCTTAGTGTACGAACTCTGATTGCTTGGAAATAATGTCTTCCCTCCATATTGATCAATGAGCTAGGAAAGGAAATTGTCGAATTAAGTGCTTGTGAGTATTACTTAGTTATCAGGATAGTAGATGCTTTTTCATTAAATTTAGATTAAAATATGACAGCTTCGAAAATGATTGTTGCAGGATATAATGTGGGAGTATCTGGAGGATCTCAAAGTTCCACAAATCTGGTTATGCCCCAACAGCATGGCGGGCAATCAAATTTCTCTACCTATTCCAACCCACAATTTGGTGGGCAGTCAAATCTTTCTAATGTTCCCACCATACCACATGGTGGGCCCTCAAATTTTTCTGGCCTTCCCAGCCATCCTTCAAATTTCACCAATATTGCTAATCTGACTCAGAATCCACTACATCAGCCAAACTATGGCAATGCTCCCAACATTACACAAAACCCAAATTATGGGCATCCAAGACAACCACCTCCACAATAACTTTGATTTGGAAAATGCTGTCGTCAGCAGATTAAATTGGGACCGTAGCTGGAGAAAATTATGAAAATATCAAAGTTATTCTTCAGTTGAGAAATACGAAGGATGTAAACTGAATGTTTTTTCTGCTTCACCTTTTATTAGAAGACTTTTGTTAAACGAGTGCATCTATTTGTTTCTTTCTTTCTTTAGGTATGGAGATGATTACTTAAGATAACTGAATATAATTGGGCTTGCTTTCTGGTCAAGCATGCTATACTTGAAGCTTCTGTATGAGCAATCATCTTAATACGTCGAGAGATATCATTTCCAACAATGGAGTTTGGTTATAAATTTTCTCCATAATTCAAGTATGAAATGGTTTTTGTAATAATTTTGTAAGTCTGCAAAGTTGATATAAGATGCCATTTATGTTTTTGCGCCGAGAGGTGCTCTACAGCCCAGTATGGGGGAGATCTTGTAACGTTATGTAGCGTTACATAAAGTTACATAAAAAATTTAATTATCCTACAAAATAAATGTCGGCCACAAAAACAGCCTAATATGGGGGAGATGTTATAATGTTTCTACCTAACAAAACAATAAAAAATAAAAAAGTTAATTATCTGCCAAAAAAGATGTCGGTTAGAAAAACAACACAATATGGGGGAGATGTTGTAATGTTCCTATTTAACAAAATAATAAAAAATAAAAAATTGAATTATCCGCAAAAAAAATGTTGGTTGTGCACATGGGTTTAAAACCATGTGCAAGGCCTCCTAAACAACCCATGGTTTTATTTTACGTGGTTTAGGAGGGCCTTGCAAATGGTTTTAAAACCATGTGCAAGGCCTCATAAACAACCCATGGTTTTGTTGTACATGGTTTAGGAGGTCGTTGCAAATGGTTTGAAGACCATGTGCAAGGCCTCCTAAACAACCTCGTGGTTTTAGGAGGGCCTTGCACATGGTTTTAAAACCATGTATGGGGGAGATGTTGTAATGTTCTTTCTTAACAAAATAAAAAATATTCAATGTCGGCCGTAAATAATATTAAATATCAATAATAAAAATATTATATGTCGGCCGTAAATAAAAAGATGTGTCTTTTGGTCTGAATCACACCAAAGGTGATAGTTGAGTGCAATACTTAAGAAGAGGTTTGCACCTCCAAAGATTTGATCCCTCTCAGCGCTTGATAGAGCCTAGGATTTGGATCTATGCTGGTATTTTGAAGCAATACATCTATGATGTCGCGAGGTGCTCTACAGCTCAGTATGGGAGAAATGTTATAACACATAACGTTGTGTAACATTATGTAACATGTCGTTTCTATAATAAAGAAAAATGCAAGTGATATGGGCTTATACAAAAAAAAGTTAAATTATATTGATTTCATTTTAAACCTAGATATATCAAGCACATAGAGGGATCAAATAGGTGTAATTTTTTTCTTAATGTGTAAACATTTAAAATAAAATTAAAATAAATAAAATTAACCTCAAGAAATTGGATCCCTATCGGTGCTTGATAGATCCGGGTTTAAGATGGATCTATGTTGGTCTAGTTATTGTACACAACGCCATGTGTACAACAATTGCCATTCTATACCTGAAATGGATCTTCATTTAGGACTTCTCTTTGGGCACAATGCACAGCCACACGCTTAGATGTTCTTACCTAGTATGATAGATAATGCACCTTTACATTGAATAACAATGCTCGAAATTGTTGAGGCTTTGTTAAAAATATGTTTTTTCCATTTTAGGCTCCATGTCATGTTTGCCTTCATGTAGTGTTGCTTTTAGTTATTTGTTTTGCTAAAAATAGAAATGAAATTTGCTAAACTTGTTTCTATTAAAATGGAATACTAAATTATGATTTTTTTTTCTTTTCTCTTTCTAAGGAAAGCCAGCTCTCTAAGTACTTGTGACCCATAGATGGTAAATTCTTGGTGCTTAAGTGTTGATATATTTGTAACTTCGAAATGTATTCACTTGTATATCTTATGTATTGTACCCCGATGTTTATTCCGGGAAGTATCTGTAATGTAATTGAGTCATGTCATGCCCCGATGTTTCGATCGGGAGATTCAATAATGTAAACAAGTCATGTAAAGTCATTGAGGTTAACCCTCCATTGTAAGTCGGGGCAATAGTCCCCACAATTGAGTCAAGGTTAACCCTTTTTGTTGATTGGAGGGCAAAGTCCCCACAGTTGTGGGGCACTAGGGTTATTAGACTCTCCTAGAGATGTCGGCCCTAGTAAGTAATTGTTAAGTGGGGCCGACTTGTTGAAGTGGACATTAAGTGAACGAAAGAATATAAATAAAGAGTGAGCGTCTCTATTTATCACACACACACTCACTCACTGGGGTGCATGAGTGAGAGAGGAGAAGCTCTCTCAAGAGAGAGAGAGAGAGAGAGAGAGAGAGAGAGAGAACAGCGGTGCATTAGAGGAATTTTGGGGTCTAAAATGGGCCTCCTAAGGAAAATAATAAAATAATAGTTAAAATAATAAAATAATAGTTAAAATAATAAAATAATA
>LPNX010229502.1:1414474-1435807 GCA_001517045.1 Pseudotsuga menziesii
AACGAGTACCCACACTGCATACTTTTGACGGACCCCACTACTCCCAAAACAAGAAATACCTGAAAAAACGTGATGATGTCGCTACCCCAAAAACAAGAAATACCTGAAAAAATGTTGTGATGATGACATCATTATCACGTTTTTTCAGGTATTTCTTGTTTTGGGGGTAGTGGGGTCCGTCAAAAGTATGCAGTGTGGGTACTCGTTGGATGCGAAATCAAATTCCGCATCCAACGAGCTCTCCTGGTCGAAATTTGAGTAAAAACACAATGAGATATGTCGAAAATACGAACAAAAAAAGTAGTTTTTTTTAATGACAAATATGTCAATTCAACCATTATGGTTGACTTATTTTATTGAAATTCTATTGGTTCTTGAATTCCAACTCACAAAAACTTATTTTGGCACGTTTTCTTATAAGGCCCATTTTAGACCCCAAATTTCCTCTAATGGATATCATCTTTTCAGTCTTTGGGTTTTACTGCTGCCATTGGTGCTCATTCTATCTCTGAGGAAGTTACGAGGTTTTCTCCTTTATGGTTTCCGCGAGGAAAATTCTGTCTCTCTTGTCTCTTGTGATTTTTGTTGTGCATGTTATTCTCTCAGATAAGATCCTAGATCATATTGCCTAAATGATAAAAATCTAACATGGTATCAAAACTAACCTGAGAAAAAGACATTATGTAGCTACAAAATCTAGGGCTTCTTACTTTTTAGGTCTCTCTCCACAATCCATCAGCAAAAAAGGCTAGGCTAACTCTCCATTGAAGGGCGCATCTTTCTCTCGAAGCAGAATTTGATTTCGGGCATTTTCAATTTTTGTTGCAGGAAATTAGGGCTTTTTATAGAAGAGGAATTTTTGAGTGAGCCCGACATAGGATTTCTCTCCTCATCAAAATCGAAGTTTAGAGACATGGGTCAAGATTTTTGGTTGGGTGAAACTCTGGGAAAGTCAAACCCTAATTTGAGCCCGGGTCGGAAAAACCCTAAATACTAAAACTGATAAGTTTTGGTACATTCGCTATATCTCGAGATTTCAAAAGTCTCAGAGGCTGAAGCTTTCACAGGTTGAATATAAATTCCTGAAGTACACTGTGTCCAAGTTTCAGCCTCAGATTCACTATATTCTAGGAGATATGATTCCTCCAAGTTAGGGTTTCAGCCTCTTCCAGGATTCATCACTAAACATGACACCTAGGGAGAATTGCTATATCTCGGGCTACGAAGGTCCAAATGAAATTTATCAGGATGTTTCAAAAAGGGCCTGAATTGTACTTTCTGTGGTACAAGTTTCAAACCCCGAAAATGTAACAGTGACACGTGGCAGTCCTTACAACTTCGCTATGCTGAACAGTCCTGAAACAGGTCACCTTGGGAAAACGCTCATAAGTCCCAATTGGTGAAACTAATTCTGATGAAACCTATGGTGTGGGAACAAGGACAGACGAGGTTACCTCAGTACGAAATTTCAGACATAGAGGAGCAGTAATTTCGGAGATGCCGTAGAAACAGTATCAGGCATTTCTGCAGAAGAAATTAGTAAACTAGGGCTTCCTATTTCGGGAGCTTCCTTCCATTGTTTTCAGAAAAGAAGTACATTGGACAGCTTTCCTTGAAGAGATCTATCCTTCTATCCAATCATATCTAAAAGATTCCAAGTTTTGAAAATTAGGGTTTTTTTGACAAACCCTAGATCAGCCAGCTCCAGAACTAGGACAGACACCTCAAATTGGTAAGATCTAATCTTTTGCTATTTACAGTTGAGGTTCTCATTTCAAGATGACTAATCACACTAGCTTGATGAAAAGTTTGGTGAGGCCAACAACTTCCAAGCATGGAAGTATAGGATCTCATTGGTTCTTGAAGAAAATGAATTGGACACCTACATAAGTAAAGAGGTTCCAATTCTAGAGGGAGATGAGGCTAAAAGGCTTACACAAGAAGAACTTGGTCAAGGCCAAGAAGATCATTGTTGATTCAATCATGAATCACCTTATACCACAAGTGTCTTCCCTAAAGACACCGAAAGAGATGTTTGATTCCTTGATCAAGCTATTTGAAGGAAAGAACATAAATCGGAAGATGACTTTGAGAAAACAGTTGAAGAATGTGAAGATTCAGAATGCAGAGACCATACAATCATACTTTACAAGGGTCTCTCAAATCAAAGAACAACTTGAAGCAGTAGAAGAAGAAGTGGAAAATGAAGAAGTTGTGATAACCACCTTGAATGGCCTCCCAGGATCATGGGATTCATTCATTCGAGGAATGTGTGCCAGAAGGAAGTGATTACTTTCAGCATACTCTGGGAAGAGTGCACACAAGAAGCTCAACTCATAATAAGAGAAAAGAAGATGAGAGCCACTGAAGATCAAGCTCTCACCATCCAAAGAAGATACCTCAAGCGATGAAGAATATGAAGAACTCAATTCTTGAAGAGTCTCTTATCTATATTGAGCATTTGGATAAGAAATGATGAATGAAGAAGATAATAAAGCTGAAGGCTCAAGAAGGAGTCTACCCACGAAACAAATAAAGATAAGTATTCAATTGTCATTTCATGATATTGTTTTGTTATGCACTTGTTTATATTTAGTTGATGTGTTATGCATGATAGAATGTTTGCATTAATGACAGTATACTATTAATATGCATGTGATGGGTAAGTACCTCATGGTGCTATACAACTCTCCATTGCTACTTATCTATAATGAAACATTTTTGCTGACATATTGGATTAGTGCACAATCTCAATGTTGTCCTGGTAGAGATGGAAGGCATCTAGAAATTTTTCGTGAGATATGGATGAATGTTGTATTGGCTAAAATAGTTGCATGATTATATCTTTATGCATAAGAATTTACCATTATGAATATGCATTATGAAATGTTTCTAATCATACAACTAGTGCATTTGACTTGTAGGAAAGATCGCGTACAATTGCCTACAAGAAAAGAATGATAAGACTTGTTCCGAAGAACAAGTGACGACAGTTCAAGATTCACTCTAATAATCCAAAATGAAAAATGATGTCTAGGATGCAGTATCGAGACTTGAAGGAAAGTTCGTAGTTCCATCATGCAGTAGATGGAAACATCGTGGGATACAATGCAGGATTCGTAGCACGAGGCTTCTCACGGAAAGAAGGCATAGACTACGAAGAGACATTTGCAGCCACTGGAAGTGAAGTCACATGACAGGCAAAATCATGTGTGCAAATGAAAGAAGGCCTTGAACGAGCTCAGAAGACACCCATGGGATAACACGTACATGAGGAGCTTGAAGATCACCTAGAGTGATGGAGATCTTAACCTTTGGTACAAGGTTGAAGATGAAATCCTATAGAGAATGACAACATTAGAGGAATTTTGGGGTCTAAAATGGGCCTTCTAAGGAAAATAATAAAATAATAGTTAAAATAATAAAATAATATTGATTAATTTTGGAGGAAGAAAGAAAAAAACTACTTTTTGTGTTCGTATTTTCGACATATCTCCCTATGTTTTTACTCAAATTTCGATTCATCATCACGTTTTTTTCAGGTATTTCTTGTTTTTGGGGTAGCGGGGTCTGTCAAAAGTATGCAGTGTGGGTACTCGTTGGATGCAGAATCAAATTTCGCATCCAATGAGCTCTCCCGATCGAAATTTGAGTAAAAACACAATGAGATATGTCGAAAATACGAACAAAAAAAGTAGTTTTTTTTAATGACAAATATGTCAATTCAACCATTATGGTTGACTTATTTTATTGAAATTCTATTGGTTCTTGAATTCCAACTCACAAAAACTTATTTTGGCACGTTTTCTTATAAGGCCCATTTTAGACCCCAAATTTCCTCTAATGGCTCACAGATGGGTGTGAGAAGAACGTTTTCAAGATAAAGGAGAATGATGCTCCGCTTCAGAGGGAGTGACTGTAGAAGATCCCGAGGTTCTACATGGTACGACATGATAGATAACTTAGTAATGACTCTCGGCTTTACTGAGAGTAAAGCGGATTCGAACCTTTTCTTCAAGGTTGAAGGTGGAAGACCAGTGATGCTCCTGTTATATGTCGATGACTTGTTCCTGACAGAAAAGAGGAACTCATTAAAGTTGCAAGAAGGAGACTTACTGTCGAGTTCGAGATGAAGGACTTGGATATGATGCACTATTTTCTAAGCATGGAGGTGTGGCAAAATGCGAATGGAATCTCCCTGGGACAAGGGAAGTATGCAGTAGAGATCCTGAAGAGGTTCAAGATGATGGACTACAAGGCCATGACCACACCTATGGCATTGAACCTGAAGTTGTTGAGTGTTGCTTCATCAGAGATGGTTGATGCCACGATGTATCGTCAAATGATTTGTTCCTTGATGAACCTGACGAATACGAGACCAGATATTTGCTTTGTTGTGAACACATTGAGACATGTTCACCTGATGGTTGCAAAGCATGCAGTGAGGTACCTAAAGGGTACAATTGAGTATGGGCTCAAGTATAATGCGAATCAGAAGATTAACCTGGAGGGTTATGTGGATTTGTATTGGGCAGGAAGTGCCATTGATAGGAAGAGCACTTCGAGGTGCTACTTCAATATGGGATCAAGTGTGATCTCTTGGTTGGCAGGATGGAGTCCTGCATGGCGTTGAGTACAGCTGAGTTAAAAGATGTTGCCACTTGCTATTTGGGAGGTAGTATGTTTTCTTTGAAAACTACTATTTGACTTGGTTGATCTGACTTGCATTTTTGTATGATGCGGAGAGGAGCAGTGATCCAGATCGAGATCTCTCGAAAGAGGGAGTTCTAGCATAGTCGGTGAGATAGGTTGTCTGAGCATAAAATCCTGGTGAAGCTCGCAGATTTCTCAGACCTAATCAGTCCTATAGGTTGTCCTCGGATGTAATCGGTCCTGGCGAAGCTCGCAGATTGTCCTTGGATGTAATTATCCCTGATGTGATTCTATGCTAGAAATGGCCAGAGTGAAGTTTGATTACTTCAGGGAGAAGCTTGGTGTTCTCCAGATCGAGGTTCCTTCCAAGGGGAAGTGATGAGTCCATGAGCCCTTCTGACATGGTGAGAGGATTGGTTCCTTCCATGGTTAGATGTAAGTGCAAAGATGCTCTGATATGATTGTGGGTTGTGTTACCACATGATCAGTGCAGAGCCATTCTAATGTGATTGAGGGATGTGTTTCCACATGATCAGATATAAGTGTTGAAGGCCATTCTCTAGGAGAATGGAGGCACCTGGTCAGTTACCAAGAATACTCAGCTTAGTGCTGAGAGGCCATTCTCTGGGAGAATGGAGACACCTGGTCAGTTATCAGGAATACTCAGCTTAGTGCTGAGAGACCATTCTCTGGGAGAATGGAGGCACCTGGTCAGTTACCAGGAATACTCAGCTTAGAGTTGAGAGCCCTTCCATGGATGGTAGTAGTTGTGTCCTACCATGCCACTGGTTGTAAGTGGTGGGCCCTTCCACAGATGATAGTAGGTGTCTCCTATCATGTTGATGGTTGTAAGTGATGAGCCCTTCGACAGATGATAGTAGGTGTGTCCTATCATGCTGATGGTTGTAAGTGTTGGGCCTTTTCACAGATGATAGTAGGTCTGTCCTATCATGCTGGTGAATGTAAGTGTTGGGATTTTCTGACATGGTTCTTGGATGTGTTCCTCCCATGGTCAGATGTAAGTGCTAGGCGTGACTTTTTGACATGGTGATGGATGTGTTCCTCCCATGGTCAGATGTAAGTGTTGGGAGGACCTTTCTGACATGTGGTCAAATATAAGTGTTGAAGAAGATAAAGACCTACATGGAGGATATGCCTACAACCAGCATGAAAAAGGGTTGGCTCTGTAGAACTTCCTATGACGAGAAGAATTGAGAGATAGCACCATTTGACAGTGATGATACAGCAGCGATGATCCAGACTTGGTGATGCTCCAGATCAAGTGATGATTCAGACTTGATGATGATCCAGTGATGATCCAAACTTGATGATGATCCAGTGATGCTCTAGATCAAGTGATGATCTAAACTTGAAGATGACTTGATAATGATCCAGAGAAGAAGACTTGTGCTGATAAATTGTGTCGAGCGAATACATTCCTAGTTAAGAGGGAGTGTTGATGTATTTGTAACATCGAAATGTATTCACTTGTATATCTTATGTATTGTACCCCGATGTTTATTTCGGGAAGTATCTGTAATGTAATTGAGTCATGTCATGCCTCGATGTTCCGATCGGGAGATTCAATAATGTAAACAAGTCATGTAAAGTCATTGAGATTAACCCTCCATTGTAAGTCGAGGCAATAGTCCCCACAATTGAGTCAAGGTTAACCCTCCTTGTTGATCGAAGGGCAACGTCCCCACAATTGTGGGGCACTAGGGTTATTAGACTCTCCTAGAGATGTCAGACGTAGTAAGTAATTGTTAAGTGGGGCCGACTTGTTGAAGTGGACATTAAGTGAATGAAAGAATATAAATAGAGAGTGAGCCTCTCTATTTATCACACACACACTCACTCACTGGGGTGCATGAGTGAGAGAGGAGAAGCTCTCTCAAGAGAGAGAGAGAGAACAACTGTGGATATCATCTTTTCTATCTTTGGGTTTTATTGTTGCCATTGGTGCTCATTCTATCTCTGAGGAAGTTGCGGGGTTTTCTCCTTTATGGTTTCCCCGAGGAAAATTCGGTGTCTCTTGTTTCTTGTGATTTTTGTTGTGCATGTTATTCTCTCAGATAACATCCTAGATCATATTGCTTAAATGATAAAAATCTAACACTAAGCTCCAAGCAACTAACCTTGAGGGGATCAAGAGAGTTGAACCTATGACCTCCCCATCTTGGGGGAGATATTTCACATCTAGGCCATGACTACTTAAGCTTACCCTCATTTGAAATTCATCAATCAATTCAATTAATAATAAACTATGGCTATTTGCGATGAATGAACTATTTGATCTTGAAAATGCTTGAACCCGTGACCTTTCGCTCACTCTTATTGTGGCCATAAGACAGCAATGTTACCAAATGAGCTATGTGATCGAGCTCTTAAAATTGAAGGACACATGGATGGGATTTGATCCACTTATGTGTGCACATGTCACATTAAATTATGATTCTTTCCATATACTAATGTGCATTTTTAGTTGGTGATGTTTGATAGATCCCATTGGTCTCTTGAACGAAAATATAAATTTCATTTCATTTAATTATTGAACTAAATTGTTGGCCTCTATTTCAAGTAAGCGAGAAAAATACATTAAGTAGGTCTTTTATTTTATTTAGCATTGTAAAATGGCCTACAAGTTTCTTTATTAAGTTGGAATAGTATAATTGAAGGGATAAAAACCCATTAGGAGGGATGGCCTTGCAAACCTTACATAGTTCAAGCCTCTAACCTATGCTCTTGTCTTTTTTATTCTTGTCTTATTCCTGTCCTTTACACTTCTCTCTTTTCCTCCCCTTGGATTTGGCTTTTGGCCATGGCATGTCCCAATGGTTGGGGAGTGACCATAGTCCTCTCCCTATTCATGCCCTTCCTATAGAGACCACATAAATTGTTCTTTGACAAGTTGAGGGAAGACTTGATCTCTTTTATGTAGTCGATGAATAGGAGGTCATTGCCAAGCCTTTGAATAATGGTTGTTTGGTAAGGTGGAAATGCTCTAGTTCTTTCTATATATTTGGAGGCTATGGTTGAATAAGTTTTCCATTTTATTAACTATGGCTTGATATGCAAGTTCCTCAAGATATGGCTTTTAGACAAGACACTTTTAGACTATATTTCAAAGAATTTGAAGTTAAAAGCCAACTTCAAGCTCTCTTCTATGTTGGGTCATTTTCTTGTAATTATTGAGTACCCTTATGTGAGTTAGGTTGTGTTTGTAGTATTATAGGGCCTAGCGCATATGATCTAGACCAATTTACAATGTCTATGGTCCAAATCAACCCCCCAACCATAAGCAAAATTGGTTTCAATGATTTTTGTCTTGAACCAACTTATTTGGTGATCATGAACTTGTTGGTTTAGGCCAAAAATGATGGAACCAATTGGATTTGACTTGATAGCACCACTTGTGGTGCCCTTTCACCCCCAAAAAACCAAAAAAAGAGTTAACAAGATGTGACACCCCTCCTAATCCCTAATCCAAGCTCATATAATGATGTTGATAGTGTTTGTTGATGATGACTTGTTGTGGATGGACTTGGAGCCATATGTAGCATTGGAGGTTTTCAATCACTAAGGATGCCCGTAGAGGATCAATGTAAGAGGATGATGTAAAGGGTGATTTTTTATGAATCATGATACGTTGTAGTGATTTGTAATTCTTGTAGCTTGTAGTATGATGCTTTTTGGACTCTAGAAGCTATTTAAATGCTCAATGTTGATGTGATTTGGTTCATATATATATCACACTTGTGCTTTTGCAATATGGCAAAATTTCATGATACATTGTAGTGATTTGTATTTCTTGTAGCTTGTAGTATGATGATTTTTGGAGTCTAGAGGCCATTTAATTCCTCAATGTTAATGTAATTTGGTTCATATATATATATATATATATATATATATATATATATATATGTATGTATGTATGTATGTATGTATGTATGTATGTATGTATGTATGTATGTATGTATGTATGTATGTATGTATGTATGTAAACAAAATATACTATAGAACAAGAACTCTAGCCATAAAAAATCATGTATTTGCATAAAAACCAACCCCAAATCGAAAAGTGGTGTTACTGATAGAACTAATTTTTGGGGGGGCTAAATTTACAACCTTTTAAAAACCTTGTCTGATGCTTTTGCAAACAAAATCGTAAATCATGTTAGCCCTAGGAAAAGTCATGACAGCTCTTGATGAAACGGAAAGTTATAAGTTACGCGTTCCCAAGAAAAATTGTCGCATTGTTTGTGAAGCCGTCCATCTGAGATCTATCTTTATTGGAGTTGTTTGTTAACCGATTTACGAGATGGAACTTCTCGTTTGTTGCTTAGTATGTTGATTTGATGTTATTGTTTGTCTGACAACATAAGTCTTTTGTGTATGTTCATTTTGACCCTGTCGTTGGTCAAAATGACATTTATAATTGGGGTGTCAATAAGGAGTTTTTGTTGTTTGTTTTTCTGTTGGATTGACTTCCTTTTGAGCTGTGGAGAATTTGTGTTTATTTCTTCTTTGTCAACTTGAATTTGTTTTCCAGAAAGTCTGGATGCTTCATTCTGGATTTTAGCTACTTTGTTCTCCAGTAGTTTGTTATTTCTCTGAATTTTCTTGAACCTGTTGTCTTGCAACTTTTTGTCCTCTTTTAACTTATCAATTTGGTCCTCTAGTTCTTGATTAATATTTCTTAGGCATTGGTTTTCTTCCTCCTTTTCTAAGATTCTTCCTGCAAGGTCTTCATTGGAAAGCTCTGTCTTTCGACTATGTTTCAGCTTCTTGATTTTCATAAGTAATGTCTTGTCATGAATTCTTAGTCGAAATAGTTCTTCAGTATTGCTTGCTAAATTGTCATTGATTTTATTAATTTCTAGCTTGTGTGTTTTCTTAATGTCGTCATACTTCTACTAGAGTTTTTCTTGTTGTTGTTGATGTTGATATATCTTTGAATCTTGATCTTCTAGCTTCTTCTGGGCTTGCGCTAATTCACTATCTTTGTCATTGATGAGGTTGTTTAAGCGCTTTATGTCTTCTTCGAAGTCGTTATCATTTTTATACGGTGACTTTTCATCCTTCTTTGACTTTTTGATTAGGTCTTCTAGGTTTTGATTATGACTTTCCAAATGTGATATTTTTCTCACCCGTATCTGATGACATTTTTCTGGGACCTTCATTATTTTTTTCCAATATTTGATTTTGGAATTCTAAGGTATGATTCCTTTTCTCTTGAAGTATTCTAACCAATTCTTGCTTATCCCTCTCGCATTGTAGATAATTATTGGTCGCTCTGTAATGTTCTAACTGAGTCAATACTTTTTGTAATTGTGATTGTAATTCTGATTTTGTGAGCGCCATAATTATGACTTATGGACAATGGTCTTCCTTTCTTTCTTTCTTTCTTTTATTATATATATATATTACAGGTTTTTTTAAATAATAATATGTATTACCAAGTAAACAATATTATTATTTTATTTTTATTTTGGGAGTAAGGAATATAATAATAAATATTATTATTGTTTTTGTTTTTAGGGCTTACGTGGAGGTAGGAGGGGAAAATGTAGAGGAACACGTGGGAGTGGTGGAGATGGAACGAAGTGGAGTGGTCGAATGGGTTGCAGCTGAATGGGTTGAGGGAGGCACAACAGTGTTGTTAGGTCAAGGGGAATGTAGTAGGCGGAGGCATGGAGATGGCAAGAGGTGGAGATGGAAATAAATGGTTGTGTAGTGGCTCGCAGGAGTGGTTGTGTAGGGATAGATCACAGGAGATGATGTGGTTTGTGCAGATCGAGAGTTGGAAGAGGAGGCGGAACAGAGTGCGTGGGAGAAGGGGCGTAAGCAAAAAGGTGAGAAGGGAAGTCGGTGCAAGGAGGAAAAAAGGAATGTGAGTGCAGGCACGATGGAGAAGTTGCAAGTGTGGAGAATGGAGTGCGAGCAGGACGACTGGATGAGGAACGGTTCAGGGTGAGGAAACACAAAGAGCGTGCAGGGGAAAATGGGCGGGGAAGGAGGGCAGGGCGGGCAGGGCGCACAGAGGAGGAAGTGTAGGCACAGTTGTGGGGAGACACGGATCGGGGGGAGGAGATGCTGTGATTTTATGGTCAAGGACCGTAAATAGATAAACTCTGAAGTGATCAGATAAGGTCTGAAGTCTTGGCCAACGACTGGATCAACCAACGAGGATATGATACCACTGGAACAGTAACAAACTGTTTCTTTACGGGGAAAAACAATGTAAATAAGATAAGTATTCCATGAATGAAATATAACGTAAAAGATAAAATGTATATGATGATATTTTACAATTACATTGCCTTGGGCTTTCTAAGCCATTTTGCGCATTTTCAAAATAAGTCACGTCTTTTGACTTTTTCATAATTATTTGATTAATTATCTCTTATTTAATAATTAATTTATGTTATGTTGTATATATATTTTTTATATAACAAAGGCACTCGCGTGGTGGAAATATCGGGTGTGTCAATCAACAAATTTTTTAATCCGTTAAAAATCAAGAAAGTAAATATTGGGTCTCCAGAAAATCCAAAGTTAGCCAATATTGGAGATTATTGGGACAATGAGACTATTGGGAAGATCATGTATTTACTGCATGAATTTCGGGATCTGTTCCCCATGAGATTTTCAAAGATGAAAGGCATTGTCAAAGATCTAGGAGAACTCAAAATCCCGTTGAAACCCGATGCAAAACCTGTTAAGCAACAATTGTATTGACTCAATCCATGGTACAAAGAAAAATTTAAGACAGAGTTAGATCAAATGTTGGATGCATGTATCATAGAACCTGTCGAAGAATCTGAGTGCATTAGTTCGATGGTAGTGCAACATAAGAAGACTATTGGTGAAGTGTGTATCTGTGTTGACCTAGGGAAACCGAATGATGCGTGCTTGCACGACCCATTTTCGAATCTGTTTACAGATGAGGTATTGGAGAGTGTCAGGGGTCAAGAAGTTTATTCATTTACTGATGGGTTCTTTGGATACCATCATATCAAAATCGTGAGGTAAGATATACACAAGACCATCTTTGCGATGTAGTCGAGGTGTTTTCAGTATACAGTCATGCCCTTTGGACTTAAGAACGATCTTGTTATTTTTTCCAGTATAATAGTGGTTTCTTTCAAGGATTTTATTCATAAGTTTCTTGATGTTTATTTTAATGACTGGACTATATTTGGGCTCATAAAAGATCATATTGAGAGCCTCAGAATGATGCTAGAACGATGTCAACAGTATCATATTTCTTTGAATATAAAGAAATGTATTTTTTGTACCTCCTTTGGAGTTTTGTTGGGTCATGTGGGTTGTCGTGATGGAATCTTGGTCAATCCTGCTAAAATTGTGATCATCATCGACCTACCACCACCCGCGACAGTAAAGCAGTTGAGAACAACTCTGGGACATACAGGGTACTACCGGAAAGTTATCAAAGGATATGTAGAGGTGACTGATCCCATGGAGAAATTGCTAAAGAAGGATGTTAAGTTTTAGTGGACAGAACAATGCCAAGAGAGTTTGGATCTCCTAAAGAATAAGATGGTTATATCACCCATCCTAATTTTTTCAGAATGGAGAAAATAGTTCTAAGTACATGTCGTTGTGTCGTCTGTCACGCTCGGCGTTGTACTCACGCAACCAGGTGTGGGGGCTATTGATCATCCTATTGTCTTTTCTAGTCGTAAATTGTCAATCGCAGAGAAGATATACACCACGACCGAAAGAGAAGGCTTAGCAATGGTGCATGCACTTCAAAAATTCGACACTATCTCCTCGGTGGACATTTCAAGATGTTCACAGTCCATTCAATGTTGAAATACCTGGTCAATAAGCCAGTGTTGGGGGGGAAGATATGTCGATGGCTTCTCCTCTTGCAAGGATTTGATTTCGAGATCATTGTTAAACCTGTTCGACTGAATTCGGGACCTGACCATCAATTGCAACTAAAAACTGGAGAAGAGCCTGGTAATCTCGAAGTTAACCTTCCTGGTGGACAATTATTTGTGGTTAAGATATTTGATAACCATTACATTGATATTATCCAATTCTTAAGCATGGGATATGCACCATCTGGATTCACTACAACACAGAAGAAACATTTAGTCATAAGAGTTGCAGATTTCCAATTGATAGCTGGTCAATTATACAAAATGGGACCATATGAAATTATTCGTCATTGCGTGTTGGAGCATGAGCGACCAATGATATTGAATGAGGCAGATGTTGGTGTCGCGGGAGGTCATTATGCCTGAAAATATACTATGTGCAAGACTTTACAATCAGGATTGTGGTGGCCTACTCTATATGCAGATGCTAGAGAATATTGTCGTAACTGTGATATCTGCCAAAGAGTTGGGAAGCCGTCGTGACGGGATGAAATGTTGCTAGTACCTCAAATCACTTTACAAGCATTCAACAAATGGGATGTTGATTTTGTAGGACCTATTAATCCACCAGGAAAGAGAACATGTGCAAGATACATTATCACTGCGATTAATTACTTGACTAGATGCGTTAAAGCAACGTCGGTAGAAGATTGTACTGCTGCAACTACTACAAATTTTTTGTTCGATAATGTTGTGACTAGATTTGGATTCCCGAATATTTTGATAAGTGATCAAGGCACACATTTTTCAATCAATTGATCAGTGAATTAACTGAAGAATTCCATATTCAACACAGGAAGACGACACCATATCACCCACAAGTGAATGGTGTTGTCGAGGCATTCAACAAAATCCTGGAGAACGCATTGACAAAGATATGCAATATTCAAAGAGATGATTGGGACCAAAAGGTATCCACGGTGTTATGGAAATATTGCACGAACTGTAAGAAGTTGACAGGACAAACTCCATTTCGACTGGTGTATGGACAAGAGGTTGTCTTTCCAATGGAATATATTGTACCTAGTTTAAGATTAGTTGCGCTTACTTAAATGAATGATTTTGGCACTGTCGAAGAAACATTGTTGCAGCTTGTACAATTGGAAGAAGATAGGTTCGTCGTAGGCTATCATCAGAATATTGAAAAGGTGCGACATAAATCTTGGCATGACCGACATATCAAGAACAAGCAATTTCAGGGTATAGATCTTGTTCTTTTATACAATAGCAAGTTTTTGAAGCATCATGGCAAGCTTAGGACACATTGGCTAGGACGGTACATAGTCAGTTAGGTCACTGAAGGAGGGGTAGTGCAATTGAAGAAGTTAGATGGAACACCTTGTCAAGGGATTGGTGAATGGAAGTTAGCTAAATCCTTACCAAGATAGCCGCAAGTTCGTCGACTAAGAATTCGAAAACAGTTCAATAAAAATGAGAAAAGAAAAGAGAGAGAGAAAAAGATCAAGAAAAAGACAAAAAAGTCGCAAATTTATGAATTGTTATTTATAAGTGGTTATCTTGCAAAAATTATGAAGTGTTTGGTTTCAAATATTTACAAGTGTTTAGTCGTGGACTCTCTGTTCGTCAAAAGAGAAAGAAAAAATGTCGCAGACTATTTATCTGTCACAAGGAAAGAAATGTGTTGTAGGCTCTAGACCTATCGTAGAGAAAGAATTGTTGTCACACAAGGAATTTTGATCGTAAGTGACACTTGGCTAGTAGTTAATTTGATAACGCGGGAGATTTTGGCGGCGTGCTTTTTGGTCACTTCCGTCATTAATGCACAATAACTACCATTGAACTAACAGGCGAAGTGACGATTTGATTGGCAGTTTCCTTGTAATGATTAGAAAGATTTCTCCATGTGAAAGAAATCGCTGCCACCTTTCCATTTATTGCTCGATCATGCGATTGGATGATTGGTTGAATGGGTACACATATATTGTCTTTGTGCCGAAGTTTCATTCGTTCTATTGCAATCGACTAAGTTCGTTGCATTGCTTGTCTGCAATTACAAGATTTGAATCCATTGTTTGATAGAGTATGGCCATTTCCATCTCCAGTACGAGCACCATTAAAGACTCAGACGTCGATATTGCTTTCCCTACGCCCATTATGGAACACTATTGGATTTGTTCCACCATCGCCCATGGTCGAAGAAGAAATTGTACATTCACCAGTGATTCCACTAGTTATTTTACAACCAGACCCACCTGGCACGTCAAGGAGGAAAAGATCTAGTACCTGTAAGAAAGCAACAACACCACCACAAGCTGATGAAGAAGCAGGGTCTACGTCCTTGTTACCAGGCTATGTCCTGCCCAGACCAATTGATGTGCCTAAGGTCAGAATTGGAAAAGATGCAAAGTATCAATTGGTAGCGTCAGCCATACCGAAAGGAGTTCGGGTAACGGTGGACATAATCCCAAATTTGCAGAAGATGAGCTTTGTTGACCATGATTTGCGCAGGTTTCCATAACTGACAATGAACAGATATATGATGACTGTCTATGACACAGAGGATGGCCTTATCTGCATGGTTCCAACGGAATGAGCATGAGGATTGGACAAAGCTGGACTATTGTCACTGATGCACATGCCACATTTTGGCCGCACAACAGAAGTGAATGTTTGGGTTAAGCAGTTTCTTGTATCATTCCATGGAAGATGTCTATGGCTCGACTGGAAGATTTCAGTGGATGTCAAGATGATAACAACAATCATTGGGATGCCCCTTCCAGGTGTCGACCCAATGCCATTTTTTGGGAAAGACCAAGAAACAGCATTAACAAATAAGTTGAAAGAGAAGTATGAGATGACAAGGGATACGTGAGGCTTTTCTATCACCTCCATTAATGATATTGTTGTGTCGTTCGCAACAAAATTTTTATCTAACAAGTTGTTGCGCAAGATGCAACCGAACCAATGTACCGCAGGGACAATTGTTGCGGCAGAGTTGTGTGCCACAGGAGTCCAACTTAATTGGTAACATTATATGCTAAATGAATTGTTAGTAGATGCAGAAGAGGTACAGGAAAAAAGGTAGCCCATTTCATTATTCTTGGCTACTAATTTTAATTTCTTTTGTCGCATTCGTTGTTTTAACAAACTACCAAGGGGTAGATGTGCCCGTCCTTTGCCAAGAATCTTGATACCAAAATCTCTTGTTCAACAAGGAGAAACCTGAGCGACAGAAAGACAATAATAAAGAAATATTTTTACAAGGTGAGTCCCTTTGACATTTTGTTAGGAAGCAGGTCAGGTTCACCATGGAGATCATTAAACGGTTTCGGAACATTATCAGATTTTCAGTCGAGGCCCATCATATTTTTTGGAGCCTCGACAAGATCCGCAAAAGCAATGTTTGGTAACGCAGTTTCAACTATCTTCTTCTAAGGTTGATGCCATCATTCAAGATTGGTCGACAAAATCGAGAGTACTTGTCGAAGAGGACCAACTCTCTGTCAAATAAGAGTCGCGACAGGATGACCCATCCACAAAGAAGAATGGAGATCAAGGGGGGATCCACTAGTTGAAGAAACCCCAAGAATCTCTCACGGTCCTGATGACTCTAGCACAACTCCAACAGATCCAGCGTTGGGAGAGAAGAGAAAGAAATCATAAAATTTTGAGAAGAGTCGGAAGAAGAGGAAGGCCAACAAGTCATCTGGAGTTGTCAGCCTCACCAATGATGATTCCACTATGTTGACAGAAGCAATGACAGAAGTTGCTAGTCAAAGCTACAGAAAAATAGATGAAAGACAAATTGAGTTGATAGGAAGTTCTAGTGGCAGTCGACTACATGCCACAATTTCCTCAGTTGTGGGATATAGTTGGCTCGTCTCAAGAGTGATCTGGCGACATAACGACACCAACTCCGCCAATAAGGTTTCCAGTAATCGATCAAGCAATTGACTTAGGAACGCCAGAGATGAATACCATGGTCAAATATTTGGGTTATATCACCATGGTGTTTTTGCACTAACGATGTATGAAGTACATACTATTCAGAATGTTCAGTCGCAGAAATAAAGAATAATGAGCGTGCATTGGTAAATCAGGTAAAATCCTTGCACAATTATGTTAATAAAATGAAGAAAAATATCCAAGAAGTAGAAAAGAAAGCAAAGACATCGTAGGAGTACATGCACCGGCTCGACATGGCTGTTACACTAGATTGCAACAATTTTACCGATGAAGGCATCATGCTTGAGATGTTTTCAGAGGCCACAGTATTTTGATTTGGCGAAGTTGCGAAGAACCTCCGCAAGAGGGTTGTGGAGTTGGAATTACAAGTAAAACCCAGTACACCTCTAGAGGTACTGGAAGAGAGAAGAAAAGCAACAACTGAGGTTGCGACAAGGATAGAAGAAGTAGAGGCACTTTGTGCCAAGGAGGTCAAGCAAGTTTCTCAATCATAGGAAGCTTTGATCGACGATGAAGAGTTATAAAAAGTAATAGAGCAATTGCGCACTACCAAGGCAGAGGTTAGTCGGCTAAAAAATGATGTAAAGAAGTTGCCAATAGCAGAGAAAATGGTCAAGGCTGATGACATGAAGAAACTACAATAGCAGGTCGCAAAACTACAAACACAACAACAAAAGAGAACTGACAGAGTCGCAAAATTACAAGCAGAGGCAAAAAAAGTTACAGGTATCATTTAACATGTATATGAAAAAGTGCGACAATTTTTGGAGTCGAGAGGTCTTACAACTTCGGAACACCTCAGTTTTGAACTTGTGGAAAACTTAAAGAAGACAGAAGAAGATGTGCGACAGGAGATTGAACAAGTAGTGAAAATGTTCCAAGATTGTCAAAGCAAGGTCGCACTGACGGAAGTTTTAGACTAATGTGGCTCAGGACGAACCATAGGTGAGTATTGGGGGCATGTTGGCCCTAAAAAAAGTCAGACATAATTCTGCCAGAATTATGTTCAGAAAGATGAAGAGTATGGTCGCACGACGAGAGAATTTGTGACAAAAGCAGTCGAAACGGAAAAAATCAAGACAGAAGAATAATAAAACGATCGAAAAGCAGAGTTCGACTAATTTTCGAAAGAGTTAGTTAGACTGAAAGCTTTCTTTTAGTCCGTAAAGCTTGATTGTATTTTTGGGTCGATAGTGCCTATTTTTAGTTATAACTAATGTAGTAAAATAGAAAGACAATCTGTCAACTGACAGTGGTGTGTCAATTGACGATTGGATCAAGATTTGTAAAAGCTTATAAAAGAACGAACCCAAGCTATGTGTGGGTTGATCAATGATAGTCAGTCGAAGAGAGGATAGGCTTGATCCAGGCTATGTGTGGATCAATGATTAAGAGAAGAAGAGAAGAAATACATAGGGCACCAAAGCCAGAGAGCATGAGATTGGAGAGAAATAAGTACGAATTGTAAAGAATATCAAAAGAAGAGTCTGCATGCTAAGTGCGCAGACCAAAGGTGCTAACCTATTTCTCATGCCAGATGAAGAGCACCTTTGTGGTTTTTCCCAGATGGGTTTCCACTTTACATATTTTCTCTGTGTGTTTAATTTTGTTTTGTGTTGAATTCCTAAATAATGTAGATGAGCTTATATGAATGTGTCGCACATGCTCAATAGTGAATGAGCTTATATTTATGTTGCACCTTGAATGTGTGTTAAATTCTTCATGATTAATGTTGTTTTTTATGTCGACGGATCAATGGATAGTTATCGTGAATGAATAGATAGCAATAAAGTTTTAATTCCGGTTTAGATCTAGTGAATTGGTCTTGTTGTAAGGAAGAAATCATTGACATAAATGCAGAAACATGGTTCTGGAAGTTCCCATAAGATATCTCAGGTGAGACTTCATCTGCATCGTTGGTGTTGTCGATGGAGTCCTACTCTATCGGGCCAATATCTTGGGCTTTGTTGATGAACGAAGAATCTAAACCTAGGTCGATTGAAAGCACACCAACAAATCAACCACCAAATTGAAAAAGTGGTGCTATCGATAGCACCCCTTTCTCTTCGGGACCAAAATTGCAACTTGTTTGACGTCGCCCCCTTAACAATTAGATTCATTGCAATGAAAATGCTAAAATCAATATGTGACTCGAAAAGAAGTGCTACTAGTGGCACCCTTTCCGTTCTCGGGTTACATTTCCCTAAAAAATTAAAATCTTAATTTTTTTAAAAAAAAATAAAAAATTAAACAAATAAATCGTTAAAAAAAAATTCATTTTATGAAAAACTATTAAAGTATTGAAAACAAAAGGAAACACACAAAAAAAGAAAAGAAAAAATTGCTAAATAATAATTGAAGAAAAGAACAAATGCAAAATGTAAAAAAATCAAACAGGAAGTTTAAAAATATTAATAAAAGTTAAAAAAATAACATTAAAACACAACAAGAAAAACAAACAAAACAAAAAACATTAAACTTCCATACCCCTTACCCCTTCCCCCTTTTTCAATCCATCTTACCTCATCTCCCCTTCCCTCTTCCCTACCCCTTCCCCACTCCATGTGAGTATGTTACGTGGAGGGGAGGAGTAGGGGGGTTTCGTGGATTGAAGAAAGGGGGAAGGTGGGAGAGGAGAGGGGGCAGAGGGTTGGTGGGACGGTGGCACGATTTTGAGAATCGTACTTCCCTCTTGGTGATGCTCAAAACAACACAACTCAGGAAACAACACAGAAAGCACCCTCTGTGGGATGGTCAAGGGGATGGAGTATGGAAGCCTGGGTTGCATTTAGATCCCTCAGATAGAAAAGATTCAAAAGGTTGATCAATAGTGTTAGGTACATAAATGAAATAAAAGCGGGATTTGATAAATGCAATTAACGCTTCCAAGACATGAACATTGGTCCATTAAACAAGTTGTATGCCTTATCTAACCATTCATCCATTGATTCCTTAAAGAGAAATTGATTAACCATTGAAAAGATAAAAGAAATAAATTGTGAAATATTTACAAGCTAATGAAAAGGCTTTTAGCAAAAAAAAATTGAGAAATTAACGGTTAGTGACGAGCATGAAAATGCATCAATAATTCAAGCTACTCTAAATATGCAAAGAGATATCAATAACATTAGTTAAATGAAAATGGGGCTTTGCGTACTCGTCGTTAGCATAAAAATGAAGTAATAATTTGTATTTTGCTAATGTGTAATTTTACCACATTTAATGATTTTCAAAAATAAATTTGCCATTACGTTAAGTTTTGTAATTTTTCAAATGCAACCAAATATTTTAGTTCATTAATGCAATGATATTAATGAACAGTAACGGATTCTGAGTTGTTTGCAAAGAATAAATTCAATAAATGAAACAATTTGCATGAAATAACAGAGCTTTCAAAAATCTACAGAATGTCTACTTTTGTTTGAATTATGTAGTGCTAGAAAAGCCTACATCTAAAGGTTAAAAATCAATATTTTTATGTACATATGATAACAGAAATAAAAAAAATAATCTATATAGTCCTTATGTACATATTTTGCAGTTTTGCACCAAGGAAAATTTTGCAGTTTTGCAAAATGTAAAAAAAAATGTTAGCAGGGCTGAAATGAAAGGAGGAAGACAGAGATTTTACTAAAAAATAGAATTTGATAGTCATCTAGTACAATAGGTTGTAACTGGCCAAACCCTAAGAAAGGGAGGTTTCCAAGACCCTACGCAATTATCAACAACTCATATTCATCTGGGTGAAACTGAAACAACAGGAATACTCCCCACTTAGATTGTCAAGGAGTAACCTACATGCATGAAAACATCAGTAACAAAAATATACAGGAAGAAATGACAAATGTGTAGAAAAACAAAACATACCTCCATTGGAAGGAGACTTTTCCTTCACCCTAATTAATGGACCTAGACTGTAGCCTTAGCTGTAGTCACTTAGGCTAATGGACGACTGAGTATGAAGGGTAAAAATGCAAAGCATAAGCAAGAATTACCTGCCTCTTACCTTCGAGCAAGATCCTTGTTTCACTAGCTTCGTTGAGCTTCTAAATGTTGTGTTACTACAAGTGAACAGTTTTGGCTACTGCCATGGGGGAAGGCAAAGACTTCTAGTAACTATCAGGAGGTGAAAAGTTGTCATGTCCTTTGATGTTTCAATTTTCTCCATATGTGTCCAAGCGAGGGTGAGCTACAAGTAACCAACGCTCACCCTTCGGACATAGAATGAGATGATACAAATTGCAAATAGAGCTTATCACCAAGAAGGTTGAGTACCATAATGGGATTCCAAGCGTTTCCTCTCTTGAGATAAAAATGGGCTACGTTTTTTCTCATAAATAAAACATGACAAGAGTAGAATCCTTAACATTTGCATGTTTACCATGCTAACTAGAAGCATCTAGCAAACCACATAGACCGACAATAACCAACAATTAAAATAAGGTCTTTTGAAATGGAGTTTTTTCTTTTATAATCCATATTATGTCAGTAAATGGGTGTAGTTTTTTACAATCACTAAAGGATAAGCCAGATAAGGTATCTGTGAGATACATGGCATTTTTTAAAGCATTAGAGAGAATTTGAGGTCAAAAATGGGCCTCAAAAGGACCAAAATGTACTATAAAAATCAACCAATTACATTCTAGCAAATGACATCATCCCCCATGGTTGAGGTGGCATTGCATGAGTTAAGAATGCTTATTTGTCACATTTTCTATGGTGGATGAAAACCCATAGGTAACCAAGGTAGTGGTACAAGTACTTTTAAGTCATAAAGTGAAGTACTCATAATAAAAGTCATTTTACACTTTCTCATAAAATAATATTATTGTTATTTTCAAGT
>LPNX010229502.1:1436759-1490703 GCA_001517045.1 Pseudotsuga menziesii
ATCACATATCATGAATACACGATTTTCCCCAAAAATGAAGATAATATGTTTCATTTTTCCATGAATCAACGGGTGTCTTTTTGAAAAAAGAAGATAACATTCTCTTTATTTTAGAAAAGATAAAATTTACATGATTTCTTTAATCGATGGGAGAAAAGAGAACATTTTCATTATTATTTCTTTAATCAGCTGAGGATTGGAAGCTTACACTATTGCAGACCATGAATCCTAAGTCCAGGTCAATTCCGTACACAGAAAAGGTATGTGCATGGCCTTCAAGATAGATTTCTTTCTCGTACACAGAAAAGGTGCAGGTGCGTGCATGGCCTTCAAGATAGATTTCTTTCTCGTACACAAAAAAGGTGCCGACATGTTAGTAACGTTACATCACGTGACAAGATCTCCCCCATAATATTCACTTTCACTATTATTTTTTGCCGACATGTTAGTAACTTTACATCACGTGACAAGATCTCCCCCATAATATTCACTTTCACTATTATTTTTTGCCGACATGTTAGTAACTTTACATCACGTGACAAGATCTCCCCCATAATATTCACTTTCACTATTATTTTTTGCCGACATATTAGTAACGTTAATCACCTGACAAGATCTCCCCCATAATATTCACTTTCACTTTTATTTTTTGCACTTTTATTTTTTGCCGACATGTTAATAACGTTACATCACGTGACATCACGTGACAAGATCTCCCCCATACTGGGCTGTAGAGAGCCTCTCGGCGCAATGATGTAAATATGTTAGTTATGCATATAAATTAAATTCATTTTTGTTTAATTTTATTTACAAGTTCAAGACAAATAAATGCTAAAGGACAATAAATTTTTGGGAATTTACAATGAATCTTAGTCACATCATTGTAGAGTTATTTTATTAATTTTATTTATAGTCAATTTAGAAAAGTAACTCAACCATGGTTATTTATATTGTGCATAAAAAGTAGTGTAGGAGGTGAGTTGTCATATATACCTACTCCATAAAACCCCTAACTCATAATATTTTAATATATCCTATATTTTTGTAGTACATCTCTTAGGAGGCCCATTTTTGACCTCAAATTCTCTCTAATGCCTTTCAATGTTGATGTAGTTCTTTTTCCTTAAGCGAGGTGATAATTGTGTGCGGGACTGTGTGTGTATGGGTTGCTCCTGGAACAAACCATGTATATTGTGCATAGTTCAAACAATGTCAGCATCGCTCCAAGAATAGACTCCGCTCATGTAAAATACAAGACATCGTGGAATACACCAAGGTAGGGATATTACTTGCATGGTCTACTTGGAATGTCGGTCCACATGTTCTTTTTCCAGTTGTTGGGGTTATTACTGCATGAATCTTTCCTTCGTGCAAACCTGTGGATAAAAGAACACTCCACCAGTGTCGAATGCAAACTATTGAACATTCCTTATGGCCATCTAAATGATCAAATTGTGTCATTTTTGTTGTTTTTTGCTTCATTTGTTGATGTATGTGTTCTCGTCCCTAGATCTTGCTTCGCTAAAATTGTCCAAACTCAAGGTAGGATAAGAAACCTTCAAAAGCTTGATATCATTTGACAAGAGTATTCTATCTCCACTTATGAGCACCTTCAAAGAAGGCCTAGCAAATGCAAGAAGCATAATTTTTGGGTTGTCTTATTCTCTTATTCTCTCTTGGAATATTTTCTACCGTTGTTAGGGTTTCTTGTGAAGGAGGGAGAAGCTCTCTGGTGTTAGGGTTCATATTCATGATTGGTATTGTACTTGAATTGGATTGATTTCTTCATAGAAAATTTTGTTGGGTTTTTCCCCTATTGGGTTTCCCAAGGTAAATTCTTTGTCCCTTGTGTGTGGCAATCTTTCTATGATCCTTGTTTCTATTGCAATTTGAAGCTGATATTTTCAGTGTAATTATTCAATGAAAATGTGGGATGAAATAAATGCTTGAAGAATCATTGTGAAATAATTGTCAAGAATTGAAAATTGGATTAAAATTCAACACTTCATTCTTTTGTTTGCTTCCAAGAATCTATGACAAGTATATTCACCACAAAAACCTCACCAAGGGTTCAACTGTCAAATCTGGTCTTGAAGAGATGAAATGCCCCCCCCCCCGCAACCCTTGATTGAATGGTAAGGACAGGATATTAACCAATAGGCAACATTACCATAAAGTGTATTAGGAAACATACAAACTCTCACAGAAAGGTCATAGATGTGATTAGCAATACAATATTCTTCAAATTTTAGGATATGATCATTTGGATATTGACGAGGAAGGCCCATAAATTGAGGAGTATTCTCATCGACGAAATGTCAGTTTTCTGGATTGGCGTAATTCAAGATACCAAGAAGATCGACAGGATTAGCACAAGGGTACCAAACATCATGCATGATTAGATAATGCAAACAATTTGAAAGGCGGGCTTCGAAAAGGATAAAATCAAGGATTAGATTCAAGAATAATTAAATAAAGATAGGGACATAGCCCCCAGTATGGTTTCCAAATATGTTGATCCTCAAAACGACACAGTTTGAGCAAAACATGGAAAGAATCCTTGGAGGGTTGATCAAAGAGACGAAGGAGTATGGAAGCATGGGTTGCGTTTAGAGCCATCAGATAGACAAGATTCAAAATGTTGATCAATGGCGTTAGGTACATAAATGAAATGAAAGAAGGATTTGATAAATGCTAATAAATGCAATAATGCTTCCAAGACAAGAATTTTAGTCCACAAAAAATGGTTTGCCTTATCTAACCATTCATGCATTGATTTCTAAAAGATAAATTAATTAACCAATGAAAAGATAAAAGAAATAAATTGTGAAATACGTACGAGGTAATGAAAAGGATTAGCAATCAATTTTCTGAGAAATTAACAGTTAGTCGCGAGCATGAAAATGCATCGATAATTCAATCCATTGTGACACTTAAGTAATATTAAGTAGCTACTCTAAATATGCAAAGAGAGACGAGCATAATATTCTGATTTGAAATTTTAAAATGCCTTTAAAAATCAGTGTGATATTAATACAATAACATTAGTTAAATGAAAATAGAACTTTGCTCATAATCCTTAGCATAAAAATGAAGTAATCATTTGTATTATGCTAACGTCTAAGTATCATTTACCACAATAAATGATATGCAAAAATAAAATTTACATTACATTCAGTTTTGCAATTTTTTAAATGCAACCAAATATTTCAGTTCATTAATGCAATGATATTAATGAAAAGTAGTGAACTTAGCAGATTAGTCATTTGCAAAAAATAAATTCAATAAATGAAATAGATTGCATGAAATAACAGAGCATTCAAAAATATGTAGAATGGCCACTTTTGTCTAAATTATGTAGTGCCAAAAAAGCTTTCAACTAAAGGTTAAAAATCATTATTTTTATGTATTAGTGATAACAGAAATAAAAAATAATAATATATAGTCCTTATGTACATATTTTACACTTTTTTAGAATGTAAAAAAAAAATTAAAATAATAGAATAGTTGAAATGAAAAATGAAGGAAGATGCTAATTTTATTAAAAGTTAGAATTTGACAGTCATATAGTACAATTGGTCGCGGCTTGTTCAACCCATGAGAAAGGGTGGTTTGTGAAACCTTATGCAATTCTCAACTAATATTCATCTGGGTGAAACTAAAAGAACAGGACTACTCCCCCATGGAGGTTTCACTCTGTGAAAATGCACCATAGCATGTTTGTTTGTAGTATATTAAAGAATACCCCTAATTTCACAAAATTTGAAAATGCCTCCCAAAAACCTTTTCTTGAACCCCCCTCCCAATACATCATTTGAATTTTAAAACCCCCTATTTTTTACCAAATATCCTAGGTATCATCTTTTTCATGGCATTTTTAACACCCCTATTTATTTTTAATACCAAATATTTTTTTTAAATCGCTAGGAGTTAGCATTTTTGCCTACAAATTAACATTGTTGGTTGCATATTCCTAACCAAATGCATAAATTAGATGCTTAAGATATACAAGAAGCATCTAAATTTTGTAGGCTAGTTTCACACAGAGATATACATCGTTTATTTGATGATAGAACCTTGCTAAAATGTGTTAGTTCCAAAATCCAACATGGTTCCACAACTTGGAAAAGGTGGCACCTTGATGAAGTCTTAAAAAGGACTCCAATGAAGTAGGTTGGTCAACTGAGGTGTACAATGTTAATGAGACCGAAGCTACCAATGATAGTGTCATAGTACATCTAAGAAGACCAAGATCCCAATAGAGGAGCACATGTTATATGTGAGTCATTGAAACATGTTGCATGAAGGTGGACTGTCCTAGAATCCCTAAACAAAAGGAAATATGAACAGCTTGCAGAAATATGATTCTTAAATATTTTTGGATATTAAATGGTGTAGTGAGCCCTTGAATATGGTTGACCTAGGAGAAACCATAGGAAACCCTAGAAGAAATAAGATTACCCAAAGAGGCAAGTTTCGTAGCCCTAGGGATTTTACTATCCACCAAAATATTCAGATCAACTCAGAATATATGCTGGGAAAAGCGTTAATGCACAGAACACCAGTATTAAAAACAACACAAAATCTCAAAATATCCATGAAAAAGGGATGAGAAAAATCCCTAAATAAGAGGGTCTAGAACAAGAATTAGTACTATTTATTTTTGTACCTAGGAAGTTGTTATCCTAGTGATTTTAGCCTAAGTCACTAAAAGGGGAAAATAACGTGAACCTTGCATTAAATGACTCGAGATAAGAATTTAATTCCACTTTAGAGATTGAAGTGACTTTTTGATAAATTTAAGTGACTTGGGTGAAATTAATTTTGGAAAGAATTAAATTAGCTTTTATTCTCATCCATCCATTTAAATCAATGTGGGCCCTTGGATTAGATGTCTCTTCAACTTACCTCAGTATCCAAACAAAAGGCAAGGGAAAGGCTTTTCACATTCATTTTTTCATAAGATTTAAGAGAGCAAGAGAGCAAAGCCAACTTCTTGAGAGGAGAATGAGAACGCAAGAGAGAGAGGGAGAACATGCACAAATCCAAAAAACCATACAACAGTCTGTATTGCATTAATTGGGCATGATTTTTTAGGTTAATTTGGGCATGAATTTTGAGGAATCATTTATTTCTGATTTGTTGGCATGGTTTTTGAGAAAGGGAAATTTTGTTGGGCACAATTTTCAATGTATGTACATCCTAGTTTGGGACTATCCGTACACTGATGGGTTGGCACGCATTCCAATACATATTTTTTGGTTTGTTTGTTGAGATAAGTTGTATTCTGTTATTGCATTTTATTTTGCCAAAGAGATAAAAATAACTCTCTCAAATAGGTTTTCGCCTTGTGGGTTTTTCTTGGGCAATTTTCCAAAAATATGATGTCTGGAATTTCTATGTGTAACTGTCATTAAAAATTTATGTCAGTGAATTTTTTCCTGTGTTTCATGTTTAAAATTGTTAATGTGAAGTTAATTCATTAACAACTGAATGTTATGGGTTTAGGAATTAAACAATGACTATGTAACTGACACTGGGTTGGGAAAAGACACTTAAAAATTAACATGGTCTCAAAGTAGAGTTGAAGAAAGGAACAGAAACCAGATTTGTGAATTTTCATACTACCAGTGAGTTTCTTTTGTCAATGGGAAGCACCTTGTTGAAGCTTGAATTTGCATTGAAATGGATACGGAACTTAGATTGGAGGATAGGCTTGATGGGGCAGGGAATTTTCGTCCCGTGGAAAGCTAGGATGGTGCTTATATTGGAGGGAAATCCTTTTTGAACTCCTCCTAAATCAACTAAATCCTTTGACTCTCTAATAGAGTAAGTAAAAGATGGAGACGAAACGGAAGAACGAAGGATGACCATTGCTTACAAATGTTTTAATGGAGTATCTTGGCCGTTTATCTATCTTCTGGAGTGTTTTCTTGGCCGTTGAGATGGCCTTCCTTGACATTGGTGTATACAGTGTTTTGAATGCCCGTGCTGCGATTTGACAAATTGAGTTGGAATGGTTTATTTCTGCGCTTTAATGTTTTGTCCGACGCTTTAAATCATTAGAGCTGTGATTCTGCCACGTTTTGTTGGGTAGTAACTGCACTGTTTATGTGGTGAGTGAGATTTGGTTTTGATTTTTATTTTTGTTTAGCTGTGATGAGGGTGCTCCCGCTTTGGAATGCTGTGAAACCTGATTTTGGCAATTTCCTGTCCTCTGGTGCTGGCGATTTTTTCCAGCACTTCTGTGTTAGTAATGGCCTTATTTCCTTCTTTGGAATGGTTTAGCTGGTTGGAGGGTTTCTGGTATTGGTCTTTTTAGATTTCTTTCGGTCGCTAATTGGGGTCTTTTTGGATTTCCTTCGGCCGCTAATTGGGGTCTTGGGTTATGCCATCGGCTTCTCAGTTCCATCTCTTTGCGCAGTTTGGTTAGGGCCTGTGGTTTTTCTGGCGAATGAGTATAGTATATTGAGGCGTAGGGCTTCTTGATGGTTGTTTCGGCATTCGCAGATCCAGTTTGGTTGGTTTGATATGTATAGACACACTTGTGATTTCTAGATCCAGTTGGAGGCTGGCAAACAGGTGATAGAGAGGTATAGGGGTGTTTTAATGGAGTAATTTGGCCGTTTATTGATCTTCTGGAGTGTTTCTTGGCTGTTGAGATGGCCTATCTCGACATTGGTGTATTCAGTGCTTGAATGCCCATGCTGTGATTTGTCAGATTGAGGTTTTAATACTGCGCTGTAATGGCCGACATTTTTACCATTTTTGGATCGGTTTAGCTGGTTGGAGGGTTTATGGAATTGGAATTCTTGGATTTCCTTCGAACGCTAATTGGGGTATTGGTTGCTGCCACTGGATTCTCAGTTCCATCTCTTTGCGCAGTTTTGACAGTGTCTGTTTTCTGGCGAAAGAGTCTAGTTGATTGAGGCGCAGTTTTTCTTGATGGTTGTTTCGGCATCCGTAGGGTTTGGATGAACCTGCATTGTGGTTCCATTGCGACTTTGGCAGGAGATTTTTGTCAAATTTTAGAGGTGGATGATTTCGGCTTTCGTAGGGTTTGAATGAACCTGCATTGTGGTTTCCAAGCGTTTTCTGCAGGTATGCTCGGATTTTTCCCAGTATTCTTTGCTTTTGATTCTCCTTCTAGAGAGCTTTGATTTATCAGGTTTATCTAGCTCTAGGGAGCGGGGTATAGAGCTTGTATAGCTTGTTTCGGGTTTTATGGTGTAATTTTTGGCCGGTTATCTGGACCTTTCTGGAGTTTCTTGGCCGTTGGAGTTTGGTTTTTTCATGACAGTAGTGTTTGCTGTGTCTGAGTGCCTTTGCTGCGATTGATATTTATTGATTGAGTTTGGATTGAGTTCAGGTGATTGGTTTATGCTTTGATCTTATACTTTCTCTGTGGCGAAGGTGCGATTTTTTCTCGTTCTGTTTGTGCTGCACTTTCAGGGGTCTTCGGCCGGGAGGGTTTATTTGACTTTTGATCTCTGTATTTAGTGGCAGTATTATCCTGTCCTCGGGTGTTGTTTTGTATTATTTTGGACAGTTCTGGGTTGGGGGATCAGCTCGATTGATTTCTGTTATGTCGCTTCGGGCGACGAAATCCCTAGCTCGTACTCCGCCAGGGCAACTGAACGTTATTAAACAAGATTTTGGAGAGGAGAATCGGGTCACTGCGACCTATGTGCCTCTGCAATTCAATTTGGGAGATTTGGGGTCTGCCCTTGGCCTGGATGATTCATTGGATAAGGTAACTTCTCCCATGGACTGTCTAGATGGCAGAATTCTGGGTGGGCAAACTAATCTGTCTCGTTTGAAGCCTTTATATCCTTGTCCTGTAGTTTCAGCCCCCGTGGGACATCTGTCTGTTTCCCGGATGGGTTTTGGTGAGGATAAACGCGTTTCTGTGGTTTATTCTCCTGGGAAATTTATGGGAGATGGGGTTTTCCCATGTTTGGATCCTCATCTCGAGGATTGTTCGGAAAATGATTTCCAGGTCTCCACTTGTTTGGAGAGACGTGGGCAATCCTCACCATCTCTTCAGTCATTTGGGAATAGTATCTTGGATGGGATTTTTCCTTCTTCTTTAAGAATGGGTCTCCCCTTGGATACTTTGGGTAAGATAAACAATGAAAAGGGTGCTTGTGAACATATTTCTGGTTATCAGATTGTCAAGCCTAGTTTACCGGTTAGCCTCCAGGTAGCTGGGATGGTACAAGAGATTAGTAAAGGCATGAATGCAGAACCGGGAATTTATCCTATTTCTGATGTGAATCATGAAATTATCAAGTCTATGGACTCTGATAATGAACACGTGCATGCTCCTCATTATTCTGGTAGCAATGGTTTATCTGAGTCTAAAAAGAGGCTGCCTAAACCCATCAAGAAGATAAATCCGGTTTTAATGACTTTGGGGGAAGATGTGCTTTTAAATGATATAGTTCTCACCAATGCTTTGACTTTGGTCGGGAGGTTTGGAAGGCGTAACTATAATTCTGAATCTCTGCATGGGTGGGCTGTAAGGGCTTGGAATGAGATTATCATCACTTGTCCCAAGATTTATATGCTTCCAAGGGGCTGGATAGGATTTAAATTTGCTTCAGTGGATGATACTGATAGGATCCTAGCTGGAGTCTGGAAATGGAATAATGTTGGCCTACTTATCAAGAGGTGGACTCCTTTATTTGATCCGTGAAAGGAAAGGTATGACCAAGTTCCTATTTGGGTCAAACTCCCAAATTTACCTTTTGAATTCTGGTCTGTTGATTTCTTCAGACTTGTTGGGAATACTTTGGGAACCCATTTGGAAACTGATTTTACTTATTTACACTCTGGGGTTTGTTGCATAGGCCAGGTCCTTGACCTGTTAGACTTTCGTTTGGGCTTACCTGCTAAATTGCTCATTAAAAAGGGTAATTGTGATTTCTCTCAGCCATTGGATTATTTGGGACTTCCCTTTAGATGTTTTAGATGTCATCGGTTTGGACATCTGGCTAATGATTGCTCTCTTTAATTTAAGAAACATTCTTCTTCCAAAATTTGGAGAGTCAAAAAAGATGGGATTCAGTCTCTGGAATGCCTGTGGATGAGAATTTGGAAAGTCAAATCAGATGGGATTCAGTCTTCTGCTAAGGCTGGAAGTTCTGTGGATGAGAATTTGGATACTCATTCTGTTTCTCTTGGTTTTGAACCATTAGCCAAACTTAAACAGTTAAGCATTTCTAATTCTTTGGATGATCTTGATAACATTCCATTTCTGAATCTTTCTTCTGAGGCTTTATCTCCTACTGTTCCAAATTTATCTTTGAAGGATCTTGGGTTTGTATCTCCTTGTAAGGCAATTGTTAGCAAGGAGTATTATCTTCGCTCATGCTCAAAATCTGTTCAAGAGATTTCTCGGCCTGTCAAGGATAAACCTGGGAATCTTGAAGTAGATGAGGGTTTGATTGGGGATGACAATGTATTACATCCAGTAATGAGAGGTGTTGGGGCGCTTAGAGCTTTTTCCCTTAATAAGGTTTCTACATGATCCTTATGTCCTTAAATGTTAGGGGTTTGGCTAGTCTTCCCAAGAAACTAGCTGTTAAGAGACTTATAGATCAACATGTTGTTGATGTTATCTTTATACAAGAAACAATGATTCAAGGGTGTGTGTTGGTTCAAGATTTGGAACTTTTGATTCATGGATGGCAGTTCATTTCGGTGGATGCTATGGGCAGATCGGGTGGACTTATTTTAGGATGGAAGTCTTGTAATTTTCTTTTTCATAATGCATGGGCAATAAAAGCAGGGTTGTGTGCTGTTTTATTCTCTTTTGATTTACAAAAGGAAATATCATTTGTTAATCTTTATGCGCCCTATCTGGATAGGGAATCTTTCTGGAATAATTTGATCAGGTCGGACTGTCTCATGTCTCCTTATTTAGTTTTTGGAGGTGATCTTAATTTATCCTTGGGTCACTCTGAAATTTGGGGGGTTCATGCTCAAGTTGATCCATTAACTAATTTTTTCCACAATCTGTTGGAGAGATTGGGGATTGTTGACATCAACCCTTTGGTAGCTATTCCTACCTGGAGTAATTGTAGAGTTGGTGCTGAGGGTATTTGTAAAAGGTTGGATCGTCTTTTAGTCTCGGCTAATTTCCTAGATTGTGATTTCCTTCTTAAACAATGGATTGGGTGTGGAGGTGTATCTGATCATCAACCTGTCTTTTTGCAAATTTCTTCTCAGTCTCCTAAGGCCCATAGTCCTTTCAAGTTTAATGCAGGATGGCTGGATCATATTGATTTGGTTGAAGCTTTAAAATATTCTTGGGTTCTCTTTGATGTTCGGTCTGCTTTATCTCCTGAAACACAATTTAGTGAGAATCTTAAGCGAATTAAAGTAATTTCTACTAAGTGGTCACTGAATAAAAAAGCTTAGAACATTAAAGATTGGTTGATATTGAATTTGAGTTAAAAAGATTTCATGATAGTCATTTTTCTGGTATTATATCAGTGGTTGATAAAGATTTAATGATTGAGATTGAATCTCGCAAGAGTGTTATTCTTCTTTTTCGGGAAAAGGAGGCTCGCCAGAAAAGTAGGGCGTTATGGTTGAGTTGTGGTGATGATAATACTCCTTTCTTTCACAAATTTGCTGCTCATAGGAAATGTCGCAATTCGATTTGGAAACTTTATGATGATTCTGGAAATCTTGTGGAAGGATCTAAGGCTATAGCTGAGGCTGGGATACAGCACTTTGAAATCCTTTTTAAAGAAGAAGTTGATATCCATCTTCCAGAAATTGTTCATAGTGCTGGTCATTTCCCATCTTTTGTTTCTGAGGATGAAAATGCTGAGCTTATGCAGGCTATTACTCTTAAAGATATCAAGCATATCTTATCCATCAGCAAAAATGATAAGAGTCCTGGACCGGATGGTATTCCTGTTGAGGTGTATAGATGCTTGTTTGATGTTTTGGGTGAAGACCTCTTAAGAGTCATTGAATTGTCCAGGTTAAGTGGAAAGATCCCAGGTGTTTTTAATTCTACCTTTCTTGCTCTTATTCCTAAGATTGATAGTCCTTCATCTTTTGAGGATTTTAGGCCTATATCTTTGTGTAATTTTGTATACAAAATTATTGGTAAGATTATCTCGATCAGAATCAGAAAGGTTTTGAGTAGATATATTTCTGGGGAACAGTTTGGATTTTTGTCGGGAAGGCAGATACACGATGTTGTAGGTGTCATTCAGGAAGGTATGCATTCTATGCATGTTAAATCCTTAAAAGTTGTTATGATTAAGATTGATCTATCTAAAGCCTATGACCGTGTCAGCTGGGTTTATCTTCGGGTTATTCTTGCAAAAATGGGTTTCGCATGGAATTTTATTGCATGGGTTATGAGCAGTCTATCATCTGTCTCTTTCTCTCTGCTCATCAATGGTGTTGCTACTAATTTTTTTAAATCTAGTAGGGGACTCAGACAGGGGTGTCCATTGGCACCACTTCTGTTTCTTATTGTGGTTGAAGCCCTTGGGAGGGCTATTATTCATGCCACAATGCGTGAGACTTATCATGGTTTATCTTTTGGTAATGAAATAGTATTAACTCATGTTCTCTTTGTGGATGACATTGTCATGGTTAATGATGGTTCTGAACAATCTCTCTCTACTCTCTATGAATTTTAATGCATTTCTGTAAGGCATCTAGGATGCAAATAAACGATTATAAATCTTCATTATACTACTCCTGTTTGGAAGATTCTGAAGTTATTACATTACAGAATATCTTCAGTTTTCCTGTTGCTAGAATTGAAAATGGCATGAAGTACCTTGGGTTTCAACTTAAACCTTCCAGATATCTTATTAGGGATTGGGATTGGCTGATTATTAAAGTTGAACAAAGGATTCAGAATTGGAGTTTCCGTTGGTTGTCCAAAGGAGGAAAGCTGATATTGATTAAAGCTGTTTTAGAGGCCATTCCAATCTATTGGATGCATTTTTGGGTTCCTATGGGTGTCATAGACAAAATCAGAAAGCTTTGTTTTAACTTTATTTGGGTTGGTAAACAGAACTCTTCTGGTTTACCCTGGATATCATGGAAGTTTCTTGCTTTGCCTAAATCTATGGGTGGTTGGGGACTTAAGGTCCCTGTTTTATTTGCCAAGGCTCTTGCAGCAAAAAAGGTTTGGGATATCATTCATGGTTTGGGTTTATGGGTTAAGATAGCAATACAGAAATATATTTATCCAATGAATTATCTGGACTGGATAAGATCTACTGTTAAAAAGAAAAAGAACATTTCTATCTGCTGGAAAGCTGCTCTTTGGGCTTTTGATCTCATGATTGGGAATTTTTTGGTTTGGAAGATTGGTTCTGACAATGCTGTTCGTATTGGATTAGATCCGTGGGTTAGATGTAAATGGAGACATGCTCTTCCTATTCCTATGATAGACAGATTACATTTGGCTGGTTATCATCTTCTTTCTGATATTGGAATTCATGGTATGTCTGTTTTGATGTCACAAGAATGGTTATCTGCAGACTCCTTGGGTTTTAATGATCCACTTGAGATTGCTGCTTGGAATGGATATATTGCCATTCTCAAGTCTAGCCATGTTAGACTTTCTACTGCAGATGATTGTCTCATCTGGAATTTATCTAAAACAGGCAAGTATTCTCCTAAAGTGGGATATGCTGAACTTATTAATAGAGAAGTGGAATCAATCTGGTGGTGGAAGGACTTATGGAAGATGAAGTGTCCACTAAAAACAAAAAAATTTAGCTGGTTTCTTCTCTCTGGTAAAGCATTGACCTGGGATGTTCTCTGCTTGAGAGGTAGAGAAGGTCCTGGTAGGTGTTTTTTATGCAAACAGAACTGTGAATCCAATTTTCATATTGCAGTAGATTGCCATTTTACTCAATCTGTTTGGTCAATTATTGAGGATCATCTGAAACTTAATAATCTTTGGAATGGAGATTCTCTGTCTGCTTGTTTTAAAAACTGGTGTTTTTTATCAGATGTGGTACTTATCAAATCTTTACCTATCATTATACTCTGGTTTATATGGAAAGCAAGAAATAGATCCTGTTTTGAGGATCTTGACTCAACTCCTGCTTAGATATCAAGCTATAGCTTGGGTATGTTGAAGAATTTACCACAGTCTTTATCTGTGGTCTCTATCAGATCAATTTTTGTGGAAGAAATTGATCAATCTTATGCATGGGGTTACTTTGATGGATCTGCAGCTGGGAATCCAATGATTTGTGGGGCTGGAGGTATTTTGTTCATATCTGATAGGAATTATGTTTCTTTCAAAGCAGGTTTAGGCTTGGGTACTAATAATTTTGCAGAATTATGTGCACTTAAGCTTCTCCTTAGGCTGGCTCGGATGCATAATTTGGATAAAATTCAAGTTTTTGGGGATTCCCAGTTAGTTATAAATTGGGAATCTGGTAAGTATCGATTACAAAATCTTGAACTAGCCATGATTCTTCAAGATGTTCACTATTTAGCTGACAGTCTTGATTATGTGTCTTTCAAACACATTTATAGGGAAAGAAACTTCAAAGCAGATACTTTGGCTAAAGCAGGTGGCAGCATACTGGAAGGTTTTTGGTGTACTTGTGAACAGAGAGGGGCAGAAATCATAGAAACCTTTCAGGTTTTATAATATGCTGCTGTGTGCTGTCTGTTCTTTGCAGTTTATATGACTGTTTTTTTTTTTCATGATGGATATATCTAACAGATTCTTATGAAACCTTGCTGGTTTTTATGGTGATATAAATGCTTGGTCATTTTTGGAATACTTGATTTTGCTCCACCCTTGATATGATGCCTTGGCTGATATTATTATGCATCTTTTTGCATTTTGGTGATCTCAAGCAACATTCTTAGAGATTGACATGCGGGCTGTTTGGCCTCTCTTTATTTGGTACTGAATGGATTTGGATATGAACTTTCTTCATTGGATGGCCTGGAATTGGCCAATTTACTAGCTGCTGATTATTTGATCAGCTTTTGATTTATCATTCTATTATGAGACTTCATCAGCCAGCTAGTTTTCTCTGGTATTTTTGCTTTTGATCACCTGACACAGTTGATCTGACCTGATATAATCAGGAATGATGAAATAAGTCTGCTAAGATCAGATCTAATTGTTGCATGATATTTGATTTTTTTCTGCTGAAAAGTTTTGGTGAACATGATCTTTATGATTTGTATGTAATGTCATTTTTACAGTTGGATCAGTTTTGGATATGGATTTGGATTTGTGCTCCTTCTGAGGCAAATATTATTTTGTAAATGACAACTTCTTAGTTGAATTTTGTATAATGGACTTTGAGGGCCATCTACTGAATGTGAATAAAATATTTACGATTTTTTTCTTTGGAAAAAAAATATTGGAGGGAAATGAACTTTGGGATGAAGCGGTTCATGGTACACAAGCAAATCCTATTCAAGTTCTCACTTCCACCGATCCACAAGCACTTGCAGCCTTCAACAAAAATGATATAAATGCTAGAAGGATCATTCTAGATGCAGTTAAAGACCATGCTATCCCACATATTTCAAGCAAGGATCGTGCATATAAGATGTGGGATTATTTGAATAGCTTGTACCAAAGCTCAAATGAGAACTGGAAAATGGTGTTGAGGGAATCCTTGAAGAGCATTAAGATGGCCAAAGAAGAGGGAGTGACTTCCTACCTTACTAGGATATCTCAAGTGAGAGATGATCTTGCAACAGTAGGGGAGGTTGTTTTTGGTACTGAGCTAGTGCGGACAACTGTGAATGGGGTTGCAAAGTCGTGGGTTGTTTTTGTGTAGGATATTGTATCCAGGGAGAACTTACCTTCTGGGACAGACTTTGGGAGGATTTCATGTAGGAGGAGACCCGGAGAGGTGTTGAGTAGGGGAGCTCTTCTACTAGTAGGGAGGATGAGGAGAATGTGGCTTTGACATCCAAGGGAAAGAAGTCCAAGAAGAGCCCCAAGAAGAGTGGGGATAAGTAGCAGGGTGAACAGAAGAAGGATATGAGCACTGTAAAGTGTTTTGCTTGTCAAGGGTTTGGGCACTATGTTGTATAGTGCTTTGCTTGTCAAGGGTTTGGGAACTATGTTGTATAGTGCCCATGTTATCACATATATAGTAGTCGAGCTACCATATTCTATTTTTATGATTCCAATACATTTTTTTAGCCATCTCCCTTACATATGAGATGCTGAGATGAGCATCTATGATGGATCACTATTTAATGATGGACTATAGTACTTTCCCATGCCATGACCAAGTCTCAGGACACTCAGATCTGAGGACTAATGTAGCCATTTAGCTATTTACAGAGCAGTTAGTATTGCCTAGAGTTCCAACAACAGTTTCTAAGTGGACAGATGTTGGTGTAGATTACTTGTTTACATGTGTATGACTCAACATATATTATCTTGTGTTATGGTTATTATTGCTTTTATACTCATTTTTGTGACATGTCTTGGTGGGATTTAGTGTCATGATCTGGCATCCATATAAATATGTGGACCTGTTTATATTGATATTATATGTTTATGTCCCTACTTATACCTAGAATTTCTTGACTCATACTCATTGGTATTGCCCTCCTTTTGGAGAATAGAGGTGATCATTCCTACCATACTTTGGCTTGCTAGTGTTGGTCTCATTATTCACTATCTCCACCCATCCATTACCTTCCAGTTGTGTTTATATCCCGACTTACTACTTGACTTGTGGCATGGAGAACCTTTCCCCACTATAGCCTCTTTGTTTGGATAAGCTTCCATGTTTATTTGTGTCTCGTCTCTGAGTTTCCTAGGTTATGTTGGCTAAACCTGAAACAAATAGTGTTGCCATCAATACAATGTATATGGAAATGAAATGAATATCTTGTGAAAATCCCATTCATGAAAGGAAGTGTTTTTGAACATACATGAATGCAAGGAAAGCCTAATGAAATTGGCTTTGAAGTATAATGTGAAATATAAAACCCATGTAACAAGTGTTTCTAAACACGCATAGAGCATGAAGCCTTAATAAATAAAAATTCGTGTAACAAATGCATGGACCAAGGCTATGGAAACTCAAAGGCCCAAAAAAGCAATGGTTCTTAAAAGTTATATCTAAATATTGTTGGCCTCACTTGTATTTTATTTGGATTGTGAGCATTTGTCAAGGTGAATAAGCATCTCTGAACATAACTTACCCATTTGTGAGACACTGCCATCCCCTGTGCTATTGTTTGTCCGGCATATGCTAGAGTGAGTATCCCTTTTCCATATCCAAAGTATCATAGTGTCAAGTCAGTAGTCATCATTTAGCCTATCCTTTTGATTTTTAGCCTTCACCCTCCACTAGCAAATTGATTACAACTATGAAGTGAGTATGGTCTTGAAATTCCAGTCTGAGTTATAATTTATTATTAACAAAACTCTAGATTTTTGGTTGATAGATCGCCAATGAAATGATTACTACTTGTTATAATTGTTACTTGAATGATATGTAGATCATATCCTGACCTCTAAACACTTGCAGCAAATTGATGTTATCCTGGGTCATATTATTGATTATTTTATCATTTATAGATTATCATTATTTTATATGTCTGGACATATTAGATATTGTACATGATCATGCATAGATCTGTAGGGTGTATGAGTATACACATTAGATGTATTTGGGATCCCTAATTCCAATGAGATAGTTTTTTTTAGTTCTGGGCTGTTACAGTGATGATTTGCCTCAATATACCATTATGGTGCAGTTTTGCCATGCTAAGTAGCTTCTCAAAGCAGAAAGATGATTTGATGGGTTCAGCTAGGGCGTTGTATGAGGAGGGGCTGGTCCAACCACTTGTTTTTACCATTATACCCCCCTCCCAGATAGCTTGGTGGGCTCAGTTGGACAACACAAGCACTCCAAGAGGCAGTTTAGGTAGGTTCACATTTCTCGACGTAGATTAAAAATGATAAAAATGGCTACTGAAGAATTCGATTTGGGCTACTGAGGAAAGGAAATGGCATGGCATAAGTTTTGATTATTAGTGTGATGTCTTCCACCCCTTCTCCAACAATTTCATCATTCAGATGGACCCACACCCATCTCTTATGCATATTTTATGATTTTCTGGAGCTTTTGGAGGCTCACGATTTTCCCAGAGAGGCACAATTTTGCACTTAAAATTATATTTTATTTATATTGTTCCATGGGGACACACTAGGGGTGTTAATTAATACCCCCTGGACCCACCATGAGCTTTATTCATTTTTATTTTATCATATTGAGTGGGATCCCCTCTCCTAGAGCAATTTGGTCCATTGATATATTATATTATTGTATTGATCCATATACTTTATGTTGAGCTCATCTCAACCGTTGATTAGAAAATTTTGATATTTTAATATTAGCCATCCATTTGAAAGGTGGTTAGGATTCTGGTATCTATCATTCCTATTTAAAAGAGAGAGCTTCTCATTGTAAAGGGGGTCTTTGGCTCTTCAAATCTTGATAATAGAAAAATTATTTTGTGGAAATTCTTGGGTTTCCTTTGCACCTGGTTTTCTTCGATGGTGATTGGAAAATCTATTGCATCCTAGCATTTGAGTACTTTCGGTGAGATCTATATTTTCATGGAAATTTTGTTTTTTCTATAGGAGGGCGACTTCACTTGGGTGTTTTTGCAGGGCTTCCTCAACTCGCTTGCTTGGCTTCGCTTGTATCAGGGGGTTATCATTAGTATCATTGTGATCTATGGTTTTAACTTGTTATTTTTCTATAGCATTTGTCCATTTCTCTTGATGCATCAAATCTGATATGGTTTGCGTTTGTTGTGCAGGAGAGAGAGCACATTGGCTTCCTTAGGCAAATTGATTTCATAGAGGCTTCATCCAAATCTTCTCAAATTGATCGAGACGGCATATATCATTGTCATCAAGGCATCTACAAGGTTATCTAGGTAATATCCACAAGCTATTTCTTCTTTTCTTGATCTCAATCCATTGGCACCTTTATTTTACTGTCAAAACCCTAAATCAAAAAAATCAAAATTTTTTATAGATGAAACCACTTGATCTTTTGGCAAACCATTTCTGGGTTTTGTAGAGTGGGTAAAATCCTAAGTGGGTCCTCCTAGAATTTTTGCTTAGGTGACTCCATTGGTCCCAAATCCCAAGGCATTGATCTCTCAAACCTAACGCAACCCCTCGCTTGTCCAATTTCTCTTGCGTTTTGATCTTATCCCTGAGGCTTGGGTACTTTGATACTGTCATACCTTTAGTCAAGTCTATCATGTGGTACTAGATAGCCCCAATCTTGTTCTTAAGCTCCCTACATTGGAAACGATTCCCAAGGCAGTGGATATTGTCATCATTTGCCGGTACCTTGATTTTGGATCTAGTAGTAAGACTCATAAGTCACTTGCATTTCAACCTTGGATCAATTTCAAGTTTCATAAACCTCCTGATCCAAGCCATAACTCACCTTGTGACTTCATCCATAGATCTAGGGTTTACTTCACCTTACACCTTACGTATTTCCACTTCCATTGATTTGATCTGGTGTTTTGGTATGATCTCTCCTGTCGGGAGTAGATCTCGGTCTCCCCCATTGTTGTCTTGGGCTAAGAAAACATCAAGTGAAGATTTCCTCGATTGGCGTGACAACCATCCATTTCGGAGTCGAGGCTATCTTGGTTTCACCTCTTTGGTTTCCCATCCCTCTACCATCCATCTTGGATCCACCTCATAGGGGTAACTACAAGTTTGGTGATAACAACCCACATAATAAGAAGAAGCAGCAATAGACAACAGCTTCGGTAGATATTGATGAGTTTACAGCTAGATTTGAGAGAGGGTTTTCTTTATGTTGGGAATGTTGAGAGAGAGAGAGAGAATCCATCATCACTAATATGGACATTGAGATTGAGAGAGAGCATTCCTTGTTGACCGACCATTCTTTCATTACATCCACCACATGCACTTGGTATATTGGCAGTGGGGTTTCGAGCCTCGTGATAAGTGCTTGGGAGATGTTCTCCGAGATTTCACAGGAATTTATATATGTGGAGGTAGTGTTGGGAGATGACACAGTTGTCAGAGTTGTTGAGCATTGGACCATTACATATCAGAGAGAGTCCATGGGGCCCGTGACTTTGAGGGACTTGTTGTTTGTACCTAGGCTAGAAAAAAAATGATATCAATTTCCATGATTGAGGACAATGGACTTGGGACGTCCTTCCTAGATGGACATGTGTGTGTTTTACCCAATACTATAGGACCATCTTCCTCTTATGCCATTGGAGTCAGATGTGGGAAGTTGTACAAACTCTTATTTCATCCCAGCATGCTTTGACACATAGCAACAACAGTGAGATTTGTGAGTTGTGGAATAGGAGGATGGCTCATCTACATCATCCATCTCTAAGGATGTTGAGGGACATAGTTACAATATTTCCTGATTTTAACATGGAAAGTACACCAAGATTTTTTTTCTGAGCAGTGATAGATGGTTAGTTGGAGTGCTTGATTTGATACATTTTGATTTGTGCGGTACCATGTCATATGTTTCTATGATAATTTCTTAGTACTATGTGATATTCATTGATGATTATTCCAGGTAGACCTGGATCTACTTCCCGAGGAGCAAGAAATCTAAGTAGGTCTTGTAGAGGTTCCAAGAGTTTAAATTTCTTGTGGAGAATCAGACTGGGAGGAGGATTCAGGCACTCAAATAAGATAATGGGGATGAGTATACCTCCAAGTATTTTGATGAGTATTGCAGACAGGAGAGAATACAGAGACAGTTGAATGTACCATACACTCCTATGCAGAATGGAGTGGCAGAAAGGAAGAACTGATCTATTGTGGGAGCAGTGAGATCCATGTTACATGTTCAAAGTATTCATTTCTTCCTTTGGGTCGAGGCTTGCAGTACAGTTGTATACCTTCATAATAGGAGTCCCCATCGTTTCTTAGGAAGGGAATCCTGAGGAGATGTTCACAGGAAAGAAGCTTGAGGTTGGTCATTTTTGCATATTTGGTTTCCTGACTTTTTCCCATGTCCCTTTTGAGAAGAGGACAAAGTTTGAGCTCACTACAGAGAGAGACATCCTTGTGGGTTATGATGAGACTTTGAAGGCCTTCTGAATTTATCTTCCTTCCTCGAGGAAGGTTGTTGTGAGGTGGGAAGTGATATTTGAGGAGGAGTGGGCCTTTAGGAAGTCCAGAGAGTTAGTGCAGAGGGAGCAACAGGTTCCCACACCTCAGGAAGCTTCATATGTGCCTTCAGTACAGAGTACAAGTTCACAGGTTTTTAGGGTGACTGGGCCACACGTTACAGGCACAGGATCTTCAGGTTTAGTGGTTCATCCAGCAGGTACTTTGGGGACAGGTAGGTTTTGGTTCTCAAGTCACAAGTTCACCATTTACAGCTACCAAATCACAAGTTTCACCAGTGGTTGGTTCACCAACTCCTGGTCCATAGGATTTTGGGCCATCTACTTCTGGGAGTTCTTTAGATGATGACAGACCAGTTTGGGAGAAATATTCAGAGAAGAGGAAGCCTAAATGGCTTCGTGACACATTGAAGGAAGAAGAGGAATTTGGATCGCCCAAGGAACCAATGAGGACAGTATTGATGCCAAATAGTTTGGGTATGGACTTGGTTGTTACTATTCATGATTCAGATCCATCTACATTTGAGGAGGCCTCTCAGCATCATGTTTGGAGAGATGCCATAATGGAAGAGTACCATTCCATCATGAAGAACAATGCATGTGATATTGTACTGAGACCAAAGGGGAAGTCAGTGGTGACTTCCAAGTGGATCTATAAGGTGAAGCATGTTGCAGATGGTAGTGTGGATAATTTCAAGGCTCGGTTTGTGGCACGGGGATTCTCACAAATTGTGGGAGTTGATTATGATGATACCTTTGTGGTGGTTACCCAATATTCCTCGATTAGAGCAATGATTTCCATCGCAGCAGAGATGGATTGGAAATCCACCAGATGGATGTGAAGACCGCATTTCTCAATGGACATTTACAGGAGGATTTATATTTGGAGCAGCCTTAGGGATTTGAGATCCATGGGAGGGATTCCCATGTGTGCGGGATGAAAAAGGCCCTGTATGGAGTGAATCAAGATCCTCAATCTTGGTATTCCAGGATTGATGCTTATTTACTACTGATGGGATTTTAGAAGAGCGAGGTTGATCCCAACCTTTACTACATTGTGGTTGGTGGAGATTCGCTCATTCTTCTATTGTATGTTGATGACTTATTTATAACAGGTGAGGAGCGCCTCATTGCATTTTGCAAGAGGGATCTTGCTTCAAAGTATGACATGACAGATGAGAGGGTCTGGAAATGTTTTCTTGGGACAAGGAAAATATGCAATAAATGTATTGAGGAGATTTTGGATGGAAGACTGCAGGCCAATGGCCACACCAATGATCACCAACTAGAGGAAGCTTCATGCTTCTATGGGAGAGTTGGTGGATCCTACTTTATATCGTCTACTCATTGGGTCACTTATGTATCTAGTCAACACCAGACCAAACTTTTGTTTTGCGGTGAACACTCGGTTGGTTCATGGTGGAGCCTAGGAGAGTGCACTAGGTATCCATAAAACATGTGTTGAGATACCTTGTTGGGACTACGGATTATGGTTTGGACTATAGGATATTGGGTGGAGTTGGCTTGGTTGGCTGCACAGAGTCATATTGGGTGAGTAGTGTGATGGACCAGAAGAGCACTTTCAATTTTTTTTTCAGGTTAGGCTCAGCAACAGTGTCATAGTTCAGTCAAAAACAAAATTATGATGCTTTAAGTTCTGCTGAGGCTGAGTACATGGAATCTAGTCAAGCTAGTTCTGAGGCACTATAGCTTCACAATTTGTTAGTAGATTTGTTTGATCATGTGCTTAGGCCCAAAGTGATCTACTGTGAAAATCAAAGTTGTATTCATCTCTCTGAGAATCCAGTGTTCCATGACAGGTCCAAGCATATTGATTCAGATACCATTGCATCTGTGATTATGTTCAGAGAGGATTTGTTGAGTTACAGTATGTATCCACTGATGAGTAGGTGGTAGACATTTTGACAAAATCCTTAGGGTGGGGCAAGTTTGTCTTCTTTAGGGACAAGTTGAGAGAGGTGCAAAACACCTTCCTCGGTAAGAGGGAGTGTTAATTTTTGTACCTAGGAAGTTGTTCTCCTAGTGATTTTAGCCTAAGTCACTAAAAGGGGAAAATAACACGACCCTTGTATTAAATGACTTGAGATAAACATTTAATTCCACTTTAGAGATTAAAGTAACTTTTTAATAAATTTAAGTGAAGTGAGTGAAATTTATTTTGGAGAGAATTAAATTAGCTTTTATTCTCATCCATCCATCTAAATCAATGTGGGCCCTTAGATTAGTTGTCTCTTCAACTTACCTCAGCATCCAAACAAAAAGGCAAGGGAAAGGCTTTTCACATTCATTCTTTTCATGGTATTTGAGAGAGCAAGAGAGAAAAGTCGACTTTTTTAGAGGAGAAGGAGAACATAGGAGAGAGAGTGAGCACAAGCACAAATCCCAAGAAATCGTATAGCGGTTCGTACTACATTAATTGGGCATGATTTTCGAGGTTAGTTGGGAACAAATTTTGAGGAAGCATTTATTGTTGGTTTTTTGTTGGCACAATTTTCGAGAAAGGGAAAATTTGTTGGGCACAATTTTCGAGGTCCATACAGTCTATTTTGGGACTGTCTGTACACTGCTAGGTTGGAACGCATTCCAAGACAAATTTATGGGTTTGATGGTTGAGGTAAGTTGTATTATGTTGTTCCATTTTATTTTGCTGAGGAATTAAAAATAACTCTCTCTCAAACAGTTTTCTCCCTTGTGGCTTTTCCCTGGGCAATTTGCCAAACATATGATGTCTGAAATTTTTGTGTGTGATTGCCATTGAAAATTTATGTTAGTGATTTTTTCCTGCGTTTCATGTTTAAAATTGTTAATGTGAAGTTAATTCATCAACAATTGAATGTTATGGGTTTGGGCATTAAACAATGACTATGTGACCGAAACCAGGTTGGGAAAAGAAACTTAAAAATTAACAAGTACAGCAACTTGCAAGTGCCTCCAACCAGCCAAAAATCCTTCGGGATAAACATAAAATAAATATGAAATATATGAGTATGAAATCCCTAATGTTGGAGCATGGATGTTCGAGCCTGTGGAAAAATTCTCCAAATAAATGCATAGAAGGGGGCTAAACAAACTCTAAATGGGGCACTCTTTTGTAGCAAATGGTATCACCAAAAGAAACCCCAAAACTCCATAGGTTAGGCACAATATTCCACCTTAAATTCTGATCAATGAAAGAACATCCAAGAGGAAACACTAAAACCTGCAATAAACATAGAAAGTAACATCCATAGGGAAACACACTCTTAGAGAGGGAAAATTCCCTTGTATAAGTGTGCTAGAGAGATAAATCAACCCAATATTAAAGAGAGAATTGTTGAATAAGGAGGAGAAGGTTCACTTCTGCTCTAAAACCATATTGAGATCTCAAAAAGGAGGATCTAATGGAGCCAACCAACAAACACTAAATTAGTGTAAATCATGAACATTTAAAGAGAAGAGAAGATGAATCCATGAACAAGAGAATCACAAGATGTAGGTTCTTAAGAATCAATATAAGACAGAGGGTTTTCATTTATATTTATAGAGCAAATATTTCGTGAGACGAGGAAATTCAATACTATCCACTCATGTTAATTGCACCCAGATAAAAATTAAGAATGTATATCAGTTATCAACTTTCATCAACCAAGCAATTTCTAATTAACTAATTTTTATTTTTTTCCAGAGCACAAAAAAGTCTACAAAGCTTAGGATTACAAACCTAGCCTTAGTCAATATACAATGTCAAAAGCCCAACATGCAGCTACATTATAACCTGGACACCTGAAATATCTCATCCAATAGGGCAGACTAACCGTCCTACCAGACCATGATGCTTGTTAGAACATATCATTTATGTTATACTTATTATGGTAACAAAACAAATATCGAGACAAATAATCGATAATATCACCGACGCCTGTGCTTGGTCGTGGATTGTGCAATTATATTTATAAAGCATAGATTTAAAGGCCAAAAGGTCTCTCAACAACTTTATATTTTGCATACATCAAGAAGACCATAGAAGAAAATATCAATCTCTCATATCATGTAAGTCATAGATGCTTGTTCCACTTTCTTGACATAAAATTTATTTGAAAACTAAAGATAAAACAACATGGAAAACTCAAATATATAGTAACTTGCAATATTTTGCAATACTTAACAAGGGAAAACACATAAAATTACTTTTTTAATTAGCAAATGAATATTAAAATAACATCTATAAATTGGAGATAACTTTTAAGTTACAAATATAAAATTTGTTCATAAATGTTTTCCTAACAACTAAGAAACATTAATGCTATGTTTGGAAGTATCTGCCCAATGTGCAACAGAGACAACAAAATTGAAATGTGCATTGGTATAACCATAAAAGGAAAATAAACTTAAATGAAACTTGGCTTCTCAGAAAATGTGCAACTAGATCGTTGTATGATAACATTTGTCTCATAATTTCCAGCTTTGACACATTCCTATGATAGATTTACCCAACACCAGTTGAGATAAGAAACCTCCTACAAAGGCATCTCCTGCAAAAACAACAAAGAAAGAGAATTCAATATTTCTCGCCACACCTAATATTTGTGAACGTTTAAGTAAACACATGAGAAATTTTCCAAACCTGCTCCATTTGTATTGACAATGTTTTCCTTTGGAGTCAAAATCACCTGAAACAACTTAACCTGAAATGATAACAAATATAATGATCTCGACATTTTGAAAAATAAGAGGGATATCCACAAATGATGAGAACCATTTGTTTCTTGAAAGCAGATAAAAAAACATGATGCAAAATTTGTCTACTTGGTGATAATTCTCATTGACTTAATCATTTTAATAAACTTAAATGAAACTTGTCTTCTCAGAAAATGTGCAACCAGATGGTTCTATGATAACATTTGTCTCATAATTTCCGGCTTTGACACATTCCTCAATAGATTTACCCAACACCAGTTGAGATAAGAAACCTCCTACAAATGCATCTCTTGCCAAAATAGCAAAGAAAGAGAATTCAATATTTCTCGCCTACAGCTAATTTTTGTGAACATTTAAGTAAACACATGAGAAATTGTCCAAACCTGCTCCATTTGTATTGACAATATTTTCCTTTGGAATCAAAATCTCCTGAAACAGCTTAAACTAGAATGATAACAAATATAATGATCTCAGCATTTTGAAAAATAAGAGGGATATCCACAGATAATGAGAACCATTTGTTTCCTGAAAGCAGAGAAAAAAACATGATGCAATATTTGTCTACTTGGTGATAATTCTCATTAACTTAATCATTTTGATAGGGAATTCTCATCCTTGACATGATAGAACAACAGAACAATTTATCCATTTATCAATTTGATCAAGAACTAGTGAAAACCATCAATCTCTTAGTGACGTCAATCATGGAAATTGAAAGAGATTGCATAAAATAAACGTTAAATGGTTACAATTGTTTTAGTGGGTTCATCTGCTACAAGTTTAGGTTTATTCCAAGATTAAGTTGCAAGAAGTGATTTGCATAGATGAATTACTGCCAAGGAGGTTGAAAGGAGAGAGGTTGAAATTTTACTGCAATGTCACTGAAAGGAGGTTGGATCCAATTAGTTTCTAGATTTTGATGAGAATCACTTCTCCAAGTGTAAATTAAACCAATAAACTCAATATGATTGAATTATAACAAGTGCTCAATATGGAAATTATAAACAACCAATTAAGATAAAAAGAGAAGAGATATAATGTTAGTTTGCTAGCTCACAACTACTTGCTCAGATCGGTGATTTAATATCATGTGAATGTGCAAATGAAAATTGAAAGCGTGTGTAACACGCACAATTAAATTCCAGATTTTATTACGAGGAAGTAGGTTACTTGGTTAAGGTGAATATGCTCCATTATAACAAGAGATTGTGATCCAACAATTAAACCAAGAGTCAAGAAGCGACGATGTCCCAGACATTGTCACCTTTTGGAAGAAACAGAAAGAGCAATTGTTTTCGCAAGAAGCCTAACTTCTATACATTATTAATGAACACATATTGGATAAAGAAGCTTCTCAATATCTTGCACTAGTTTGGAAGCCCCTGATTAGTCTAAATGATTTCAAGCAAATGACATCCTGAAGTTTACAATACATATTGGAGACTTTTCAAGAGTCCTCTTCCTGAAGCATACTAAACTGTAGAGATATTCACCACAAAAAGGCCATGTAGATTGATACCGTATTTGCAAAAATATAGCAAACAATATGCCATATGAAATATCTAGTTACATTTACATTGAATCCTTTATGAAAGGATGAGAGGTTTGTTTCGCCGTTCACTTTATGGAATAACATTTTTAGGAAGTTATTTGGAAAGCGGAAGGCATTAAGGTATGAACCATGCTTGGTTAGCATGGGTGCAGATGACTAGTTTTTCATGGGTTGCAAGACATCAATTTAAAATTCTCTTGTCTTATCTATCTATTTTTTTTTGTAAAATGTCACTCACAAAATGCAACATACAATCAGATCGATGATTCATAATTTTATATGAAAATTTGTAATATCCCAAAATTTGACCTTGACTATGTTCGGCATGAGCCCCACTACATATGAGTTACTTTGATGTTTATGTTTATGTCTATATATTTGGCGTATGCCCCACTGCACATGAGCTAAGTTGATTGGATAGATATATTGGGCGTGAGCCGATGCACATGTTTTATTGTCTTGTATATGATTATATGTCAGTCATAGGCCCTGATGGACAAAGACTATTGGCATGGTACTGGGCATAGGCCCTGATGGACAAAGACTATTGGCGTGGTATTGGGCATAGGCCCCGATGTACTCGACTTATTATTATGTGATTATCCCTAATATATATACTAAGATGATTATTGTGATGTATTGTGCAGAAGACTGAATGCATGATTGAGTTCTATAATGTGTTGGGTGTAAGCCCTGGAGCACATGAGTTATGAGATTTTGTGTTGAGCATAAGCTCTAGAGCACATGAGTTATAAGATTGGAAGTGTTGGGCATAAGCTTTAGAGCACTCATAAGCTCTAGAGCAACGGATCTTTGGTCATTGTATCCTTAGGTGTATTATATAAGTGCATCTTAGTATTAGTGTTGAGCGAAAGGCTCTAGAATTGCACTAGTGTAATGCCCAATTGATAGTGTTGAGCTTAGACTCTCAATAACACTAAGGGTTACTGTAAATTAAGTGTGTTGAGTTGGCAAGCCTCTGAATAGCACCGACCCTCATCATACTTATTTTTAAGTTGATTAATTGAAATTTCAAATCTACTTATCATCAAGGACTCGAATAACTACCATGAAAACGAGGTAATCCAACATGCAAGAAGGATCTACAGCTACCCAACCTAGTTGACCGACCAAACCCTACCTGAGGCCTTGATAAAAGAAATAAATGTAAACTAAGGGAAGATCAAAATAAATAAACTATGATATATGATGCATGAATAAATATTAAGAATAATAAGTAAAGTTTTTATATATATATAACTAAAATAATAAATAAGAATCTATGTAGTTACTATATCATAAACTAAAATATTTAAATAAATATTCATTATAAAGCTCAAGTAGGAACTAGTAAAAGTTCATAGTTAAACAAAATAACTATTAATTCCATAAAAATCAAATTAAATATTATTTTCAAGAAAGTAATGAATTCTTGATTCAACTGACGTTTAAACCAACTGTCATTTCCTAAAAAAAATTCTATAAGAACAAATCCAAGAGAAGGCTTGGGGATCTGATTATTATTCCTGAATGGAATTGCAGATCATTTTCCAAAACAAGCATAATTATACAAGGTTTGATTTTCCAAATAGTAGCAGCCACACCTTTAGGAGTTCTAGATCACTTGCAAGTTGGACCCAGCTCGGGGGGAGTCGAATTAGAACCAGGAACGATTCCAAGTCATGGTTGGGAGGAACGTGGTAGTTCCAAAGTTATCCAGTTATCATTCTTAAGGTCAGAGATAGAAAGTATTTTATTAATTCTAGGTGTTGAAGTGTGTAGGGTCCTTTACTCATTTCAAGCTGCATAATTGTAGGGAAGAGATTTTTACATTTCCAAAGTTATTATCTCTGTTTTGATTATGCTTACAGGTTGTGATTACAACCATTATGTTTTGTATTAGGATCTGTAATTTTACTCTTCATCAGGTTGAATAAATGTTTTAGGTTTTTTAATTAGATAAAATAGAATCTCAGTTTAAACTTTTTATATAGAAATATAGGATAAATTTCTTATCAGGATTATGCTAAAACTAGTCTTTAAAAGTTTCTATTTATGTTAGAGTTTAAAACCTAAACATTTAGTTCTGATACATTTAGTAACAAGACCTTTCACAATTATAGGAAACAGTAGTCAAACTCTAAACCCTAAAAACGCATTCCATGTATAAATATATAAAAACAAAAGTAAAAATAAAAACCAATATCAAACAAATTTATCCATTAAAACAAACTATTAAACCAAAGTCATTGACCAGGGATCAAGTCCTTTGGAATCCAAGCGCATTGTATTATCAAAAGTCACAAACATCACTAAACTTACTATATAAAATCTGTGCAGCATTCGCTTCTTAAATATTTAAAGGAACTGATACACAATGGATAGGACAACCAATAAAATAAACTAAACAACTAAATAAAAAAATACAGTCATCCATGATATCAATTAAAAACTACCCATTAACCAAACCATTCACAGATTAAACAATTAACTCAGTAAAATATACAAGTGACCCACAAATCACAGATCTCCAGCCATCCTGTAAAAATGATAGGCTAACCTAAATAAACAATGGCATATTCACATTTCTAGCATCAAGATATATTTATATATAGACTATCTACGCTACAGTAATAATCATAATTAAATCACAAACAAAACCATCAATCCTCTAACTAAGGCTGAAATCCTATTATCGTTCTTGAGAGGAAACATTTTAGAACTTAAACATTTCATGACATTCATCCACACACTATTCGAAGCTTGTCAAGAGTTGTCTAGAATTCCTTCACGACAACCCAACTTAAAACGTAAATAAACCCATCATCGAATCTCGTAAAGCTCCGGTTGAGAGCGTTTAACTATGTAAAAGAAATAACATAAATAAACATTAAAGATCAACTATCAAATCCCATAAGCTTTGTTTGGGAGTGTTGAAATTATTTAAATGAAATAATACAAATAAACGTCAAATCAAACATCAAATCCACTAAACATTGGCCCATACACCACATGAAATAAAATATAAATTATAAACATTACATATACACAGTCTATGCCATGTAGGAAAGCAAAGGTGATGATAATACGGCCGCCATCAAAACCACAAGATTAAACCAAACAACGATGGCATTATCACCTTAACCAATATCATATCAAAATATATACACACTGAATAGAGCTAGGGCTTGTCCTTTGTCACCATACAGAACGAATTCAAATATTTTGATACAACGAAATAATAAACAACAGCTAGGAATCTATCACAAAATCAAATCAAGCATGAAGCTAGGGATTTTCCCTTTGTCTCTATAACAGAATAAAAACGCCCAACCGAATTATAAACCCCATTCAAGTAAAAACTTATCAATAGCATTATCATAGTGCCATTGCTAAGCAATGGCACTCGTATATTCAAAACCTTCGTATAACAATTCAAACACAGTGCTCACAGCAACAAAGAGCCGAGAAATATAAAACAAACAAACACCATTATAAAATTCCAACACAGAGGATTTTTATTACACAGCAAAATCATCCACAGTCGTTTCCAATTTTACAAAACTCCCAAATGGGCCATAAAACTTATATAGCCCCAAACCATGATTAAAGTATGAGAAACGTTACTACTTCCCCAAAACCTGTCAAATCCCAAATGGGAAGCTTGTTACAAACTATGAACAGAGAATCTATGCAAACCCCATTAACGGCCAAGAAGATAGGTGAAGGCCCTCTTCATATGGGCTTACCAAGAATATGCCAATGACCCCCTTTCTCTTTTCCACGGTTGTAGAGCTTCCCCACGCTCATCCAACCTACAAAAAGAAAACTAAAAGGTGCCAAAAGTATGCATTACTCAATATCAAAACGAATGTGTAAACAATTTTAACCCACGGTGTTGTATGCATACATGCCAAGAAAAATAGTGCAAATACTTTAAACCATGCCTCTGATAACGAAGCCCCAACCCTGGAGCTTGCTTCCCCCTTCACCAAACAACAAAACATTGTGCAAAGGATGGCTGCAAAACCCTAGCATGGGTTTTATTGCTCGTTCCAGCGTGGAGGAGTCACGCAGCCTTCACATGGGCACATTAACTATTACAACTTCCATCCACCATGTTTTAAATTTAAAATCCCTCTTCTATAGTTTTTAACTTCATACACTTTGTTTTGTTTTAATACCATACCAACCCCTTAGTGTTTAGGGTTAGAAAGCTTTTAGGTGCAAGGTCTTTTCCCTTTTCTTTTACGCATATGTAGCATAGGATTAGCAATGGAACACTTGCAATAAAAATAGATCCATCATTCATTAGTTTGTGAGAACTAAGTAAGCCCAATTTTCGCAGGATTTCCTTACATTTCTTAGTGAGTTATTAGGAAAAAAATCCAGCCACTCATCTCCTTTAGATACAAAAGTAATTTAGCCTCATCATTTAGTAAAATAAGAAACCAAGTAACGTAACATGCAATCAAACATGGGTAAAACAATATCAGAGCATTATTAAAACCAAATAAAATACATCAATATACATGTACATCAGCATATGAAAGAACGAAATTGAACATGAACATAGGTATAATTCTTATACAGGTTTTACAATTCTGAAGTCAGGTATAGATGTCCCTTAGATCTTCGCAGTATTATTATCCCTACAAAAAAAAATATTTATGGATTTTAGGGACATTACAAGTGGTATCAGAGCCCCGTTTCAAACACTTAGAGACCTTACGGGCGCTACTAAACATCTGTTGCAGATATAAACATTTCAAAACTGTATTTATGGTTTTGTGAACTAACAAAAGATTATTTTTTACTAAATGTTTAAATTTTATATTTAATGAATGGTCCAAATCATGGACACATAAGAGGACAACAGTCGACAAGGAAACCTGAATTTCCCAACTCGAAAAGAAGAACTTGTGGTGGAATTAAATTCCGACCTAATGAAGACCATACAGAGTCTGCAAGAAAACCTACAAAGCTTTAAAGATGATAACATGAACGAGAGAAAAGAACAGAAAGCAATAAAGGAAGATTTACTTTGGAACTTGACCGGAGTAAACCCTCATGGGTATCCTACCCATTCAACCAATAAATCCAAAGAAAATTATCATCATAAAAGAATAACTAGCAATCCGAAGGTAGAGAGAAGAGAAGAACACACTTCTGATCTTCCAGAAGGAGAATATCACAGTCCTTCCAGTGATGGTTCACCCTCTCCTTGCAGAAAAAGGAAGAAAAATGATGACAGCCTTCAAGGAGAATTTCGAAAGATAAAAGCCCCAACCTATGAAGGAGAGATGAATACTGCGGAGAAGGATGAAGATTGGCTCCTGAGTATAAGTAAATACTTTTAAGTACATAACTACTCCAGCGAGATGAAAACCCCGCTGGCCATTTCCAACTTAAATGGAAAAGCAGATAGATGATGGAGAGACCCAAAGCATACTAAAAATGATGAAGTAAAATAAATCAGATGGAGTAATTTCCGCAGAATCTTCCAAGAAAAGTACATGTCTGAAATATTATTTGACAGAAAATTCAAAGAATTTCATGAACTAAAGATGGGATCCATGACCATGGATTCCTTTATCAACATATTTTTGGATCTGCTACATTATGTACCATACATAAAGGATGAAAAATGTCAAGATACAACATTTTTTTGGATGTCTTCCTCCAAATTTTCGAGAGAGATTTGAGTTTGGCATGTCCAAAACGCTAGACACTACATTACACAAAGCTATAATTTGTTATGAACATGAATAGCTGAGGCAAGAAAGTTGAGACAGGTCTAGGACCTTCTCGAACAACCGAAAACCTGGTGTTAAACCACAACCATACAGAAAATAGAACAATAGTTTTCCATCTAACATAAATTTCAACAAGACAGGTGCACGGCCAAATGTGCCCTCACCAAATACCGACAGACCAGCAACAAATGAAGGAGCCAAGGCAACCCTGCTACAGGATAGCTGTTGGAAATGCCAAAGGCCCCATTATGCCAGAGATTGCCCAAACAAGACTAATGGAGTCCTACACAACCTATAGGAAGACCCAACAATAGAAGACATGGCATATACACCTAGGATCCATGCAGCACTCGACGACCGACAAGCAGACCATCAAGCCACTATGGTCGAAATAGAAGGTAAGGTTTCAAACACTTCCATTTCAATTTTAATTGATCTCGGTGCTTGTCGAAGCTATGTTTCCCCCAAGATTGTTAATACGTGTAAACTAAACAAAGTGAAACATGAGAAACCATGGCTGGTACAACTAGCCACTGGTACAAAAAGAAAGGTTTCAAAATTAGTAAAAGATTGTGAGGCACTACCTCATGGGGAATATGTTTCTCCTAAAGATAGACAACATGAGTCTAAAGTATTTGTTCGACCAGCCAGATCTAACTGCCCAGCAGGCCAGATGGTTGGCCTTCCTTAGTGAGTACCACTTTGAATTAAAGCATATAAAGCGAAAGGAGAATAAAATCGTTGATGCTTTAAGTCGACCAGCTCATATGTTGTGAGGTAACTTTGAGCCAAACCAATTCAGATTTGCACGATAGGATTAAAACGACAAGCAGAGTTGACCGTTTCTATGTTGAAGTCCTAAAAAATATTTAGGAGGACAGGTTGTTCCAACAACAGAAAGAATATAAGGTAGATGAGACAGGACTATTGTGGTCCAAATAGAGACTGTATGTTTCGGAGGGAGGAGACATCAGGTCCAGCATTTTAACAGAATTTCATCGAAATCCCTACTTGGGCACCCGGGATATCAAAAGATGATATCGACAGTAAAGAAACATTGTTTTTGTCCTAAATTAAACGCTCACATAGCATTATTTGTAATATACCTAAATAGTATACTACTATTATTGTTAATTAGTTAACAATTAGGTTAATTAGTATTAATGGTCAAAGGTCACCTCTTTTGAGGATCCGACCATTCATAGGTTAGCTTCCATATATAATGTAAACCTGTCGATGTAATAAACCATCGATTCAATAATAAATAAATCTATATTGTTAATTACGATAATAATGTAAGGATGATACCTTACAAGTGGTATCAGAGCTCTCGCTCTTCCTTTTGAACCTTCATTCATCGTCACATTCCATTGCCCATTATTCCACTCCGCTACTCATCCCATTCCCCAATATTCTGCTCCACTGCTCATCGTTGCACGCCCATCCCTCTTCCTTCCGCTTCACCCACTCCCACATCAAGCGCCATCTTTTTTCCTCCTTCATCCCAACACTTCATCCTTCATCGCACTTCACATTTCCATTCTCCTTCCCACGGCTCCACTGTTCAACCATCACGCCTTCCCATTGTTCATCCTCCACGCGCATAGTTTCTCTCTATCACTGCTTCCCATCATGCCATCCCGTTGTTCATCCACACGCCGCTAACTTCACACTCTGCATTCATGCGCCAGCCTCCCACTTCCCACTCTTCATTCACTCCACTCTGTGTTCTCTATGCATTCCTCATGACTTCCCACTTTGCATTCAATCCACTCTTCATTCTCTGCGCATTCCTCCTTATCCACATCATCGTAGTCCCTCACATCGTCCTCCACCTATGCGTCCTACTTGCTCCAATCACCACATCGTGCCATTGCATACACCCACTCTAACCGACACTCCACCTTCCCATCTCCATTCACACACCTACCTCCCTCCACCTGCGCGTCCTCAATTCTCCCACCCTACGCTCCATTCCAGTCTTCCAGAGCCTCACGGCCCCTTCTACCACACACCACTCCTCCACAAATATCCTCCAAGTGCCCCATCTCCCTACGCTTCCCCTCTCGCTACACATCTTCCTCCTTCACCACTGCCATCCATCCACATCCCTTCACTCTTCGATGCCCCTTCATTGCGCTCTTCCATACCTTTGTTACCCCCTCGCTATGCTCTTCCATACCCACAGCCAGCCAATTCTCTCCAATCGCCACCTCTTCACTGCCACGCCATTCCCTCCTTCATGTTTCTAACACAACCTTCACACCTCTGTGTGCTCCAACACCCAGGATGCACTGTCATTTCCCATCTGCATCATTTCTGCCACTCCACATGAACCTACAAAACAAAAACCAGAAAAAATAAATTTTAAATAAAATAAAAAATAATATTATAATATTTCTATATAATATTATTATAAAATATATATATATATATAAATCAAACAAAAAACAAACTATATATTAAAACAATTTATAAAAAAAATTGAAGACTTTGTTTAAGACAAAATGGTCTTCAATGAAGTTGTTTATGGGTTTTTCAAATGAAATAAACCATCGCAAGAAGTTAAAAATGATTCTAAATTGGAGATTAAATAAATAAAACCCACAAAGCTTGGCACAAAAATATTGGATATTGACGTAGCAGTGCAAGTTATGCATGAAGATATAAAATACTTAGTTAAAGAACTGAAAATGTTGATAAAACAACGACAAGAAGAAGAACCTAAGAAGCATGCTGACAAAGAAAAACCAGAAACACACCAGTCTTACCCCTCAAAATAGTTGAAATAGGAAGATGTTGCGGCATCTCACTTTTCAAGTGAGGGAATGCAAGCTGATATGGCACCCATGATAGAAGAAGATGGAATCAAGGAAGAATTTGTTGTGACTTCTGAGTGTTGAGGCCGAATAGAGATGATGTCTACATCAGCACTCACACCAGAAGAATGGATTCCTATCATAAATAAACAAGCTTGGCCAACTCCCAAATTCTCAGGTCAAGTAGAGCTGGGGTCTGCATCGACACTCATGACAAAAGAAATGACTACGACCGGAAAAGAAGAAGATGTTACGACTTCCGAATTCTCAGGTCAAGAAGTGTTGGAATCTACACCCTCGACAAGAAAAGTAACTGTGACTCTTGAGTTACCAAGTCAAAAGGAACAAGGGACTACTGTGACTCCTATGTATTCACATATGGATGAATATAAAATCGCTAGTGCCCTCGGGAAGGAAAGGAAGTTGAAGAATCTATTGCGACTTCCGAGTGCTAAGGACGAATAGAGTTTTCATCTACATTAGCACTTACATTAGAAGAAATGATTCCTATCATAAAGGAAAAAGCTATGTCAAATCCCAATTTCTCAGGTCAAGCAGAGGTGGGGTTTGCATCGGCACTCATGACAAAAGAAGTGTTGGGATCTACACCCTCGACAAAAGAAGTAACTATGACTCTCGAGTTACTAAGTCAAGAGGAACAGGGGACTACTGCGACTCCTACGTATTCAAGTAGGGATGAATATAAAATCACTACTACTCCCAAGAAGGAAAGGAAGCCTAGCTGATCGACTCCTTATATCCCTCCTCTTAAATAATCCATAACACCAGACACCAAGTGGGATAAGAAAAGACATCCCAACTACAAACCTCAAAATGCGATACTTTGTAAAAAGTATGCATGCCTACCAGAAGTTCGTTGTGGCTTCCTACAAGGTAGGGAAGCAAGGCACATTAATACGTCAGTTCCAGAACAAGGACTTGTTAAGAAAGACGATAACAAGAACAATGAAAAAGAAGAAGTAGAAGACACAGTTATGAAAGATCAAAATGATATTGATAATCACAATGCCAATATCAATTGTAAAGAAAATGGCGTTGTCGTAGAATTCAATGAAGTCAATAACATCAATGTTAACAACAATTATGAGAGAATTGAAGTTATATGCAATGATGAAAATAAAAGTGTTAAAGATGACCTTAATCATGATAATGTAGAAAAATGAAACCCAGAGGATGGTGCAACAAATGATGAGATGAACATTCTATTAGTAGTCACAACTCAATATGTTCTAGAAATTCAAAAGGTTTCCAAAGAACAAATAAAGACAAACTTGGTAGACAAGAAAGTAAGTACAATATTAGTAGTTGCCACTACAGATAAAAAAACCATATCAAAGCATGCAGAAATATAAAAAATCTACATCAAAATAAAAGGTCAAAAGAACACCATCGGATTAGAAGCTCAGAAGAATACACCACATATTTGTTATGTGTTCATATACATAATCGTATGCATGAAAATATTTGAATGGAAATGCGACTAAATATTTCAAGAACTACTAAACTGTGGCACCATTATTCATGGCGAGAATTACAGTTGCATCATGCTCATAAGAAGATTCGTGGACGAATATTTTCAAAGGATGACTTGTAATATCCCTAAATAGTATATTACTATTATTGTTAATTAGTTAACAATTAGGTTAATTAGTATTAATGGTCAAAGGTCACCTCTTTTGAGGGTCCGACCATTCATAGGTTAGCTTCCATATATAATGTAAACATGTCAATGTAATAAACCATCAATTCAATAATAAATAAATATATATTATCAATTATGATAATAATGTAAGGATGATACCTTACATTATTTATGGCAAAATGCCAAGAGTGTTAGCTGGTCAAAGCTTAGCACGAACATCCTTCAGGGTTACTACAACCGTTACCCATTCCAGAATGGAAATGGAAGGTTATTAGTATGGATTTCATTACAGGATTACCAAAGAGTAAGAAGCATAATGATTCCACCTTTGTAGTGGTATATAAGTTGTCTTAAGCAACACACTTTATCCCAGTTAAGTCAACTTACAAAGCAGTTCACATTGTTGGCGTATTCTTAAAGGAGATATTTCGATTGCATGGAATACCCAAGGAAATCATCTCGGATCGAGATACAATGTTTATCAGTAAATTTTGGAGATCTTTATTCTCCGGCTTAGAGACAGTTAAATTTTAGTACCGCCTACCACCAGCTGACAGACGGGCATACAGAACGGGTAAATCAGATTTTGGAGGACATGCTTAGAATGTACGTGATGAACAATCCCACAAAGTGGGATTATATGCACCTCGCAGAGTTTGCATGTAACAACGGATACCATACCTCCTCCAGAATGAGTCTCTTCGAGGTACTCTATGGCCGAAATTGTAGGACACCGGTGACTTGGGATAGCACAGTGGACAAGCTCATGTTAGAGCCATATTTACTAAAGGACCTAGAATAGTTAGTCACCAAAGTACAACAGAATCTCAAGGAAACACAAGACCGCCAGAAAATTTACGTGGATAAGAAAATAAAATATAAATATTACCAAATCGGCAAACATGTTTATTTAAAAGTAAAAGAAAAAAAAAGCTCATTAAGCTTGGGAAGGTGCAAAAAGTTGGCACCGAGATTTTGTGGAACCTTTGAGATATTGGCCAAGAGAGGTTCAGTGGCGTATGAATTAGCTTTACCTTCTCATATAAAGGTTCATAATGTTTTTCATGTATCTCTATTGAAGAAATATGTATATGATACTAAACATATGATTGATTGGTCATTGCTACAGGTGGAACCTGAAGGGGAGTTTATGCGAGAGCCCCTTCACATTCTGGACAAAAGAGAAGTATAGCTTAGGAAGCAAACCATAGTCCAGTTGAGAGTGTAATGGAAGCACTTTGGGCCTGATGAGGCCACATGGGAGAATGAAGCCACCATGAAAGAGGATTACCCCGCCTTGTTTCATGACTTCATTTTTAGCCTTAGAACATCGAGACGATGTTGTTCTAAGCGGGGAGGGATGTAATATCCCAAATTTTGACCTTAACTATATTGGGCATGAGCCCCACTGCATATGAGTTACTTTGATATTTGTTTTTATGTCTATATATTGGGCGTATGCCCCACTGCACATGAGTTATGTTGATTAGATAGATATATTGGGCATGAGCCGATGCACATGTTTTATTGTCTTGTATATGATTCTATATGTTGGGCATAGGCCCTGATGGACAAATACTATTGTTGTTGTACTGGGAATAGGCCCCGATATACTAGAATTATTATTATGTGACTAGCCCTAATATATATACTTAGATGACTATCGTGATGTATTGTGTAGAAGACTAAATGCATGATTGTGTTCTATAATGTGTTGGGTCTAAGCCCTGAAGCACATGAGTTATGAGATTTTGTGTTGAGCATAAGCTTTGGAGCACATGAGTTATGAGATTTTGTATTGAGCATAAGCTCTAGAGCACATGAGTTATAAAATTGGAAGTGTTGGGCATAAGCTCCGGAGCACTCCAAATTGATGTTGAGTAGAAGCTCTAGAGCATTGGATCTTTGGCCATTGTATCCCTAAGTGTATTATAAAAATGTGCATCCTAGTATTAGTGTTGAGCGAGAGGCTCTGGAATTGTACTACTGTAATTCCCAATTGATAGTGTTGAGCTTAGGCTCTGAATAGCACTAGTGGTTACTGTAAATTAAGTGTGTTGAGTTGGAAAGATTCTAAATAGCACCGACCCTCATCATACTTATTTTTAAGTTGATTAATTCAAATTTCAAATTTACTTCTCATCAAGGACTGAAAGAACTACCACGAAAACGAGGTAATCCAACATGTAAGGAGGATCTAGAGCTACCTAACCTAGTTGACCGACCAAACCCTACCTGAGGCCTTGATAAAAGAATTAAATGTAAACTAGGGGAAGCATCAAAATAAATAAACTATGATATATGATGCATGAGTAAATGTTAAGAATAATAAGTAAAGTTCATATAAATGTATATGAGAATATATATATAAAAAAATAAATGAAACTAAAATAATAAGTGAGAGTCTATGCAGATATTATACCATAAACTAAAATATTTAAATAAATATTATATCATAAATCTCAAGTAGGAACAAGTAAAAGTTCCTAGTTAAACAAAATAACTATTAATTCCATAAAAATCAAATTAAATATTTTTTTCAAGAAAGTGATGAATTCTTGATTCAACTGAAGTTTAAACCAACTGCCATTTACTAAAAGATATTCTATAAGAACAAAGCCAAGATAAAGCTTTGGGATCTAATTATTATTCCTGAATGGAATTGCAGAGCATTTTCTAAAACCAAACATTCTTATACAGAGCCCAATTTTCTGAACAGTAGCAATTTCACCTTTAGGATTTCTAGATCACTTGCATGTTGGAGCCAGATCGAGGGGATCCGAATTAGAACTAGGAACGGTTCTGGCTCATGGTTGGGAGGAATATGCTAGTTCCTAAGTTATTCGGTTATCATTCCTAAGGTTATAGATAGAAAATATTTTATTAATTATGGGTGTTGAAGTGTGCAAGGTCCTTTAATCAATTCAAGCTACATAATTGTAGGTAGGAGATTTCTACATTTCCAAAGCTATTATCTTTGTTTTGATTATGCTTACAAGTTGTGATTACAAACTTTATGTTTTGTATTAGGATCTGTAATTTAACTCTCCATCAGGTTGAATAAATGTTTTAGGTTGTCTTATTAGATAAAATAGAATCCCAGTTTAAACTTTTTATATAGAAATCCAGGATAAATTTATTATCAATATTATGTTAAAACTAGTCTTTAAAAGTTTCTATTTATGTTAGGGTTTAAAGCCTAGACTTAAACATTTAGTTTTGATACATTTAGTAACCAGACCTTTCACAATTATATGAAAATGTAGTAAAACCATAAACCCTAAAAACACATTACATGTATAAATATATAAAAACAGTTCAGTAAAAATAAAAACCAACATCAAACAAATTTATTCATTAAAACAAACTATTAAACCAGAGTCACGGACCAGGGATCAAGTCCCTTGGAATCCAAGCGCGTCGTCGTTATCATATGTCACAAATATCACTAAACTTACTATATAGAATATGTGCAGCATTCGCTACTTAAATATTTAAAATATCCGATACACGATGGATAGGCGAACCAATAAAATAAACTAAACAACTAAATAAACAAATTACAGTCATCCATGATATCAATTAAAAACTACCCATTAACCAAACCATTAACAAATTAAACAATTAACTCTGTAAAATATACAAGTCATCCACGAATCACAAATCTCCATCCATCCTGTAAAAATGATAGGCTAACCTAAATAAACATTGGCATATTCACATTTTTCAGCATCAAGATATATTTATAGATAGACTGTCTACGCTACAGTAATAATAATAATTAAATCACAAACAAAACCATCAATCCTCTAACTAAGGCTGAAAGCATGTTATTGTTCTTGAGATGAAACATTTTACAACTTAAACCCTATTTTAAACAAAGTCAAATAATCACGACATTCATCCACAAACTATTCGAAGCTTGTTAAGAGTTGGCTAGAATGTCTTCACGACAACCCAACTTAAAACATAAATAAACCCATCATCGAAACTCGTAAAGCTCCGGCTGGGAGCGTTCAACTATGTAAAAGAAGTAACAAGAATAAACATTAAAGATCAACTATCGAATCCTAAGATCTGGTTGGGAGCGTTGAAATTATTTAAATGAATAATACAAATAAACACCGAATTAAACATCGAATCCACTAAACATTGACCCATACACCACAGGAAATAAAATATAAATTATAAATATTACAGATACAGAGGATATGCCATATAGACAAGCAAAGGTCACGATAATACGGTCGCCATCAAAACCACATGATTAAACCAAACAATGATGGCATTATCACAACCAAGAACATATCAAAATATATACACGTTAAATAGAGCTAGGGCTTTCCCTCTGTCACCATACAGAATGAATTCAAATGTTTTGATACAACGAAATAATAAACAACAGCCATGAATCTATCACAAAATCAAATCAAGCATGAAGCTAGGGTTTTGCCCTTTGTCTCTATAACAGAGGCAAAACACCCAACCGAATTATAAACCCCATCCAAATAAAAACTTATCAATAGCATTATCATAGTGCCATTGTGCCATTGCTAAGCAATGGCACTTATATATTCAAAACCTTCGTATAATAATTCAAACACAATGCTCACAACAACAAAGAGCCGGGAAATATAAAACAAACAAACAACATTATAAAATTTTGACATAGAGGGTTTTAATTACAAAGTAAAATCATCCATAGTCATTTCTGTTTTTACAAAACGCCCAAATGGGCCATAAAACGTATACAGCCCCAAACCACGATTAAAGTCTGAGCAACATTACTACTTCCTCAAACCCTGGCAAATCCCAAATGGGAAGCATGTTACAAACTACGAACAGAGAATCCTTGCAAACCCCATTAACGGAAAAGCATATAGGTGAAGGCCCTCTTCATATGGGCTTACCAGGCATACACCGACGACCCCCTTTCTCTTTGCCACAATCGTAGAGCTTCCCCACGCTTGTCCAATCTGCAAAACGAAAACTCAAAGGCATCAGAAGTATGCATTACTCAGTATCAAAATGAATGTGTAAACAAGTTTAACCCACAGTGCTGTATGCATACCTACCAAGCAAAATCGTGCAAATACTGTAAACCATGCCTCTCTCAGCAAAGCCCCAACCCTGGAGCTCGCTCCCCCTTCACCAAACAACAAAACACTATGCAAAGAATGGCTTGGAAACCCTAGCATGGGTTTTAATGCTCATGCAAGCATGGAGGAGTCACACAACCTTCACATGGGCACATTAACCATTACAAATGCCATCCACCATGTTTTAAAATTAAAACCCCTCTTCTATAGTTTTTAACTTCATACAATTTGTTGATTTTTAAAACCATACCAACCCCTTAGTGTTTAGGGTTGGCAAGCTTTTAGGTGCTAGGTCTTTTCCATTTTCTTTCACGCATATGTAGCATAGGCTTAGCGACGGAACATCTGCAATAAAAATAGATACATCATGCATTAGTTCGCGAGAACTAAGTAAGCCCAATTTTCGCAGGACTACCTTGCATTTCCGAGTGAGTTGTTTGGAAAAAAATCCAACCACTCCTCCCCTTTAGATATAGAGGTAAGTTAGCCTCGTTGTTTACTTTCTTGTTTAGTAATCAAACATGAATAAAAAAATATCAGAGCATTATTAAAACAAGATAAAATATATGAATATACAAGTACAACAGTATATAAAAGAACGACATTGAACATGAGCATAGGTATAATTCCTATACAGGTTTTACAATTCTAAAGTCAAGTATAGATGTCCCTTAGATCTTAGCAGTATTATTAGCCTTACAAATTTTTTTTATTTACGGATTTTAGGGACATTACAAAATCTTTCCAAAGCTCCATTATGGTTTTGAATCATTTTAAAGTAGTTAAGCCACACAAACATGTAATCAGGATAACTAATATAAACATAAAATGAATCCAACATTTGAAATTACATTTTGTATATATCATTGAATAGGAAGATGTTTAATTGTCCACATCACGAGTATCGACAACATTGAAATTTCCAATGTTACACACTAAATACGAATGAAGAGTAACTACAACACTGACAAATAGTACTCAAGCTTCATGTATACCTAGTTTTCCCATGAAAGAAGCCAAAATACAAGTTTTTATAGAGAAGACAATCCAAAATTGAAAATAAGTTCTAAACTATGTATGAAACTCTAAATATACCATCTGTGATAGATGATCATCTACCAAGCCATTAAACTAGGCATAGCCATTAACGAATTCAACGCATATTCATAAGCGAAGTCATGAGAGTTTGAAGCCGGTGGTGGCCTTTCACATATAACCATGAGCATACAACTATACAACAAAGGGTCCAACCAAGTACTAATTCAACACATATCAAACAACAATCCAATTACATTTACAAGTGACATGGGTGCCCTTTTGGAAATGTTCTTTAAACACATCTTCAATGAAACATAATGGAGGTTACATTGAATCCAACGAACATGTCTCTAGGTAGTGGATCCCATTGAGATGTATGAACACTGCAAACATTGCAATAAGATATTAGTTAGTTGCATTTTTCTCAATTTACAGTGTGTTAAGTGCTAACACATGAGTAAATTATTGAGTCCTTGTAGTAGCTTAGATCCAACCCATCACTAACCAAATGATATCAATCCAAGGTAAAGGGAAAGTAGAGAGGAATTAATGCAAATGACCTTATAAGTAGGCATGCATAATAGTGGAATGGTTTAGACTCCATGAGATTCATGTCAATGATGATCTCAATGATCTCAGTTCTAGACAAAATGAAAGAATGGTGTGATCTATTTGGTCTAGAACCATTAATAGGGAAAGCTTGGAATGGTGCATCACTTGATAATTTTATGCATATTGACACATAGCATTGGTTCCATCAAAAAGCCACATGGAGGAAAGTGTTAGGGTACCCTTTTTAAAAACCTAATAGCTCTCAGACAAAGCATTACTTAACCCCATAAGTTTCCTTACAAACTGGCAGGAAGCAGTAACTTCTTCATTATTTACAACAACACAGGAAGTAGTAACTTCTTCATTATTTACAACAACAAATTATGAGTGACTTCCTTTTGTTACATTTCCAACAAATTGCTAGTTAATTAACTCTGGCTAGTTGGGGGTCTTTGAATCTATAAAGTATCTCTTTGGAAGCAACTTCATTATACATTGATGATCTGGAGGACTACCAAAAGAGCATACAAGAAAATTGTAATGAACAAAAATATATAATAAATAAACATTAATAACTAATAATAATTAAATAACTAATTCTTAAAAAAAGAAGAGATACTTAATGAAAGGTTGTGGAAACCCATCATAAGCATTTATATACAAGCACATTCTCATTGTAATATCATCTATTTTTTTTTTCCGAAGGAAAAAAGCATGTCCTTGATATTCATGATATGAATCAAAGGGCATCTAATGTGCTATCCCTGGGAGAGGGTTACAAACATATAAGATCATGGAGAGAGTATTTGAAAACAATGTACCTTAAATAAGACTCAAAACAACAATCTTCCCGGGGGGAGAAGAATGAACATACCCAAACAATGGCACTACCAAACATCATCCAGTCAACAACAATAATAAGTATCATGTCCCTCAAAACCCATCTCTATCGTGATCATATAAGAAGTAGAGCTACTGTCAGAAAGAGCCCACTCCCAAATCACAAAATATGTGCAAAGAAATGGAGTACAAGCTCCAGCACCAAGCTCAAAAGAGCATAATATTGTCATGAGTGACCAAAAGGTCATAAAAAATTTCAGTAAAGTTACAACTACCGAGAGCCAAAGTCAGGGCAATCTTTGATAGACTGTCTGCTTTCTTATTATGTTCATGATAGATATGACAAAAAGACAGGTTAAGGAAACCAGAGCATAGTTTTCTGATATCTCTGCACCAGTGACTGAGATTGGGTGGAGAAAGGGCAGCAGTACCCTTAACCCAGTTAATAATGACCAGAGAGTCCCCAAAAATGTTAAGTCTGGGGATACCCATATCCTTAGCTATATGCAAGAGTGCCCAAAGACCTATCAGCTCAGATTTTGTATTGGTACATGTTCCTGCCCCCAGAGCAAAGTCGAAGGAGTGAGTCTTATTCAAGCATATACAGATGCCTACACCTCCATTATTTTTTACTGATGCTCCATCAAAATAACCACAAGGATATACAATATTTGGGCCAGAGTCTATGACTCGAATCCTTTTTGGCTTTCTACAAGGAGGCTGATACAACTGTGATAAATTTTCAATCTGGAATATAATGTTCAGGACAAACTTCATTCCATACAACACAACTTGAGAAAATATGCTGAGCACAGTCTTCATCTGCATAACAGAGAGCACACATGCCGGGCCCAATCCAGCCTTTTCTCTGGAGGTTGTCCCACGTTAAAATATTATTTTCCATTATCAACCACATAAAACAACTTATTTTGGTGGGGAGAGTGCCAGACCATATGAGAGCTTGTAAACTGCTACCCGCCCGTGGATGAGAGGATTGAACAATATATTCATATACAAGCTTTGTTGAGGTTGTACCGACATTCCTGCTATATTACCATACGAGAGAATCAGGCAAGGAATTGAGCCTAATCCTTCCCATCTCTAATCCTCTCGTATAATTATCCCATGCATGCTTCCAGTCTCCCTCAATGTTTAAGTCTTCAGCCGCATACCAGTAATGGTTGGATCCTGGAAAGATATTACATGCCTGAGCAAGAGAAGAGATATCCAAGTCCTCTAAAAATGCCCTGAGCCCCGGTAAAGGGAGTATGTAATCCAACGATAGAGTCAATACCTAACAGGACATCCTGTCCATTCCCAACATGCCATGAAAAGCATCTTCCCAGCTAGGGGAGAGTTTGCATGAAGCCTTTCTAGAAAATAGAACTTCCTCTGTAATTAAAGTTTTTACCTCTGAGCCATGACGCGGTCATGTGGTTCTTTAAATACTTTTCCATAAGAACATTGTTCCAAAGTCCATCACTATGAAGCACCATCCAAAATTTTTTTGATCTCAGAGCAATATTAAACCAATGTAAATTTTTTATGCCCCATCCACCATACTCCTTTGGCCATGATAGTTGCTGTCAATGTGTTAAATGATACCTGTGTTTATTCCCATAAGAACCCCATAAGAAGGTGAAAGTGATACTTCTGAGCCTATTAAGGATAGAAACATGATTGGGAGCCAGACCAAACCAATATACAGGAAGGCTAGATAGTACAGCACGAACAAGAATCAGCCGGCCTCCCAATGAAAGAAGCTTATGCGACCATTTTTGTATTATGTTTTCATACTTTTGCACCAGCCAATACCGGTCTCTGACTCTATAATCCAATGGTTTAAGATAATAACCAATGTATTTGAATCATGTGCCAATTGGTTCCATTTTATATGGAAGAACCCTATCGATATTGCCCAATATACCCAAATCCACATTATTGTAGAGGAAGCATGATTTATCAACACTAATGCTCATCCTAGAGGCCTTACAGAATGTACTAAGAATAACATCAAAAGAAATCCATTCAGGTAGGGTGCCAGAGCCAAGTAATATCACGTCATCAACAAAAAGAAGGTGAGTGAGGGCTAGGGTAGAGGAAATTTTAATTCCTCTGATGAGACCATTCTCCCTAGCATTTGAGATCAAGAGACTAAGACCTTCGATAACGAGTATAAATAGCAGAGGTGACAAAGGGCAGCCTTGTCTGATTCCTCGAGAAGCAGCAAAGAATTGTGAAGGGATGCCATTTACTAGAACTGCAAAGTTGACAGAAGATATACATTCCATAATCCATTTGACCCCTAGAAGGGGTACTCCAATCTGAATCAGAATGAGTCTAATATAGGACCAATTTACTCTATCGAATGCCTTCACCAAATCCAGTTTGAGGATGAGAACACATGTGTTATTGGTCTTGACAGAGTGTAGGGTTTCTTGTGTAATACCAATAGGTTCCACTATCTGACGATTTTTAAGGAACCCGTACTGCTCTCTGGAAATGTGAGTCCAAAAAAGGCTTAAGTCTAACAACAGTCACCTTAGCAATTAAGTTGTACAATAAATTGCACAAGGAGATGGGTCTATAGTCGGCAAAGGTAGAGGGTTTGTCCTTTTCTGGAATCAGGGCAATGAATGTGGAATTCAGAGAGGGGGTAATGTACCCAAAAGTTCTAGCACATTCAATAGCATGCAATAAATCATTTCCCAGCGACTCAAAGAAGTGTAAGTAAAATTCAACAGGCCAGTCATCAGGGCTTGGGCTTTTATCCTTCTTGAATGATTTTAAAGCACTTTCAATCTCAGACAGTGTGACAGGGACAATGAGGCTAGGTGCAGTAACCTGTGAGACCATAGATGGGTAAAGTGAGACCACCTGGAGCTGGGTTAGCAGGCAGGTTTGTTTGTCATCACTGAATATCTGAGCGAAATATCTTTTACCCATCTCCTTAAGAGCATGCTCATCTTGAATACAATGGCCCTCCTCATCGACTAAAGACCAGATAGTGTTTTGATTCCTTCTACTAGATGCGACAACATGGAAGAATTTGGCATTGGAGTCACCATACATGGCCCAATTGGTTTGGCTCTTGAGTTTCCAGGTAAGCAGTAGATGCCCCTGCAACTTCTACTTTTGTGATCTAAGCTGAGTCATGGCGTACTGATCCTCTTGCGTGAGAATGCCTGAAAAAGATCCCGAGAGGAGGGTTTCTATGTTCTTATCCAACCTCATAGCATCAGATTTCATAGAATTTTCCTTCTCCTGGGTCCATGCTTTTACATCCTTCTTCAGAGATCGTAGCTTATGTGTGAGGTTGTCCAGACAGTTAGGGGAGGGAAGAGGGTCCAGCTCCGGCCATCTTTTTGTAACCCAGAGGTTGAAGTCTGGATCAGAGAGCCATGATTGATTAAACTTATAGGGATAATTGCAGGAAAGCACCGGTTTATCCCATTCTAAACAGATCGGGTAGTGATCGGATATATCAACATGATGAACCCAGGTACGATGGACATTGAGGGAGGGGATCAAGGCAGATGAGAGTAAGAAACGATCTAATCTTTTGCTGATACCATCATCACCAAACCTTCCATTTCTCCACGTGGGTCCAGAAAAGGTTGGTGCAATGTCCAAAAGACCAGCAGAATTGAAAAGGCATTTGAAATGGGGGGCAAGTGGATCTAGGACGACCTTTTTACCCCAGGTCTCAGTAGCATTCAAGGTCAAGTTGAGGTCCCCACCCAAGATCAGAGTAGGTGCACTGAGGAGGCCCCCCCGAAGGACATTATCCCAATAAAGTTTTCTGTTTTTGTAAGGACAGTAGCAATTTATAACAACCAGAGGAGCATTCATACCACGAAAGTCCTCCTTCATAAGAATTCTAGCTAAGGTCTCAAAGGCACGACATCTAACCCTACAAGGGTTCTAGGCCGTTAGTAAGCCCCCCCGAGAGGCCAGAAGCACAGGTGGCGCAAAATTCCCAATTGGGTAAAAGCTTAGAGAAGGCATGTAGTGCAGGATAAGTACTGCACATAGTTTCCTGGAGTAGTATCATATCAGGTTGGATCGAGTGGAAAAAGGGAGTGGAAGCTGAGTTGTTTGGTCTTGCCTCCAAAACCTCGAACATTGAGTGAGAGGATTTTCATAAGGGAACAGGCGGGAGGAGTGACGATGCTCTAAGTCCCCGATGAAGGTTCCCCCTGGGCACATCTTTTAATCGAGCCGAGAGAGGAACATAAGGTGGTGAGGTAGAAGACAGAGTCCCAGATGATTCCTGCTTATCATTTTTCTTCTTCCTAACAGTAACATTTGCAAAACGAATCGAGTTCAAGTGAAGCATGGATGGAGAAGTGGGTGTTGAGGCCGAAAAGATGGACAGTGATCTTTGAAGCGTAGGGTCAGAGAAGGAAGGTGAAAACACAAGACTTTGCGGAGAGAGTGGTTTCGTGGGAAGGGTGGAAGTGGATGTGAGAGGGGGGAAATCCTCAAGAGAGAACAAGGAAGGAATAGCCACAGGTAAAGGCTGTTGAGTGCAATCATGTAAAGGTGGAGAAGGAACATCAGAGGGGGCCAAGGGAGAGTTTTCGGCCTCAGCAAGTACCGAGGGACCGACCACAATAGGAGGACATACTAACCCATCAACAGCCTCAAGAAATGAATCAGATACATCGTCAAAAAGAGAAAGAGATTGTGAGTAAATACCCGTCCTGGGATGCTCTGGAGCCGATATAGGAGTCGGATCACGAGTGTCGAGGGTTCCATCTGAGCTAGTGCATGAGCGCTCGTTCTTCAAGCACGGACACGTTCTCCGAAGATGGTCGGTTTCATGGCATATGCTACACCAGAACGACACATGCAGGTAGTCAAGTTTCTGAACCAATAGGCGCTCCTTACAAAGAATCTCCACTTCAGCAGGTAAACCATTAGAGATGTCCAGTTCCACTAGCACTTGAGCCAGCCGCTTATCAAAGGAGAGGTGAAAATCTTCATCCACAACGACAAAACGACCCACCGTATTAGCAATACCCTCAAGAATAGACTTGTTCCAGAGGGGGAACGAAAGATGTGGTAAAAGAACCCACAAATGACGCTTCGTGACCCGTTCTCGAAGAGGGTCGAAGTTTGCATGCCAACGGCCAAGAACCAGAGAACCAGAGCCCATACACCAAATGGATTCCAGAATGAGTGAGGCATGATGTGCCTCAAGAAATACAAATACAATCCACCCATTTGAAAAGCAGGCTAATAGTGGGGATATATGTTAGCAGAGGTTTCCAATGTTCATTTGCCCAGTCCACCCAAGCTTGTTTCCCCATTCTGCAATATTCTAGTCTACCCACCAGTGCCCGGGAGCAAAGCGAAGAGACTCTGTCCATAAAAACATCGTGGTCGAGGACATAACGAAATTTGCCCTCGTGGGTTTTTATGCCTTTAGAATGTCTTTTACGATGATAGCGAGTCGTAGCACCAATGTCAGCCATGAAGTAAACCACCCACAAGTCAACCCGAAAGAGTCGAAATGTGGGGCAACGGAAAACCCAAAACCTGCTGATAGAAAAAACGACCATCGAGTACCCAGGAGCAGATAGAATACCCACATGAACACCCAAAACCGAGAACAAGAAGGAGCAGTAACCCCGCAGACACAGACAGGAAGGGTTGCACAGAATGGTTCACAAGAAAAACCACCGGTCCGAAAAACCCAATAGAATAATGGGTAAACCGACAAAGGTCTTGTACCAGGACCAAACCCCCAAAAACCGGAGAAGGGACAGAACAAAACCCGTGTACCTTGGAGACAAACAACAAAGTCAACCTTACACGTGCTGACGGGGGCAACAAGAAGAAATCAAGTGCAGTGGCGACGTAAAAACCATGCAAAGTTGGTAACCCAGGAAAATAGCAGATGACCCCAAGCGACACAAAAACGGCAGAAAAAACCCTAACAAAATACCTTCCCATTTTTTTCTCTTGGTTGATACTAGTCCCCTGGTGAGGGGAGGAACTCCAAGTATGCCATATCTGAGTGCACCACCAACCCAGTATGCCGTATCTTGGCCGCTTGCATGCAAACTTCGACCCGAACGGGTCACGAAGCGTCATTTGTGGGTTCTTTTACCACATCTTCCGTTCCCCCTCTGGAACAAGTCTATTCTTGAGGGTATTGCTAATAGGGTGGGCCGTTTTATCAATCTTTATCTTTCATTTTCTTTTTGAATTATTATAACATCTTGATCTTCTTGAATTACTGTAACATCTTGGATTACGGTAATCTAGCTTATTTACGCTGGTTATTTGGTTATTTAGCATCAAAGCCCCTTCTTCGACGCTTTTGGCTAATTAATTTCGCGAATTTCTCTCTGACGTGCCTCAAATTTTTTTGACCAATAAAGTTCAGAATTCTGTTGAATAATAGCCGCTCCCAAAGTGAAGTGAAGAAATCTAAAGCTTAAAAACGCAGTAGTTACTGCCCTTCCTCTCCACACCTGGTCGCCACTGTTACACGTTTTCCCTCTGCATCACTCACTTCTGCGGCCTGCCAACCTCACTTACTGCGTATTAGCCCTACTCCTCGTGATTCGCCCGCAGGCTTTGCTCTCAAGCATCTCGATCTCTTCCTCTGCCTTCCCCACGCGACATTCTCTTCCCTCCTTTTCTCGCGCACTCTCATCCACCCTCCTGCTCACTCACTTCTGCGCTCCGTCTTCCATCTTCCTCTGCGTCTCTCCCACGATCCTCATTACCCTTCTCTTTCGCCGATCCATCTCCCTTCCTATCTCTGTTACCCCGCTCCTTCACCGTTGTGTTCTCCCATGCCCCTCTTCAGATCTGCCCCTTCTCTTTCGCTCCAAGCAAGCATCTGCCACTTCTTATTCCTCAGCGCCTGCTCCACCACCGCGTCCCACGTTCTCTTCCGCGTTTCCCTTCCCATGCGCCCACGCCTGTCCCTTACTCTCCCATCTCCACCTCTCGCTGGCTGCCTGCTCCCACTTCTGCTCCCCGCTGCGCTCTTTCCTCTCCCCTGCGACCTACATCCCCTTATTCATATGGACATCCCGTCCTCCCTACTGCACGCTTCCTCTGCTCACATCTCTGTGCCTTCCCTTTACCCGCTTCACTCCCACTCACGACTCCGCTGTCCCACCATCCGCCCACAGATTCCACCATTCGCTGGACACATTCCTTGCCTCACTCCAGGATCTTCCATACCACCTGCACCCTCACTCTCGCATCCGACCTGCATGGCTTGCCTCATCTCTAATTGATGCCACCAAGCGCTCAAACCCCCACTCATTCATCTCGTCGATCCACAGGTGCCATCCATGCTCCTCAATGCTCCTTCCACGTTTTTCACTCCACCTTAAAATCTCACATTTTCACACGACATTTTCTCGTCATTCAAAACCTTATCCAAAACAAAGCAAAAAATAAAATTATAATATATTATTAGCATACCCTGAAAGCTGGGAAATGAAACACGGAAAACTTTGGTATTTTTGGCGTAGAAAGTTATGTGTAGAAAGTTATGTGTATGTAGATAATTTAAGTAAATTTTTTGAAAATAAGTATAATGAATTTATGGAAATAATAGTGCAAATGCTAATAAGATTGAAGGATACAATTTAAGTGTGAAAGGGGTAGAGAAGGAAGGCATGTCTCTTCCTCTTTCATCTTTGCATATCCATAGAAAGAGAACAATGATGAAATTCACATTCCTTTTAATGTTGTAGTACTTAGCATTGTCGTGAAAGTCAAACCTTGATGGTTAGTGTTACCATGTCAATGGTTGACCTTGTTAATTCGAGTCCTAGGGATTTATGGATAGTCACTACCCAAGCCATCTCGAGGGGGATTTGTTTATTGTTACTTCAATTTATGGGTGGAATCGATATGTGCTTTGGTTGAGATTGGTCCCATGGAGGGCCAATGTACTTATCAAATGCCAAGACGACATAGGATGAAAACTTATGAGAGCTAGATCCAAGTGTGTATACGATTTGCATGACCACTCCAAGTGCACCATTGACTAGTCGTGATTGGACACATAAATTGCAAGATAACATTTATTGGTGCCCCACACTTAGCAGTATTTCTCATCTTGTGCATATGAACCATTGGTGAAATGACCCTTCATAAAATCAATAGAAATAAGTATACAACAAAAAAATCAATAGAAATAAGCATTCACAATTGAAATCAATAAAAGTAATCCTTCACAAGACTAGGTAATTCAAGTAAAGAGAAATAAGCCTTCAAAATCCAATGATAGTATTGCATGTTTACACATAACCAAGATGCACCATTACACGATGATAAGAAGATAAGGAAGACCCTTTTCACCTTGTTGCCATATCCATTCAAGCCTCACCAACCATAACTAAATACTTATTGACTTCAAATAGTGTGATTGTCATTGGAACTCTTCTTATGGATGTAAATGTTGGGGTTAAAAGGTATTAGTGCTTATTTCCAGATAGAGCTTCCTAGAAGATCATCTACATGTCAAGTCAATTTGTTGCAATGTAATTGGATCTTTGCATGGTTGAAAATTGTAAAATAGGAAACCAAGATCACTTTGTTGTAGTGCAGGTGGAGCTTTGCATGGTTGAAAACTGTAAAAGAGATAGCTAGGCATTAACTGCAATGAGGCATCGTCTCTTGACATGTCATTGAATGTGCATTGATTACAACACATTGTCGAGATGTTAACATTAAATATGCATTAATTACAACAAAGCATTAACTTTGGAGATGACTAAGTGGAGCACAATGACAATGCACTTTATCAATTATATATATATAACTTTCACTTTGAAAGCAATAATGTTCCATTTGAACCAATAAAAAAATATAATATAATATTTAAAATCCAATAAAAAAAATATAATATATTTAAAATTTATGATTGTAATAAAAACAAAAATAAAATCTTTAACAAAACTTTGAAATCTTTTAAAAAACCAAAAAATACAATTTACTATTAAGTAATAAAGCATCTCATATATCCATTTAAAGGATGATTATTATTCATAAAACAATATACTATAATCCAAAACTAAGTTATTGTCATTATTATTAATATAATAATTAACTACACCCATTGTAAGGTTGTCAGATGCTTGCACAAACTCTTTATGATTTGCAATTGTCTGCATTTTTTAGGTATAACTCCCGATTCAAATTCTATTCATGGCTAAAACATTAATTTATAGATTACAATGAGGCGGTTGATTACCAGCCTTTTCGCCTTCCTATCTATTCATATTCCTATTTATTATTTATTTACAATAATCCTGACGGATTATTCTAACAATCCCCCTCTTAATCCGAAGGGGTGTTCGTAAGTCCGAGCATGTTTCCGAATCTTTCAAACTTTTCTCGTCCAAGCACTTTGGTGAAGATGTCTGCAACTTGATCATTTGTGGAACAATGTCGAACATGGACTGTCTTGGCCTCTACAAGATGTCGAATCAAATGATACTTTGTGTTGATGTGTTTGGTTCGATCATGGAATCTAGGATTCTTAGCCAGCTTGATTGCAGAACTATTGTCGACCAACAATGGAGTGGAGTTCTCTTGTTTTTCTTGCAAATCTTCAAGTATCTTCCTGAGCCATACTATTTTTTTCGTTGCTTTAGCTGCAGCCACATATTCTGCTTCGGTTGTTGAATCTACTGGAACTGACTGTTTGCGTGATCTCCATGAAACAACTGCTGATCCAAGACTCATAGTGTATCCAGAAGTTGATACTCCTGTCTCCT
>LPNX010229502.1:1501356-1558319 GCA_001517045.1 Pseudotsuga menziesii
TAAAATTTTAATACAAAATAATTACAGTTCATCCATAATAAATTTATCATAGAGACATTCCTCCATTTGAAATAATCAGCATTACCGTGGCATATATCAAAATATAGTGGAAATGGTCATAGTTTGCTCATTAAAAATGAATTTGACATACAACTCTTGGGTATTTCGACTTGAAAATTTATGAGAATGAATAAAATAGAATATTGAAGTTATTAAAATCATAAATTGACAATGAAAGGCTCTCCCAATTCGAAATCATTAGCATTACAATGGTTCACAACAAGATAGTGGGGAAATGGCACTATTTCTTCATTGTTCAACATTTTTACATGAATTATTTTGGGTATTTCAAGTTGAGATTATTTTGAACGTGAACTAAAGAGAATATAAATCATAACATAAGATAATGTACATTATAATCTTCCCCAAAGAGATCAATAGCTCACCCAAAGCGCAATCCCTCCATGAGCAAGAATATGCACAAAAACTGAAAATGGTTGAGAGAAAGTGTTGCAATAGAAGGAACCATGAGATTCCCTATAGATTACACCTACAAATAAAAATCCATTAAATCTCCATTAAAGACCTAAGTGGCCTCTCCAAAAAACAACTTGTATGGGAATCTTTCACCCTCGAAATTGGCTAAGGCAAGAAAACTAGTCATCCACTAGCTCTCACAATTCACAAATGACAATTTCTCAAATGAAAAAAATCCATTATCTCGGTTGCTTCCTGTATTTTATAAACACCCTTAGCCTTCTAATTTTCCTAATCCATCCACAAACTCAATCCAATTCGAATTAGGTTGTGTTCCAATGATTTTCCATGTGTCCTCCCTTTCCTAGCCTTCCACCTTCCCCAAATTTGAGTTGGATCCCATTGAGATTCCCCAAATTACATGAGAGCCCACTTGGATGCTCTATTTAGACCTGACATGTCAAATATGATAGATGTCAACCTTCAGATCTGATTTGTGTCATAGGTGACATAGCATCTTCATCATTGTTGTCATAGAGCTAGGGAATCTAGTCCAAGTGTCTCACTAACTCCAAAATGACTCTTCCTCTCCCATGTAAGTTACACTTCCTCCCAAATTTGACCTATGATGCATATGACCAAGTGTATTATCCTTATAACTCATCCAATAACCTTTAAGCTTCCCATGGATTCGAAATTGCAAGAAAAGGATGCCACGTGGCACCAAATTTCTAGCTTGTGTAGGCCCCATAGTCTCCATGTGTCTGCGTGCTCCATTTCCACTTCAATTTTCTCTTGTATTTATTTATTTATCTCCTTTATTAAATATTTATGTTATTTTTATGTTCAGACATCATTCATTATCCCCCTTATTCCAAATCCCAAAGCTTCCACCCCCAACCTAGGAAACTAGTAATTTTCCTCCTAGGCAATTATTATACCCTTAGCATCAATTTGACAAACTCTAATGAATATGGAAAATGTGATTAGGCCATTGTGACCCAATGCAAAATTTGGGACATGAAAATCAACCATTTGATTAAGTGGCATTAGAACATATCTTAATTATTGGACAGTCTCATTCACAGCCAAATTCGCCACGACTATCTGCATCATGCTCTCGCGTCAATCACATTTCCAATCGTCGCCAATCGTGTCTTTAATCAATAAAATATCACATAACCGAAAAAACAGGTGGCAGCTTTCTATAAGTTATTGACAGACAATGAAATCCTCAGTGCAATTGTTCCCTTAAAAAATGCCTTCGGCGTAATTATTATAATTAATTATTAATATTATTAACTTTTAATAATAATATCAATGATTATTATTTAAATTATTACAATTATTATTTATATCAAAAAGAAGAAGAAGACTAAAGTATTGAAAAATATAGTATAATATATAATACAAAAGTTGCAATCAAGACATTTTAGAAGGAAGATTGACAAAAATTGCGATGACAAAAGAAAATGGAGTCTCGAGTCCAAGGACCAAAAACAAGGAAGATTTCCAAGCACTTTAAAGCATTACATTTCAGTGTTATTTCAAATAACAGGAACAATTAAAGGGAAATACATTACTATTTCTATTGCTCACGTTGAATACAATAATTATATTAGAGATGAATTTGCTAATGAGTTAGTGATTTCGAAGTCAAATATAGGTGAAAGGTTAGAATTTTGGAATGACAAAGGATATGCAATAAGCAATTTACAATTGGAGATTAAAGATTATACTGGAGTCTCACAATTGATAGTTATATTATTGTGGAGTAGTGACGGTGACCTAATTTTGGGATTATCGTGGCTAGAAACATTGAGGACTTTTATCTTAAATGTTGAAAAGAAGTTTATGATATTTCCTTTTAAAAAAATCACATTACACGACATTAACATGAAGTTAGAATCAAAATTCGTGTCATCTGAAGAGTGTCAGGAGACTACAGAGAAGTATCAAGGGTGATGTCGCAGTGAAATGAGAATTCAATACAGACGATACAGAAGGATTTCGACAAGTTTATTGCAGGTAAAGAAGAATATATCTATCGTTTAAGAGATCATAATATGAAATTACTTCTGCAAATCAAGAAGGCAAAGGATAAAGTTCAATGCAATAAAAAGTTACAAGAGGAGAATCGAGATGTTCAAAAACAATTACTAGGCAAAAACGAAGAAATCTATTCCTTAAAAAGGTTAATCAAGAATTGCTAGAGCAATTAAAAAGCTTAAAAGAATGAAAGCACAAAATTTAAGACAATCACTATGACGTCGTCAAGTCAAACTATAAGGAAGAGCTCTTACACTTAATGAAACTTAATCAGGACATGCTTATACAAGTTAAGAAGCTAAAGCAGGATAAATCTTTACAATAAAAGCTAGGTTGCAAGGGATCAATTATAGACAAGGAAAGGATGATTGATGCAATAGAGAAGTCATCAAAGTCTCAAATTCAAACATAAAAAAAGGGAAGAAATACAAAGCTTTTTAATGCTCAAATTCATAAGAACAATCATATTGTCACATCACTATAAGCATCAATATAAAATGGTTCCGAAAAACAATCACAAAAATTGTTAAAAGCACCAAAAGTTGAAGTTCCTAAAAAAACTTCACAACCTCCGATACCAATGATGTAGGTTGTGCCCAAGTGCGCATTGGAGAAAAAAGTTTAACTGAAGAATTCAAGCACTGTTATAGCGGAAGATTAAAAGAATAAGTAAAGAAGGAAACACATTAAATAGACAAAAAGTATGTGCACAGACAATATGCAAGAATGTGAACCAATTTCTATTATTACTTCTTCCCCATGAAGGTTGATTGATTGTTATAATAGTGTACATGTTTATATAGACTGCTGAGACGCTTGGGTGACTATCCGTTACATTCAGTTACAAAGAAATAACGGTTCAGAAGTTCAACTGCCGCATATGACTGGAATACAGAGAGACAATATGTCGATGTTTGACAATCGTCGGTGCCGACAAGACATGTCAAGAATACTATATGTTGAGTGTAAAACATGTCGATTTTGTTGAAGCTGCTTGTGTCGAGGTTCGGACTTGTCGAAGCTGATACTGAACATGTTGAAGTCTTTTGTGTCGAAGTAGTCGAATTGCTAGACTTTGTCAAAGTTCGACAACATGTCAATTGCTGAGTGGATCATTCTTCCTTCCTTAGGAAACAATGGTCTCCATTATGTGCTCGTTCAGGTGAGGAAACTTAGTCGCTAATTCAGTAGCAGAGTAGCATTTTCCTTGCACGGGAATTTGTCCAACTTTAGCCACTTGAAATAAGGGAATTGAGTTTGTCCTTATATGGTGTATCCGTCATCCCACAATGGCGTCACAAAGAAGAGGTTCCTAAACATCTGGATGGATGTCTTCAGGTTCTGTTGTTTGCAAGTCATTTTGTTCCAACAATGGCACATGGTATGGTCGAAGTAAGTATACATTTAAGAATGGATGTAGGCCAAGGCATGCAGGAATGTCAAGATGAAAATAATTTTCTCCAATCTATTTAAGGATACTGTATGGGCCATATCCCAAAGATTTCAAATTTATGTATGGGCTAGTGAAGCGCTCCTTCTTTAGATGTAACCAAACCTGATCCCCAATTTAGAATGAATGAGGAATATGATGCTTGTCGTGTCGGGACTTATATTTTGCATTAGCTCACTGCCACATTTCATGTGCTTGCTTCTGGATGTTGTATATTTGATCTCTGAACTTCAATGCTTTCTCAACTTCTCGTCCTTCGAAGTTGGTGTCATTCGACTATGTCGAGGAGTTGATCAAGTCAATAGGAGCAGAGGGTTGAAATCCATAACAGATCTCAAATGGAATCTTTCCCCTAGAACTTTGTTGAGCACAATTGTAGTTTTGTTGTATGTATGGTATATTTTTATCCCATGTTCAATGATGCTTGTGGTTATACATGCGAAGCAATTGTACTACCAAGATATTTACGACTTACGTCTGTCCGTTTGTCAGAGGATGGAAGGTTGTTGACAAAGAAATTATCATGTCAAGCTGTTGTCAGATACTTTGCCAAAAGGTTATAACAAATCTACCATCTTTGTCATAGATAATGGTTGTCAGAAGGCCATAATGTTTCCAGACATGTTCAATGAAAAGCTGAGCAGTTTATTGCGATGTCATAGTATTCTTGCATGGTATGAGTATAGCCATATTGGAAAATCTATTGACTACTACTAATATTGTGTCATACTGATGTTTGGTAGTAGGATATCCCATCAAGTATCCCATATAAATATATTCCCATGGTTGACAAAGAATTGGTAGGGGTGTGTACATTCCTTGTCGTCGATTCGACGGTTTAGCAATGGCACAAACCACGCAAGATCGAATGTACTTATTGGTGTTAGATATTAAAAGTGAAGGCCAGTAAAAATGCATTTGGAGGATAAAAAGTGTTTTTGCGACTCCAAAATTTATTGTATTCTTGTTGTAGTGCATGTCCCAAATGATCTTCTATCAGTGCTCACTAGTCGGTACACAAAGTTGTCCAAGCTTGTATAGAAAGGTGTCCTTTAGGAATTAGTCGGTAGTAGACAACATGTCAACCTGGAGCTATCGATATATTGTGGAGAATACGTAGTCTACCGAATACAATTATGGCCAATTAGTGGTGTTGTAACCCTACATAATCATCATTGTAGATAGTAGAGTAATGGGTGGTCGGCTGAGACAATCGGCTGCGGCATTGGCTCTGCCTTTCCGATACTTAATTGCCAATTGAAATTGTTGCAGGTAATTAATCCACTTGAGTTGTCGATTTGTTTGTAGTTTCGACTGGGACGTGGCGAACTATAAAGGCTTATGATCAGTGATAATTATTGTTTCCTTGCTAAGAATGCAGTGTCTCCATTGTTTAAGAGCTTGTACAATGGAGTACGTTTCTTTTTCATATGTCAAATACCTTCTAACAGTGTTGTTGAAAGTTTCGATATGAAATGAGACTAGGTGACCTAACTAAGTGATCATTTCACCAAGGGAATAGTCTGATGCATCCATCTCAATCCCAAAGGGTTGATGCAAATCAGGTAAAACAAGTACTGGTGTAGTACAAATATTGTTTTGAGTTGTTCAAAATCTTGTTGTCATGTCGATGTCCATTTGAAGATAGTTTCCCATTTCCTTTAGTCAACTGATTCAAAGGCCATGCGATGTGGATGAATCCATGTATGAACCATCGATAGAAAGTATTTTCCAAACCAAGAAAAAATCTCATTTCATGAATGTTTTGAGGAATGGGCCAATCTTTGAGGGTCTGTACTTTTTCTGGTCGACATGATTGCCTGCAGAGTCAATTACATACCCCAAATATTTGATGATGGTCATTGCAAATAAGCATTTTTCCATGTTAAAATATATTTGATGTTTCTGGAGAGTGTCGAAGACTTGACGAATTTGTTTGACATGTTCTTCCCATGATTGACTAAAAATCAAAATATCATCGAGATAGACAATGACACACTGTTCGATGAAAGGTTGTAGAAGGTTATCCATATATCTCATGAAGGTTGTAGGTGCATTGGTTAAGCCAAAAGGCATGACTAACCATTCAAACAATCCTTCCTTCATCTTGAAAGTCGTTTTCCATACATCAATGGACTTGATCAGAATTTGATGATATCCTGATTTAAGGTTAAGCTTCGTAAAAAACTTAGCACCTTTAAGATTGTCAATGAGTTCGTATATCCATGGAAGAGGGTATATGTTCTTTACAAAAAATCTTGTTGAGATCATGATAATTGATGCACATTCGCCAAGTCCCGTATTTCTTTGGAACTAGGATGACTGGTCTTCCACAAGGAGAGGATTTGGGGTGGATGTGACCTTTGTTGATAAAATCTTGGATTTTCCTGTGAATCTCTTCGTTCTCGAGAGTAGATCTTCTGTAAATAGATGTGTTAGGTAATGAAGAACCAAGAACAAATTCAATGGAGTTTTTTACCTGACAATGCATAGGTACTATGTTTGGCTCTTTGAATATGTTCTGATATTCATGAGAATATGGTCAATCTATTATTGTTGTCAATATTTACGTTGATCAGTGAGTCGATTCATTGATGTAGGCTTTTTGTAATTTTGAGCCTTTATCATAATCAATGCGAACTTTTGAGCATGGTTGATAAACTTTTTTTTTTGTTGAGATATCATAGAAGCCATTGATGTGGGTTGTTTCTCTGGTATGCCTTACCATTGATTTCAAATTTTGACAATCACCTTCTATGGCCGTGGCTGATATGTACCATGTCAATCCCACAAGTAAGGTTTCTTGAACAGGGCGTCGACTACAAAAAGTGATGCCACGTCACAAAGTACTTCATCTTCCAAAGGATTAATGAAGTAGTTGAGTCTGCATTGGTGAGCGATCCTTAGTTCTTTTCTATCCTTAATCCAATCGATATTGTAAGGATGAGGATGTGGAGTAGTGACACGAACTAATTTCTTCACAAGATCTTCAGAAACGAAGTTATTCTGGATACCATTATCCACAATCAGATATAATGGATTTTTCTGAACCCATATATGTGTATGGAACATGAATTATTGTTCCTCCTCATCGACGATAGTTTAGGCTGTTGGAGTGGTCAATTTCGAAGCCAAGAGGGTCGATAATTCTTGGACGGATTCTACCAGGTTTTTTTCAGATAAGTCGAAGGTCGACAATTTTTCCAAAAATTTCTTCCAAGATTTTCATTATGATGTATCATGCCAAGCTAAATTGTGATAATCACACCATTTCTCGATAGGATCTTGTTTTCTTCGATCCTTCTTTCCTTTTAAAATATTTTCTTATGATAATCAAGATTTGGAAGAGTCGGCTGAGAAGGGTGATTTGACTTGTCGGAGTCGGATGATGAATTCTTGTTAGATGTTCGACCTGTCATCTTGTTCGTGAAACGTGTTTTTCCTTTTTGTTTAGCTTCAATCTTGATGGCGTAATGAAATGCATCCGCAAGCATACTTACAGTCAGAAACTCTATTTCTTGTTGAATGTACGGGGATAAACCGCTGACCTAATTCAGTACAAGCAATTTCTATTCTTCTTGGACACCAATTCTATCCATGAGTCGATAAAACTCATCAGTGTAAGTTTGCACAGATTGGTCTTTCCATTGCCTTAGTTGTTTCCACTTCTTATACCATTGTTCAATATATTTGGGCTGGTAGAAATCATTTCGAACGTACTCAACAAATTTTACCCATGTGTCTATGGGGTCACCTTCTTTTTCCATCTTTGTCGATAAATTCTCCCACCAGCAGTGTACGAAGGTTGGCATCTTTAAGTATGCAAGGGTGATATTTTCCACTTTGAAGAGTTGATTCACGGAGTGGTAAGATTCTAGTTGCTGAAACCAATTTTCGACGGATTCTGCGTCAATCTTTCCTTCAAGATTCGATATGTCCATATTCATTTGCACTTTAAAGGGGCTGGTTTTATTAGAGTGGGTTCTTCAACCTAGGGAACTTCTTCATTATTTACAACAACAGATTATGAGTGAGCTCCCTTCTTTTCTTCACATTTCCAACAAATTGCTAGTTAATTAACCCTATCTAGTTGGGTGTCTTTGAATCTATAAAGTATCTCTTTGTAAGGAATTTTATTCTACATTGATGATATGGAGGATTACGAAAAGAGCATATAATAAAATTATGGTTGTATCATGTTTAGGGAACTTTTGTCTCATACGATTGAGGGCTTCAAAATCAGTTAGACATTGTTTGTACTTTCTTATTGATTCTAAAGAGAGTTAGACCTATAAAAACCAAGCCTATGATTTTGAATATTACAAAAAAAAGAGGTTTTAGAGACCTTCCCCGTGCACATGTTTGGAAGTTTTTGTTTATTTTGTTTTTGGTCTCCACTTCTGCTTGTGCCCTACCACATAAGGAGTGTGTTGCCGCTCTGCTCTATAATGGATGTGCTTCTTCCTCACCTTTGAGGACATTAATTCTAACACTTACTTGACAACATTTTCACACCCAAAGTTCAGGGGTCCAATCTTGAGTAAGTTAGGATAGTGAGGTCGAAAAAACACTAATACTCATTATAACCAGTGCTGTTAGGGCCATTAGTAATAACTTATAAGCCAATACCCATTGCTCCTATTTGAAGGAATTTAGGAATATAAATTGCAAGATATAATTTGAAAAAATAAATAAGTATGGCACAAGTTGAGCATTGTATATAATCAATAGAATGTAAATAAACATTTCCAAGTCCAATGAGATTACAACCACAAATTAAACTTGGGTGGAGCTGAAAACAAAGTATATCAAATTGGTAACCTCATAAGTTCTTGTATGGTGAATATTTAAAGGACCCTGGTGTTGATATACTTATACTGATACTAGAAAATTTCATATTTATTTCCATCATTATGTGAAAGAAAGAATGCAATAATTCAACCTTATCTGTGAATTGGAAAAAAGAATGTCTTCTTGCATAATATGGATTCCAAACATTCATAAATTGAATGTAAATAAGTTGAATGTAAATAAGAAATTATTGGTATATTATTTTGGCATATGTTGAATAGAAAAGGGAGTAGAAACATACAATCCATGCAAAGATATAGTTGGATTCCATGCCCAGTCCAGCAAGCAAGCTAGCCAATCATCCCCACCAACCAAGTAACCTAAAAACTTAGAATCTCTAGTTGTTGTTCACCCTGAAAACATCTAAGAGGAAGGATAGCATGGTAATCATTGCACTTACATATCTAAATGAGTGTGTAAGCTCCATACATAAGAATAATGTCATGGTGAAGTGCATGTTGGCACAAAATATGTGTGGATTCGACATCTCATGGAAAAACTTGGCTTTTAAGTATTAGTGCCCCTACTCCTACTGCACTAGTCATAGTTATATTTAGAAAATATTGAAAAAGATTTGGATCATCTAGTTGGTGCTTAACCTAGTCTATAAAATCAAATACTTGAAATCAAGGAAAAAAGAATTCAATAATCTATCTCCACGTCTATCCAAATTGAATCAGGAAGCAAAAGGCCTGTGCATTATCCAACATTGAATACTTCAATGAAGGAAATAAAAATCATAACCTTTTACACCAGGGATGATTTTAAGAACCCCCTAGATTTATATGTATAAAAAATGGGCGAATCTCTCCAATATATAGGAAAATTTGAAGGTGTTGTTATCAATAACATAATATGTACATATAAAAAATTTGGCGAATCTTTCATTTTATTATATAATGTTATAAAATATTGGTGAATATTTCACTAATTTATAAGATATTGTATAATCTTGGCGAATATTTCACTTCATTATAAAAAATTGTAAAAACAGGCAAATCTTTCACTGAGTTATAAAATATTGTTAAAATTTGGCGAATATTTTTCCAAGAAGACTCACCAAGGATATCAATAAGAATGTGAAATGCCTCAAGTTCATAGTTCAGAAAAGGAAAAGAGCTGACACAATGTAGGTGGAATTAGATGAAGGTCTTAACACAGAACATGGGCTTACTTCAATATAGAAATATGAGAGTAGCCTTAGTAGATTTTCATCCTTAAGAAAGAGAATAAAGTGGATAAAGATGAAGCAAGAAGAAGCAATGTGAAGAAGAGAAAACTAACACCCAGAAAAGAATCTCTACCAAACATCCACATTGACGTTCAGAGTGTTTCAAAGTTGTATAAGGAAATAAGCTTAGATCATTCAAAGGATAAATAAGGATAATCATTGCAATGATGATCACAATCGACTTCATGAAGTCAACGACGACTAGTGTCTTTACTTTGTGTTGTTAATACCTGGTTGAAGAATCTTGGCTTTTAGCACCCATATTTTAATTTTTGTTTCTCGTATAGCATGTGAATGCAAGCATGTTGTTTTATATTTTTTTGATGAATTGGGAATCTATGTTTGTAACAAAAGCAACATTTTAGAGCCCTTTAGCCGCGCAAAAGACTCAAAACCTCAATTTAGAGAGTTGGTTTTGAGAGTGTAGACAACATAATTCACAACAAGTTTTGAAAATATATAAATATATTTGTAAGAAGAAAAAAATGTAGAAATCAACCCCTAATCCCTAATTGGATAGTTAGTGGAAGAGTTGTTGCTTGTGAAAATGATCCTCTCTCTTATCACATCTTGGACATGATGTCAAGGAGGTTTTGTGGAGGAAGAAAGTAAGAGTAGGTATAGAGAGGTTGGATTACAGTTTGATTTAGGTTGCTATAATTATTTCCCCAAGCAAAGTGCCAATATTGTAGAGAGATTCTCTTTTTCGTCTTCCACTTCTTTAAGAATGACTTCATAGACTTTGTTTGAAGTATTGGTAGAGTATCCTTGCTCTATGATTTCCATCTCCCAAGTAGCTGCAACATATTTCATGGGTTTGATTGTGACCATTGAGGTGCGGGCAGTTTCAAAGGTTTTCAACTTAGTATTCAGTATGTCTGTTTCCTAATGCAGTGTCTTGTTTTTTGCACTCGGTCTTTCAAGTTGTCCTTTTATAGTATCCAAGGAGTTATCATGGAATTTCATACTTTCCATGGGGGTCAAGCCTCTCACATCAATTCTATATCTTTATTGAAATTAAAATATGATGGGACAACACCTGATTTCAGCGGCATATCTCTTGGTGTAGCAGACATAATTTTAACATATCTATGTCTTTTATTATATTTTGGAAGTCATGTGTTGCTGCTCATAAATTGATTTATCATGTTCATGTTGCATGTTCTCGGTACTCTAGAGATTTGATAATTCTTTTAATATCAAGTCAAATGTTACTGGAAAGCAATATTGGTTTTAGCAATTGATTGTTGCAAATATTGTTTCCATCAGTATCTGCTTAAATAAAATATAGATACAGAGGATAATTGACTTTCTTTTGCTTCTTCTAATTTTGTCATTTCAAGATGGGGAGAGGGGAACATTTCACTATAAAGTGCCTCTTATCTTATGGTGATGAGAGAATAGGATTTTGGCTTTTAGTTACACATGGAGACAATGGAAATAAGTTTGTGCAATTTGTTATGTCAATGTATGTACATTGTGTTGGGATTTTAGTTGGAGAGGTTTAATGATTGGAATGCTACACAATTAGTTGAGCATGTTTCATATCCCTCATCAGAATTCATATGGAGAAAGTATAATTTCATATCCCATTCAGAATTCAGCAGACTAACCATTTTCAGGATTTCAGGGTTGGCGAGATTGTAGTGTTTCTGATTATATCATGTATGAGGGTATAGGATAGGCATTATTCAAGACCACAAAGTTGTGGGACTTTGCATCATCTAATCATTTATGAGAATTAATATAGACATGGGTTTCATGACAATTTCATTCAGCAACATCCCCATATTCCCAACACACACAACTTCTTCAGTATGTTGCATGTAAGACAAATGAAACATAGGGAAAATAATTAGTATGGATCACTCTCAACATGCTAACCTTGAAAAAGATAACCATATCCTGAATACATATCCAATTCCTTCAACATGTTGGTGGAAGATAAATACAACATAGGGCAAAATTTTCTTATCGGTTGTACTTGTTTTCAAAAAAAATAGATAATGAATTTAATGATAATCTAATTTAACAATAGTAATACTATTTCAAGACACCAATCCACTAAAATAAGCCCATAAACCCTAAACCAAAAAAATTGAATCTTGTTGCACAAATTTCCAAAGAAAAAACAAAAACAAACCTAGGATATGCTTGTTCTGTGTAATAAACTCCGTAAAAGTGATGTAAAATGTTGGTCAATAGATTTGATGATTGCTTACGGTTTTACAATATGAAGCATGCATGTCATAAATGATATAATTTAAAACCAAGCAAAAAATTTCAAAATAAAGAATTTTACCTTTGTTATATCTTATGCATTCAAGTCATCTCCACGAAATAATTTCTGCAAATGAAATAGAGGTTGAATTCATATAAATTCTGTTAGATTTTTATCATTTAGTCAATGTGATATTAGGATATTATCTAAGAGAATAACATGCACAAAAATAATCACAAGAGACAAGAGACACAAAGAGTTTTCCTCAGGGAAACCCTAAAGGAGAAAACCCCACAACTTCCTTAGAGATAGAATGAGCACCAATGGCGGAAGTAAAACCAAAATACGTAAAGATGATCTCCAACAGCCGTTCTCTCCCTCACTTGTGCGAGCTCCTCTTCTCTCACCTATGCTCTATAGCTAGGTGAGTGTGTGTAACAAATAGAGAGGCTCACTCTCTATTTATACTAGTTTCTGACTTAATGATTACTTACCAGGGCCGACTTCTCTATGAGATTCTAATAACCCTAGTGCACCTCAATTGTGGGGACTTTCCCCCCCTCATCAACAAGGAGGGTTAACCTCAACTCAATTGTGGGGACTATTTCCCCGACTTACAACGGAGGGTTAACCTCATTGACTTTACATGACTTTATTATATTAATAACTCTCTCGATAGGAACATCGGGGTACAATGAAATGCAAATGATTCTCCCGATAGGAACATCGGGGTATAGTATAAGATATACAAGTGAATACATTCCAAAGTTATAAATACATCAACACTCCCTCTTAACTAGGAAGGTATTCTCTTGACACAATTCATTAGCACAAGTCTTCTTCTCTGGATCATCATCAAAGTTGGATCATCATCAAAGCTAGATCATCACTGGATCATCATCTGTTAGAATAATAGAGTCAAGCTAAACTAATTAGCCTATCTAAGAAACCAACAACATATCATAAAAGATAAGAACAGGAAAAGAAAAGGACAAGAGAACACTAATATACATGGTTCACCCTAATGGGTTACATCCACGGGAAGGTAGTCTTCTATTATCTCCAGGATGTCTTCTCCAATCTTACAAGAGAGAAAAACACAAATACCCCAAAGAATATAGATGATGTACAACAGTGTCACAATAGTACCACTACTACATCAAGAATACATGATTATGTAGAGACTCGCTTGACCCTATTATATACTAAGAGATGAGGAGGAATTACTCTCACATATTGCATGTGGGATAATATAATTCTCCAAAATAACATCTCTTAATNTAAATACACTACACAAGTAAATACAACACCATATAACTATGGGTTAAATGTATTACTCTTTTACATAAGATTGTAGACAACTCTCGACATAATACAAATACATTATTACCTTCCAAGGAATATAATATATTCCAACACTCCCCTTAATAATGGCTAGGAGAAGGGCCCACACTAACACTAAGGAAGGAAGGAGTCATTACTGCTCCCCCTTGATGAAAACTTCTAGAAGAACCAAATCTGAAAAAGAAAGAACACTTCGACTGATGGAATTTGATGATGAACAACGACTTCTCACTGAATCATGAAAGTGTACATGAACCAGGTTGTATGATGAAAGACCCAATAATAAAATGTCGAGAACATGTGACGTAATCCAATCGCAAGATGCCCAGATCACCAAAAGAATCATCAAAACCATACATGATAGTTGAGGAACTCTGATATAACATCCACACCAGTGTACAAATACCTTCTGACGGCCGATACAACTAACAATGTGGCTAAGAACACCTCAAAAATGTACAAAAGAACCCATATGGCCAATACACATGCGGATAGCAGACATTCTTCCAATCAAGGTGCAATATAAATATCTGTAGAAGACCTCAAACATCGAAGAAAAAAGACCCCAATGGTCTACACATCGAAAATGATATCATACAGATGAACATCATGACTTTAACAGTAGAAGATGGTGCTTCATTACTTCTAGAATAAGGTGAAAGCCTAAACATAGAACTTATTTGCACAAGAACTATCAAGATTAAAGCATATAAATATTATAAAACAAAATTGCTCATACAAAAATGAAAATGCTTATATACCAAAGGTTAGCAAACATCATATAAAGGAATGGCAACATAATATGATCAAATAAAAGATTAACGTACTCATTAAGGAAAATGAAGTTACTTTTACACATTAAGTGTCAGCCACAACATATAAATAATGAGCTAAAGATTTCACTTAAATATATGAAAATTTAGTCATCAAGCAACTAATCTGAAGCATAGGTGCATTTCTTATTAGTACGAGGTTAATATGCAAGAGGTGAATGCCCTGAAAATGTCAATGCTTCCATATAGGAATGCTAGAGACAAGTAGGAACAAGATAACCTCTGCAATCATAAGAATAGAAATCTTATTGCAACAAGAACAACGTGCTCATGTTAAATAGTTCAAGATTTAAATATTGCTCAAATCCATATAAATATTGAGTAAAAGATTATCAAAATAAACGTGACATGAGATATAGATTATTCAAAATGTTTAATATGATCAACAAATAACAAATTATGATCAACTCATGATATCACTTATAAAAAATTATGAAATGGAAAGTCACTAATGGTATTAATCATGGGTTCATTTTTTGTTAACACTATGTAAATATGCAAGAGACGAAATGCCCTAGAAATGTCAATGCTTCCATATTGGAATGTTAGAGACAAATAACACAGGAACTAGATACAATCTCTGCAATACATGAAAAAGAAACTATATCCCAATTAAATAACTTATGACAAGCCAAAAAATATGATATCATATAGATTAAAAAATGATTTTACTTAAGAATTTAATTAGCAAGAGCATATAATGATCATAAAGATATTACTTATAAAATAATGAAATTGCTTTACACAAAGGTCAATGATAACATATAAATAAAGTAAATAATAATCACTAGATAACACATATGAGATTATTCTTATAAAATTGTTTTTATAAACAAAACAAAGAAAATAACAAATTAATTATTAAGTATTTTTAAAAAATATTAAGCATTAGATGGTTTATAGCTATCATTGTGATAAAATACTAGAGATCCATGTCTTTAAAATATGTCGATATTTCCATATAGAAATGTGAGACAAATATATAGCAAGAACAAGAAATAATATGTTAATAAACATGATTAAAAGAAAAACTTAAATGCAAAAAATGAATAACAGAAAACTTAAATACTTTACCGTACTGATCTGAATCTGCAAAAAACACAATTAGAAAAACAGTAAAGGAAAGAGAAACTTTTACTTACAACCCTTTGAAAACAAATGTGCCTAGAAAAGTTCAGTCTTATGTTCTGGTCACGTAGATAGATCCAGAATGACTGTTTCAGTTCCAAAAATAGGTTATAATAAAAAATCCGGTAAGAAATGACCAAGTTATGGCCCTTTTTATAACTGTCATTTTTATTACTGAAAGGAAGCCCATAATTACCCAGTTTTCTGTTTTGGTCATGTGGGTGGATCTAGAATGACGTTTCCAATTCCAAAAACAGGTTATAATAAACATTTCAGTAAAAAATGACCATGTTATGACCCTTTTTTATAACTGTTGTTTTTATAATCGGAAGAAAGATCTCTATAGAAAAAACGTCAATAAACCCTTGAAAAAATTTTGAAAAAATCTTACACAACAAGTTAGGGTTAGGGTAAAAAAACAAATGCAGAAATATGCCCAGATCTGAAGAGAAGCCTAATGGCTACCAGATAGAAAGAAAATCTATAACAAAATGATAATGCCCAAATGATAATCGTTATTGATTGAAAGCTATAGAAGGTACTAGATCATAGCAACTCGCTCTGATACCATGTTAGAATAGTAGAGTCAAGCTAAACTAGTTAACCTATCTAAGCAACCAACAACATATCATAAAAGATAAGAACAAGAAAAGAAAATGACAAGAGAACATTGATATACGTGGTTCACCCTAATGGGTTACATCCATGGGAAGGCAGTCTTCTATTATCTCCAGAATGTCTTCTCCAATATTACAAGAGAGCGAAGCACAAATACCCCAAAGAATATAGATGACGTACAATAGTGTCACAATAGTACCACTACTACATCAAGAATACATGATTATGTAGAGACTCACTTGACCATATTATATACTAAGAGATGAGGAGGAATTACTCTCAAATATTGCATGTGGGATAATATAATTCTCCAAAATAACATCTCTTAATACAATACCATGGACAAATACTCTACACAAGTAAATACAACACCATATAACTATGGGTTAAATCTACTACTCTTTTACATAAGATTGTAGACAACTTCCGACATAATACAAAGACATAATTACCTACCAAGGAATATAATATATTCCAACATCATCAAAGATGGATCATCACTGGATCATCATCATCACTGCTTCTGCTATCTCGATCAAATGGTGCTATCTCTCAATTCTACCTGTCACAGGAAGTTCTATAGAGCTAGCCCTTTTTCATGCTGGTTGTAGGCCTAGCCTCCATGTAGGTCTTCATCTTCTTCAACACTTATATCTAACCATGAGAGGAACACATCTAGCATCCATGTCAGAAAGGGTCACCCAACACTTACATCTGACCATGGGAGGAACACATCCAGCTCCAATGTCAGAAAGGCATGCCCAACACTCATATCTGTCCATGGGAGTCCCAACCTCTCACCATGTAAGAAAATCCCAGTACTTACATATGAACCAGTCATAAAATCCCAACACTTACATCCTCCGGCATAGTATCTACCATTCGAGGAAAGGCCTAGCACTTACATCCTCTGGCATGGTATCTACCATCTGAGGAAAGGCCCAGCACTTACATATGACCCAGTCAGAAAGACCCAACACTTACATCCTTCGGCATGGTATCTACCATCTAAGAAAATTCCCAACACTTACATCTGACCCATTCAGAAAGGCCCAACACTTACATCTGACCCAGTAAGAAAGGCCTAGCACTTACATCCTCCGGCATGGTAGGACACACCATCTACAATTCGAGGAAATGCCCAACACTTACATCTAACCCAGTCAGAAAGGCTCAACACTTACATCCTCTGGCATGGTATCTACCATCTGAGGAAAGGCCCTGCACTTACATCTGACCATGGAAGGAACCAATCCTATCACCATGTCAGAAGGGCTCTGCACTTACATCTGACCATGGGATCCCCTGCTTACCACCATGTCAGAAGGGCTTTGCACTTACATCCAACCATGGGAGGCCCTTCCTACCACCATGTCAGAAGGGATCTGCACTTACATCTGACCATGGGAGGCCCTGCCTACCACCATGTTAGAAGGGCTCACGGACTCATCACTTCCCCTTGGAAGGAACCTCGATTTGGAGAACACCAAGCTTCTCCCTAAAGTGCTCAAACTTCACTTTGGCCATTTCTAGCATAGAATCACATTAGGGCTTATTACGTCCAAGAATAACCTACGATTTTCACTAGGACTGATTACATCCGAGGACAACCTACAAGACTGTTTATGTTTGATCAACCTACGAACTTCACTATGGTTTTATGCTCATACAACCTGTCTTGTCGGATATGCTAGAACTCCCTCTTTCAAGAGATCTCGATCTGAATCACATACTGGAGCTTTAATGCTCCTCTCTCAACTGTACTCAGCACCATGCAGGACTCCATCTTTTCAAACCAATAGCCCATACTGGATCTCAAATTGAAGAAGCATCCCAATGTGTTCTTCTCCTCAGTGGTGCTACCAATACAAATCAACATAACCATGCGGGTTAGTCTTCTAATTCTTATCATGCTCAACTGTACCCTTCAGGTACCTCACTACATGCTATGCAACCAAGTGAGCATGTCTCAGATATGTACAGAACATCAATGAACAAAACATCTGACGATACATCGTGGCATCAACCAAATATGATGAAGCATCACTCAATAACTTCAGGTTCGATGCCATAGGTGTGGCCATGGCCTTGTAGTCCATCATCCTGAACCTCTTTAGGATCTCCACTGCTTGATTCTGATTGTCCAAGGGAGATTCCATCTGTATTCTTCCACACCTCCGTGCCTAGAAAGTAATTCCCATACCCAAGTCTTTTATATCGAAATAGACAACAAGTATCCTTCTTGCATCTTTAATGAGTTCCTCTTTTCTTGTTAGGAATAGGTCATCGACATATAATAGGAGAATCACTGGTCTTTCGCCTTCAACCTTGAAGCAAAGGTTGGAATCATGTCGTACCATGTCGAACCTCAGGATCTTCTGCAATCACTCCCTCTGAAGCGGAGCATCGTTCTCCGCTTCCTTTCATACTCTATGCATTGAAACATTATGTACTGGAGTGATAAGTAGCTTCCTCTGCTACTAATATTCTATGTATCCATCTAGGGTCACTGGATACCAATATCCTCTCTCTTGAACCTTTTCAAAAGTTCTTATCGCACCCATTTGTGAGCTTGTCATCCTCTATAGGCTTTCATCTTCAACCTTGTAGCAAATGTTAAGATCTTCATCACTCTAGGTGTTCTTCAAGCTCCTCATGTAGGTGTTATCCCATGGATGTGTTCTGAGCTCATACAAGGCCTTATTTAATTTGCACACATGAGTCTTCCTGTCATGTGTCTCAATTCCCATTGGCTGCAAATGTCTCTTCGTAGTCTATGCCTTCTTTCTGCGAGAAGCCTTGTGCTATGAATCTTGCCTTGTATCCCACGATGTTGTCGTCTACTGCATGCTGGATATTGCAGATCCATATGGAAGATACTACAGACTTCCCTTCAGGTCTCAATACCGCATCCTAGACATCATTCTTCTTGAACTAGTACTCTCCTTCCCTTTCTTCTTGGATACTTCTTCATAGCTGAAAGGTTCTGCATCAATGATGTCGCTCAATAGTGTCACATAACTGCATTGTGTCTGAGACCTCTTTCTTTCTTTGAAGGTATTGTCATATTATTCTTCATTTTGGATAATTTCTTAAACTGTCGTCGCTTGTTCTTCGAAACAAGTCTCATCCTTCTTTTATTGTAGGCGATTGTACGCAATATTTCCTACAAGTCAAATGCATTAGTTGTATGGTTAGAAACATTTCATAAGGCATATTTATAATGGAAAATTCTTATGCATAAAGATATAATCATGCAACTATTTTAGCCAATACAACATTCATCCATATCTCACGGAAACTTTCTAGATGCCTTCCATCTCTACCATGACATCATTGAGATTGTGCACTAATCCAATATGTCAGCAAACATGTTTCATTCTAGATAAGTAGCAATGGAGAGTTGTATAGCGCCATGAGCTACTTACCCATCACATGCATATTAGTAGTATATTGTCATTAATGCAAACATTCTATCATGCATAACACATCAACTGAATATAAACAAATGCATAACAAAACAATATCATGAAATGACAATTGAATAGTTATCTTTATTTGTTTCATGGGTAGACTCCTTCTTTCAGCTTCATCATCTTCTTCATTCACAACAGCACCATTTCTTATCCAAATTCTAAGATCGATAAGAGGTTCTTCAAGAATTGAGTCCTTCATATTCCTCATCGCTTGAGAGATCTTCTTTGAATCGTGAGCGCTTGATCTTCAATTGCTTCCATCTTCTCTTCTCTTATTATGAGTCAAGCTTCTTCTTGTGTGCACTCTTTCCAGAGTTTGCTGAAGGTAATCACTTCCTTCTGGTACACATTCCTCTAATGAATGAATCCCATGATCCTGGGAGGCCATTCAAGGTGGTTAACACAATTTCTGCATTCTCTACTTCTTCATCTACTGCTTCAAGTTGTTCTTTGATTTGAGAGACCCTTGCAAAGTATGACTGTATGGTCTCTGCATTGTGGATCTTCAAATTCTTCAACTGGTTTCTCAAACTCATCTTCTGATTTATGTTCTTTCCTTCGAATATCTTGGTCAAGGAATCAAACATCTCTGTAGGTGTCTTTAGGGAAGACACTTGTGGTATAAGGTGATCCTTGATTAAATCAACAATGAATTTCTTGGCCTTGACCAAGTTCTTCTTGTGTAAGGATTTAGGCTCACCTCCCTCTTGAACTAGAACCTCTCTGCTTATGTAGGTGTCCAATTCATTTTCTTCAAGAACCAGTGAAAACTTATACTTCCATGCTCAGAATTTTTTAGCTTCACCAAGCTTGTCATCAAGCTGGTGTGATCTGTCATTTTAAAATGAGAACCTCAAATGTTAATAGCAAAAGATTAGATCTTACCGATTTGAGGTGTCTGTCCTGGTTCCGGATCTAGCTGATCAAGGGTTTGTCAAAGAAACCCTAATTTTCAAAACTTGGAATCTTTCAGATCTGATTGGATAGAAATATGGGCCTCTTCAAGGTGAGTTGTCCAATGTACTATTTTTCTGAAAACAATGGAGGGAAGCTCCCGAAACAGGAAGCCCTAGTTTTGCAATTTCTTCCATAGAAATTCGTAATACTGTTTTTTCAGTATCTACGAAAGTACTCCTCCTTTATATCTGAAAATTCGCACTAATGTATCCTCGCTTGTCCTCTTTCCAACACCGCAGGTTTAAGCAGAATTGGTTTCACCAATTGGGACTTATGAGATTTTTCCCAAGGTGACTTATTTAAGGACTATTCAACATAGCGAACATGTATGGACTTCCATGTGTCACCATTTCTCCTTCAGGATCTGAAACTTTTACTACATAAAGTACAGTCGATACCCTATCTAGAAAATCTTTCAAAATTTCATTTGGACCTTCGTAGCCCTAGATATAGAGATTCTCCCTAGGTGTCTTGTTTAGGGATGAATCTTGGAAGACGCTGGAACCTTGATTTGGAGGAATCATATCTCCCAGAATATAGCGAATCTGAGGTTGAAATGTTTACACATGATACATCAGGATTTTATCTTTGGCTTGTGAAAATTCCAGCTCTTAAGACTTCTTCAATATTGAGATATAGCGAATGTGCCAAAACTACCAGTTTTAGTATTTTAGGGTTTTTCAGGCTCGAGGTCAAACTAGGGTTTGACTTTCCTAGAGTTTTACTCAACAAAAAAATTCGACCTTGGTCTCTAAAATTTGATTTTGAGGAGGAGAGAAATCCTATGCTGGGCTCACTCAAAATTCCTCTTCTGTGAAAAGCTATAATTTCCCGGAACAGTGACTGAAAATGTCCAGAATCAAATTATGCTTCGACAAAAAGATGTGCCCTTCAATGGAGAGTTAGCATAGCCTCCTTTTGATGATGATCTTGTGGAGAGAGACCGAAAAAGTAGGAAGCCATAAATTCTGCATCTGCATAGTGTCTTCTTCTCAGGTTAGCTCTGATACCATGTTATATTTTTATCATTTATTCAATATGATATTAGGATCTTATTTGAGAGAATAACATGCACAACAATAATCACAAGAGACAAGAGAAACAAAGAGTTTTCCTCGGGGAAACCATAAAGGAGAAAACCCCTCAACTTCCTCAGAGATAGAATGAGCACCAATTGTAACAGTAAAACCTAAAGACAGAAATATGATCTCCAACAACTGTTCTCTCTCTCACTTATGCGAGCTCCTCTTCTCTCACCTATGCGCTATAGCTGGGTGAGTGTGTGTAACAAATAGAGAGGCCCACTCTCTATGTATACTTAGTTTATGACTTAATAATTACTTACCAGGGTTGACTTCTCTATGAGAGTCTAATAACCCTAGTGCCCCTCAACTGTGGAGAATTCCCTCCTTGATCAACAAGGAGGGTTAACCTCAACTCAATTGTGGGGACTATTGCCCTAACTTACAACGGAGGGTTAACCTCATTGAATTTACATGACTTTATTATATTAATGAATCTCTTGATAGGAACATCGGGGTACAATGAAATACAAAAGATTATCCCGATAGGAACATCGGGATACAATATAAGATATACAAGTGAATACATTCCGAAGTTACAAATACATCAACAAATTCATCCAAATTACATGTAAATAAATGCTAGAAAGAGAAAAATAATGTGTCCATCCATTTTCATTTTCTATGACAAACAAGAAAGACAATGTAATAGTTAAATATTAAAATATCAATCTTAAATAACTAACATAAATGCAGTCTCAATCATCCATGTTATAACAAAAAACACAAAATATAGAATCTATTTTTACCTTAAATGTAGCCTCAAATTGACATATAGCGATATTGAAACCATAAATACTTTTCAACCTACATAAAAAATAGTGGAACAACAATATTATTAAAATAACATGAATTGCATCATCAACAACAAAACATGTAGACTCGCGAGTCACAACTGGAGGTGTCAATGAAACACAACTGCACTGACTAGATTCAAGGCAAGTGGGGACTCCACTTGTTATATCATCCCTTAATGGTCCAACGGACATGTGGAGACTCCACTTGTTATCTCATCCCTTAATGGTCCAACGGACATGTGGGGACTTGAATCTTGACAAACCAATAAACTGATAGAATCGAACATTATGCTCGATATTGGCCTCTACTAGCCAATTGTGGTCGTGGAGGCTAATACAATTATGCATTATAATGATGCAAATTGATCATTGCATTGGATGAATGTTGGTCTCGTGCCATTAGGTATTCTATGATCAATGCATAGGAACCTAGTGCATAGACCATTTTTCTCTTTTCTTAGCTATGTAGAGCTCATTTATTTTTTTGAATAACGATAAGTATTTACAAAGAAAATATACAATCAATATAAAATAATCGAAAACGTGAAGAAAATTAATTCATGCAACTAAAAGGTAATAAAAACATCTTTTCCGAAACCATGAATCACTGGAAATCGACTAAAACCAATCTTGATTCAAGCTACAACAAAGGGTTAAATCAAGCATCAAATGAGAACTAGAAGCATTCAAGGGACTAACACAATATTTAACCAAAATACACACAAAATTCAAAAATCAACAAAAAGCTTCAAACAAAAGAAATAAACAAACCATAATTTTTTTAAGATATTCATGCTAAACACCAACATGTTTTCATGTACTTGAATGAGCCCATTATTTCTTAGCAAAAGTGTTGTCAAATTATTTATTTATCCTTTAATGTTAGGACACTATCTATGTGAAGAGATAGCTCTTAGGCCTATCTTTCTCAAATTCTAACGACATTTCCTATCACATACAAGAAAGAGACAATGTAAGAGATAAATATCAAAACATCAATATTAAAATAAGCTGCATGAAGGTAATGTAGCTCAAATCATCAATGCTACATAAAAAAAGTACAATGTAGAATCTATTTTTACCTAAAAAACAACCTCAACATCACATATAGTGATCACCAACAACTTGCAAGGGTACATGGAACACCTAGACCAAAACAAGACTCAAGAGTCCCTCATGTGTATTAGATCATATACAATCTTAAGTGAAATCCATTTTCCAATTCACATTCTAGCCCTAGTCCGCATTTTCGACATTCTGAACACGACCTTCCCTAGATGAACCATCATTATGATCATCAAAAACATTATGTTCCATATCAAGTTCATTAGAGAAATTTGTTGTATTGTTTTCTCCCCTTCTTTCATGATTTCATTGCCAAAGAGATAATGCTCTTTCATATGGAAAATTCTCAAACTCATACTTTGTTACATATAATCTTAAGCATGTATCCACTTTTTTATCAAGCTTATTCCTCAACTTTGACTTCAATAATGACAATGCACTAAACATTCTCTCATCCTCCTATGATCCCAAAATCATGGTTTGACATAAATCAACTAATTTGAAATATTTTGACATTCTTTGCCGTAGGATTTCGGTACCACTGAGGTTAGTTCATAATCTTGTAATTGCACCATATTCTATTTAATTATCCAACAAAGAAAATTTCTCCCACATTGTTGTAGCAAATCATTCATCTTGATCTATCATTTTTTCTCGATATAAAATACCTTGAATATGTTCTCCTTATATCTCGTCCTCTCGACAAAAATCGCTCTACAAAATCTAGCATTTCTCTATAAATTCAACCTTTAAAGTATCTCAACATTGACTATGGTTCCATTATTGGGGGTATATGATAGACATGGCCTCCAACAATTCATCTCAAGGAAACTGTTCTCTTATCTATGATGATAGTGATTTTGCAATTTCTATCAATTTGCGTCTCACTGAAATTACAATATCGTGAAATCATTATTTTGACATGGGGCACTGATTGGTGTATCTTCCGATCTTATCATTATAATAAAAGAGAACCATATTCCCACGAACTTCCATACATAGCATCCCTTTTTCATCAAACTTAAAAAAAATCATGATTTTCTTTATTGATTATCTTACTCAAATTTGTAAATGCTAGACCTGTAAAAGGCACTTTCATAATATACAAATTATCCAATGCAAGGCATGCTAATTTTCTTTCTCTTGTGTATTCAACAATATACATCATGCGACTCTAAGCTATCTTCACAAGGTTATTCATTTCTTGAAGCATAGGAAGAATTACAGTCAATGTTAATAATTTCTCTATATCAGTTAGTAGAAAGATAATAGTTTGAGCTTTTTTTACACTTGAGTGATGTTCATACATCACCCCTACCAAGGATGCATATTCATTGAATAGTCTTTCAGTTGGTCCCTTCAGTGAGATCCATATTGTATCAACATCTTTTAATATATTTTTTTTCAATTTGTAATACCATCGGAAAAAAAAATTTAAACTCTAAAAAATGTTTGGGACTCCAACAAAAGTATGCATGAACCTAACGTACAAGATATTCAACCTTTGAAACCAATGAAAAGTTGCTCACTATTTTAAATGAAAGATTCATCCTATGAGCCACACAATTAATACTAAGCATATATGATGAAGCCGAGAGTTGCATTCTAGCACAAATGCCATTCCTTTGTCCTTGCATTACTGATGCTCCATCTGCTCCAGCACATACCAACTTTTTTGCAATCATGGAATGATCCATACAACCAATTTCCTTCAAACTATCAATAACAAGTTCATAAATATTTTATGTTGTAGAAATTTTGGTCATTTTATGAATTCCAAGTAGATAGGAATGGCTGATATCATCATTGACCATATAAGTTCTCATGCCAATCCATGGAGTATTATCAATAATCATAACTTCATCCAAACACGGTGACAAAAATGTAGCATTTGCAATATTCTCTTTCATATCATCCTTTTCTACTTGAGCTAGATATTTTTCCCATTCCCAGCCACTCGATAAAGACCAATGAGAAGATGGAAAATTTGGCACTTGAATAAAAGATAGATATTTCATCATTTTTGGATAATTTGTCATAGGACGACCAATGGATAGGATCTTAAATACAATGCTTAATTGTATCGTCTTTGATAACGAATTTGTTTCCATCATCTTTCCAAATTGAGATGTGACGGTTCCTCCACTTTACTCAAGTTTTCTCTTATTTATTAATAATTTATTATATTCCTCTTCAAATTGGAGATGTCGACATTTGTAGCTTTCCATATGGGAGTAGATTTCTTATCATCATTTGTAGCTTTCCTTTCATACACATTTCCAACATGCTTCTCTATTGTATCTAACTTCATCTACAATTTCACTACCTTTCCACGTTTCCAACTACATGAAATGCATTTAACTTCTCATGAGGTCTCATTCTCATTTGTTGGAGGTATTGGTTCAATAAATGGGTATTTGATACCCAATCAAATTTAAATTTTATCCCTATGTCCCATTGGCCCTTTTTCCTATTCCGTGAATGCCATGTGTCACCTTGCAAGGAAAAATATTCAACATTTGAAATATTGATTTCAGATGAAAATGCATTTGTCTCACTTTTATCACTAGAGTAATGTATTCTACCATCCATTGTAAGGGTTGTAGATGCATTCTCAAAAGTGTTGACATCTCTCTCATCGATAGCTTGCTCAAGAGAGCTTGAAGCTTGAATAGGATGTGGATTGTTGGATTGAGGCTTTTGAAAATATGACATTACATCCTTTTGTCTTGATTTTTTATTTTTCTTTCCACAATCCATGTTTGACATCTTATTTAATATTTCACAATTGAAATTCCAAATCGATATAGAAACCAGAAGTGAATCTTGCATGAGAAAAATGATATAAAATTAGTACAATAGCACATTATATTGACCCAAATTACAATGAGTGTTTACATTGACTCTTTCAATGACTTTTACATGACCAAATACATCAATAACATCCCCTAAAGGATGTATAACAATAATACAGTAAAATTACAATAAGAATATCTTCGGAAGTTACATTTTTCAACATATTTTGGACATGAAAAAACAAATAAAAAACCTTAAAAGTGAAGTCTCAAAACCTATAAGTTTAACATTGAAGCCCTATCCCTAAATTGATGAATGGAAATCTAAATTTTAATGTCTCCTAAATTTGTATACAAATTTAAGATAAAGGGAACAATAAATTGCTGCAAAAGATTTTGAGGTTAGCTTCGTATCATTTGCACTCTAGATTGAATGAATGATTGAATACACACATATATATACTATGTTATCAAAAATAAGAAATTTGAAATGGAACATGATATGGGAGCAAAGGATTTTCTGGAATATGAGTATTGAACTAAGGGCATAATCCCTAGACCCTCACCTGTATTTCAATTAAGGGGCCTCGTATTAAGTAGTTGGGATACAATAGTATAGACAAAGCTATGTCTTGTGATTTGACACTATAGCTCATCTATAACATAGGGATTTTGAACACTGACTGCAAAGAGTGGAATATGAATTTCAAATATGCAGCTTCTACTACTTAGGCAGTTGCTTATTCTGAAGAGAAGTCATGTGAAGCTACAAAAGTTATTTTTTATCTTTCAAATCCTAAAATATTTCTCAAGGAAGGTTCAACATTATATATCTTCATCTACCTTTACCTTTTACTATATTTTTCTTTGATTATGTGTAGTTTATATACATTAGTTTGAGGATATAACCCAAACTCTAATCACTCCCCCATGCTTGTATCCTAATTTCCACATGCTAGTTCATCTTTTAGTTCCACATACTGGTTTTGGCTACTTGAATATTAGTGAAATTTGGTTACATTTTCCATGACATGTCCATAAAGCATATGAAGTGCCCCCTTAATATAAGTGAGTTGATTATTCATTATTCTGAATGACTTTGTTCCTCTTTAACATGTTTCTAGATCTATACTTTACAGAGATTTACAACAGATGACTTCAAGTTATAATTTGTTATCTTTGGGTAGTACCCGAATGTTTGATTATGTTGTTGTAAAAAGAAAGCACACTTTAGAAAACCAACAATGATTACAGTAATAGGAAAAGATAACCGTGTCAATTAAATACATTTAACAACACAAGATGATACCAGAAATATTGCAGCATAAGACTCCTTGTCTTAGAAATTGTAAGACATTACAATAAAATCCAAGTACAAAAGCAAGTGACCCAAAATTTGGCAGTATTTCCCTATCAATTCCTTCGAACCCTCAAAATAGAGGGGTCTCCTTACTTTTAAAGAGAAAGTTTACAATTTCTAAGAAATACAAAATTATCGCAGTAAGGTCGAGATCCAAACTCCTAGTCCTAGGCTATGAACTAGATAGAAAAATATTACACCTGGAAAATACATCTAATAATTCATCTGCATCACTATATTTAGCATGTTCGAGATGTATTTGAGTCTTGCACAAGGACAAAATCATTTCCTTTCTCCTCATCCTGCTCCAATCTTGAAGGAATTCCTTCTCTTGAAAACTCTGTAGAGTAGGAATTTCTATAAAATATTTCACATCTTGCAATTGTACTTGTTTCAACTGATTGATTTCCTGCTTAAGATCACCAGATTGTTGTTCCACTTCAGCTAACATCAAATTGGGAGGGGTTTCATCAGCTAACTCGTCCATCCTACGAAAGTGAAGATCCTCAAGGAGATCATAAGTTTTTCCCCATTTCCTGGAACATACTTTATGACCCCTTTCAATCATATCCTTCACATCCTAGCAGGAATTCTCCCAAGACTCAATTGAAATCCTAATCCTTTTAAACTTCATATTTTCAAACTTTGGTATATCAGGAGGACAGTCCTTTATGTGTGTCTTCCAATCAATGAGCTGTTCCATAGCATTAAAATCAAATTTTCTTCTTTCCATATGATCTTCCAACATATCGGATTGATGCTCAAAAGCATTGTAATCTTACCGAATCTAAGTCAATCCTTCAAACAATGCAGTGAGTTGTTGGGTATACCTGTCATTTTCCTGTAATGCAAATTCCTTGAATTCCTTTTCTAATAACTGCACAAATGAAGAAGTGGTAGCTTGAGATTGAGACAAAAATAATTGTTGCTTAACATCACTCAGTTCACTTTGCAATTGAACAACTTTAACTTTCTCCTCTACTAATTCAAAGAAGAAATAATATAAAGAAGAAACTAACCTGTATAAAGTCTGCAAATAGAAGGAACCTTGAACAAATGGAGATATTTTCCACTTAGGAGTCATCCACTGTGAAATTACTTTCCACTCAGCCACTGTAACTACACAATTTGCAATTGAAATCAAGCTTCATGCTAACTCTCGTAGCATTATATAGGTACAAAAACGTCCCCAATTGACTAAATCTTTCCACATTTTTCTCAAATAAGGACCATTTTGGAGAATTTTGGATTCTTGGGTTCTCCAAAAATGGTAAATGCCAAAAATTCTCCCAACCTTTTTGGTGACCCCTTAAAATTCACCCATGGGATAAAATCCGCCCTTAAAATAATGTATGTTTTACACTCACTATAGAGTCTAAATAACCTTTTATATGTGAATTTTCCATATTTTTAATTACGACCATTTTATACTTGAACTAAAGCTTAGGAGTAATTTACTATAGCTCCTAATAGTAGGCCACTAGGATCTACCCTTTGGTATGTTTTCCCCTTTTCCCTACCTGATTATAAGCTCAAAGAAGGGTTTTCTTACTATACTTCCTCTAAACTATTGCACTTAGAAAATGAGTGAGAATTGGGACTAGAAAGAGTAATGTTCCTACATAAGTCTTGTTTCCTTGATCATTCATTGAAGTAGATGGCTTATACGTTTAATAGCAGCCGTGTTGGTTTCAAAGGAATTCTTGTGGGATTGCGCTAGTGTATTGAAGGAAAGTTGTGAAATCCAAATTAATAGCCACTTTTAAAGGTTTGGTTATATTTTTGGGTTTTCTTGTTAATTTATGGACTAATTTAAAGGGTTTCATAGCATTTTTGGTGACGCCTTCCAACATAATTTCCTGAATATTGAAAAGGGATAAATTAAGGTGATAACACCCCGTGATATAGTTAAAGAAGAAATATAGCATATAGCTCGACATTTCATAACTCACCTTTTCCCCTGTAAGTGCTAAAAAATAAGATCTAAGCAATCATTCACCATAGTGTCCATATAAAATTAGTTCACTCTGTAATAAAAAATAGAAGTAATCAAGAGATATAATGAAGAATGGAATATTTTCATCCAAAAAATACAAATACTAGCAAATGATGATGAAATAATACTTGAAAGGAATGATTCTGATCACTATGGTTTTATCTATTTATGAAAAGAGAACCAAAATAATGAATCAACTAACCTTTATTCTTGTCTTTGGGGAATCCAAAGACTCGTAGTAGATATTGGTCATCTTAGTTGTATATATGGAAGGTGAAAAATTGTAATGTGGCCTCAAGCTTTTTGAATCAAATACTTTAACAACGCCATCAATGAAGCTATGATAGATTAGAAGACTAAACAAAGATAATCACATTAGTATGTGCAATGAATCATGGGGTTTCCACTACAATTTAGACATGTATATCCATCATAGGCCCCAGCCAATGTCATTTATGTTGATTGTACAACATCGGGAGTCATTCTCCAGTCTTATGAGTAATATCAAGACAGTAGACTTGTGAGTAATATCAAGTCCTACCAATATCCTCATGTATTGAGGTGAGATGCTAGTATTGAATTCTTTTGAGTAATATAAATACTGTAGACTTAAGTGTAATATCAAGTCAGACTTGTGAGTAATATCAAGTCAAGTATTCTCATAGATGGTACCCTATGAGATGGACCTTCAACTATAGAGGTGAGCTTGTGAGTAATATCAAGCTAAGCTTGTGAGTAATATCAAGTTGGGCCTTGTGAGTAATATCAATACAATTAACTTGTGAGTAAATCAATTCCTACCAATATCCTCATTTATTGAGGTGTCATACTTTACTTGGTAAAGTGGTTATAATATGCGATGTATTATTGACCATGGTTATTCGAGATGGATAAATCTAGTAAGTATCGTCTAGAGGCTGATCAACTCTAAAGTAAATTACTTTAGCATATGACCATATGGTCCAGGGTAATATATATGATCATTAGTATGTGTGACAATTCTTCTGATTACAATATGATATGATAAATGATTAAACATAGACCATGTACTAAGATAAAGAGATTATGAGAGAAAGAGAATTCAAATTTCCCATGTAGATGACTAAGTGAACTCAAGTTATAAATCTTAGTTAAATATGAATGCCTCGATCAGTGCTTTAGTTAAAGCACCAGATGAACTATTAATTGTCAACATTCAATTAAGTAAAGAAGAGCTCAGTGCTCATTAATCAACAAGATTCAGTTAATAATGGTTAACTACGTGATTAAAGAAAGATGGACTAGTTAACTAAAGTGTTTACACTTTAGTTAGACTAACATAAGACACTTAAGTTAATCAAAGGACAACACTTCAGTTAAGAAAGTGTGTTGCATGTGACACTTGAGTTATTTCACTATGACACTAATTTCAACATGTTAACTAAGTGATTAGTATTCAGCTGGAGATTGAGTTCACTCCAATGTTAGTTAATTATCAATAATATCCATGATTGAAGGTATGGTGCATTAGTTGTGCATGATGAAAATTCAATGCATGAATTAATTATTCAAAGAAGGGAATTTGAAATTGTAATGCATGTGTGGCTAATTCTCATGCAACCATTCAGTAGGGTTTGCATGGCAAGCATTATGGCTTGCTATTAATATGCTAGGCATATGTAAAGTTCATAACATGTTGTTATAGTGTATCTCTCTTCTGCATTGCTTTGTATTCTCTCTTATCGAGCAATCTGCTTATGTTGTAAAATTCATTCTCTGCAATCTATCTAATATACTCTGAAGAATTGATGGGATTTCTCATCCTCTCTGTTATGAGGATTTTCGCCAAGGTACATCTTGTGTTGTGGATGAATTATTTTGTGTGATTAAATTGTTCATTGTTACAAGTCCTCAGCATATCATTGATAAAAAATTTAAAGTTAAAAATCTCCATTATTGCTCAAAACATTGACAATTTGTAGTCCATGTAATATTATCCCAATGGTTCCATTTATACTTATTGGTGATGTATACACAAGCAAATAGATGAGCATATAGAATTGGATAAATATTTTATCATCATTTTTTATTTTATTCCCATATCACAAAATTTCTTCTACAAGTAAAAGTATAAAAATCAAAATCTAATATAGAAAAAAAAGATACAAAGCATGGATGATAACCTACATACATGAAGCATAATGATTAATTGAATATTGATGTAACCTATCCATACACATATTCATAGCAATGTTATGTGAAAAGTATTAGTTTTTCTTGTATCTATAATGCTATATATGACAGAACTTGTACTAATAAGAGGGTCAACTTCTCCATTTCCACTTGTAATAAGAAAACCCCACTGGTCTAATAGCTTTGCTAAATAGGAAAAAATGTTAAAATTTCAAAGTGGGTGTTTCCCTCAATTTTCAAAACATGTAAATACAAAGAATTTGAACTTGAAATCAGCTCATCGTCATCACTAGAATAGAGAAATTCAATCTCTTTATCTTCCACATTGTCCATTTGTTTGATTGAGGGCCTTCCAACACCTTTAAAATTGAATTTTAAATCTTGTCGACATCATGAATCACACATGAATTTTCCTCAATCCATATACTTGCAACATTTGAGTCACCATGTGAAATCCAAAGTTCTATTTGGAATTTTATATAAAACATCTTTGTTTTCAACAAAATTTTACTTCACTAGGTTTCAAAATCATATTTGTATTTTTCTGAAATGTATATCTATAATTTGTCATTTTAAATCAAACAGGAGAACAATAGGTTGTTCAAATACAATCACGATCCTAATAAGATCTCTAATCATTGAAAACAAGAACTTATTGATATAGAAAATGCGAGAAAATGAATTCAAGTTGAATTAACCTTCCAAGAAACAACATTTAATGAAAAGAAAAACAAAATAAAAGATGAATGGTTAAAGAAAATTACACCTAAAAAAAGGTAGCAAGAAGTTGATTGAGTTATCCCAACTATTCACCATCCAAACCATTCACTACCACGCTTGAGACCAAAAAGTGTAAAATCAATATCAAACCACTTACAAACTAATGAACAATAACACAACCAAAAAATACTTTATAAATAATCTATAAGATAGTAATAAAAGAAAAGAAAAGAAAGCATAAAGTTTTGGAAACTTAACCCTGTTTAAATTTTTGATAAAATTTTCAAAAAAAATGTAATCACGTTCTTCTAATTTGTATGTGTCATTCTTCATATTGTATGATAAGTTGTCCACTTCTATAACATATTCAAGTTGTATAAAATACAATCCATTAAATCATACTTGTACATTTGTTTCCTATTTATTCGATTGTACTAACACTATTGAAGATCAACACCTTTCCTTCTATCCATAAGATAGATTTCATTATGGTAATCAAACATTGTATTACCATCCTTCTTTGTGATTCTTTGAAGTCTTCCAATGTACCAAGTTACACGAGAAACACCATGTTTTATAATTCGAGAGACACATTTTATTGTAGCACGTTCAGCTACAGGTATAGACTCACTCTCAAACAACACCGCACAATCCAATACAATTTCAAAACCGACTAAAAAACCTTTTTGGGGGGCCCTATCATCTCGCCTAAGGTAGACTCAATTTCTCACTTTAGTCAACCTATCTTTGGATAACGTCGGATTGCCATTCAATTGAATAACCAAACAATATTTATACTTATCCTTACCATCAAGATCGACAATTGGTTTGGTATTTATGTTTACATTATCCTCAATGGAATCTTAAATTTCATCCAACTCATGCCTTCACTCACTTTCCATTGTTTTCCATTCACTATCATTAAGTGCAATTGAAGACAAAGGTTGGAATATAGAATTGGAATGACTTGGTGGAGAATCATTAAATTCTTCATCCACAACTTCGAATGTTGGATCATTTTGATCCTCTATCCATGGCTGAAACCACCAAGATAACTGTGTGTGTATTTTTGGTCTCATTCCAATACTTGATAAAATATCTTGTGCATCCTCTGATCCTAACTTCGGGGCTTCTATAATTTTATCATCGATACATATTGAATAATATTGTGACAAAACATTAATGTCCTCTATCATTTGTTGTTGCAATTTATTCCATATACTCATTTTTTTCTTATGAGATTTATTAAAATGAAGCCCTTGGGGATTCAATTCTTCTTCAACAACTCTATTAACTGTTCCAATAGCATGAAGTAAGTCAACAAAATAATAGGCCCTCTCTACTCCAACCATCCCATTGACTTTGATAAATAATTTTTGACATACATCTGACCTGGTTTGGTGCAATACACATGGCATGTTAGCATACCAATCCCTGAAAAATATCATTAACAAAATTGCAAAGTGGCAAGAAATTTTCACATCTTGATATGCCTCTGTTATGATGAAATTTATGTTGACATTAGTATGAGATTGTTTTCATACCCAACCTAACCATAACATGAAGAAATTATAAGCTCTTGAATCATTATGTACTCTTTCCCAAAGAATCAAACTACAAGATATAAAAATATCAATATAGTCAGCAATGATTGTTAGATAAGTCTCTATACCTAATGTCCTCTCTGTCCCTCCACTTGTTGTACATATCATCTATTTCAAACACCTTTGAATGCGTCTTAAAGCAATGTATTGTGTTGAACCCCAATTTTTTCGATCCATCCTCTCTATATATTCAATTTTAAGCTTGTGATCATCCACTTTAAAAGTGTTATAAACCATTTTGACATGGTTAAAACTAATAAACTCTTCTCCAATAATCAAATCTCATCTAACAGTAAATAAAGGATTCACTAGTTTTTTTCTATTGTGGATGTAATATTGGTCATGGAGCCCTGTTACTTTGAAACCATCATAAGACCCAATTAGCATCCACCCTTCCCAAGGAATCTCATATCTAATGCTCGTTTTTGAAGAATAAAATTTCAACATAAGTTGCCTTCTCCTACTATCTCCATTTGAGAAATCACCAATAATAGGTCCCAAAACAATTTCCATGTGTTTCTTCCACAAGTATTATATTTTTTTCCATTGACGATGAACAAAATTTGAATCAAACCTATTGCATGTTGGATGAACAACCACAATCAAACATGGAATCTTGTCATGTAAAGGATTAGAAATAATAACATGTTCATAATGGAGAATCACACAATTCTTAAAAGTGTCTGTAACAATCTCTTATCCTGCAGCGCCCTCACCAATTTTTATCAAGAAATGTGATTGTCACTTATGTTATTCTTTCTTACCAAAAAATCCCACCAACGTATCACTCTTTTCTACCCACATGAAATATTTTTTTATAACACTTTCGTCTTCAGCAAGGCATACGCAAATTATGCTCTCAATACCATGTTTAGCTTCATAAGAAGCATAAACTTTTCTGGCTGCCTAAAAAATGTACTCGTGGCCCCCTAGGATATATGCCAATGATTTTCTATCTTTCCTTAAATTCGTAGACATTGAAGGGCCATCTAGAATCAAGCTAATAAAGTTGTGTAATCTAGGATTTTCCCACAACTTAATCATCTCATAAATGGATTTAGTGGATGTGCTATACATTCTCCTTGCGTTCAGATGCATCAAGTTGTGAAATATATCTTGGAAAATTTCCTAAACTGCTTCTTTACCTTGTAATTTTCTTTGCATATGAGCCTCACACACATCCTTTCAAAACCTGAAGACAACCTTCCTTTCTACAGATTCAAACAACTTTTCCTTTGGGGACCTCATTCTAATAGACAGTGTAGCAACATTTGTCCTCTTCCACCAAAGATCTTGCATTATTAATCGATGGCTCACATTTGCAGTTCTTTAAACAATTTTGATTTCACCTTGAGTCAAATGATCCAATCTTCTCCCTTTCCTTGTATCTTTCCCATGGATTTTCATGTGGTTCCTAGATTCACGATATAAATGCATCCTAAAGTCATCACATTCAGGAATTAACTTACAAAAATGCATGCCAATGAATCGAAAGAGGGATTCCTATTTCATAAGCCCTTTGGCAATGAATATGTGTATGTGTACCATCAATACAACATTCAATACCATAATAAGATAGTGTCCTCTTGGTATGCTTCTCTATGGCCCATAATTTCCCACCTTGTTGATCATCCATTAGGACCTTTGAATCTAATATCTCCCCATTTCTATCAACATAGGGATCCCAATACCCCCAACATTGTAATATCAAGGGAGATATATGACCTATAATAAGATGGAAACATACAAAATTATTAACTAATTGCAAGTAAGTTAACAAATAAAATAATGTGAAAATCTGAATTCAAATTAAATTAAAACTTGCATAATTGAGAGACCTGAAGTAGAAGCACCTCCACTTGTAGAACACTTGTGAAATAGTGATGGTGATGATGGGACCAAGAACCTAGTCAAACTCTGTTGGAACATATCGGTGGTAGGATTCTTGGGTCTCCCAATTATGCCAGACCTCACCCCACTTGCATTATGCAAAGCCTCATATGTAGTAGTAATGTGCTTCTTCGATTTCATGTGTTCATTTAAAGAACTAACAATATTACCGATGGTTGGTACTAAAGAAAATCATTTATTGCATCGTTTACATTCCACTTTTCCTTTTTCCTTGTCCTTGTATTTTTCAAGTATTGTTTTCTCCGTCTTGAACAAACCGGGATCTTGTTTCTTGTTTAAATCATCTAGAAGTTTGATTGCTTGCTCAATCTCAAATTTATGTCCAACTGTTGTTTTGTTTGTCTCACTTCATTATGTGAAGGAATTCGACTACATCCTCCCGTTAAAATGTTACTTTGATGAGTTGTTGATTTCATATGATAATTTTTGAAGTTAAGAATTGTTTGAGATGCAAATAATATTTCCCCACTTCAATAATTAACACCATAAGTTTCACAACATATCTTTAGTTGGGGTTTTCCTTTTTCTGAAGATACTCGGAGAGTAAGATTCGCTCCCATAAAATGTTCCATTAAACTATTCACTTTATTTTCTGAGGATACCATTACAACATGATCAATAAGTATTGTTTGTTCTACAGACTCAGACACACTTTGAACTCTAGGTTGTTTATGCATAGGTTCATCCACATGCTCTCCACTGTTTTTTCAACATATGCATATTTTTCCACTACACTTGATCCAAGTGTTTCAATATCCAATGTGTCTAGTTTCGTCTTGATTTCTACATTTTTTGTTGGAATTGTCCACTTTTTCTCATGCTTTGGATTTAAAGGAAATCCTTGATCGCCAATAAAATCAAAATGGTATCTAATTGCTTCATCATCCATAATTTTATGACGGATTTTAGAATCTTTTCGACACCTAACTATGCCAATGACATAATTCCCTTCATAATCTACAATTGCATATTCCATATCATCCCTTCTAGCCATCTACATTTCAATCCATATGAATCTTTTAGTAAGGTAAGAACAATAATTAAATCAGCTATTAGGAAAATGAAAATTTAAAATGACATGTAAATGTAACAAAAATAAAGTTTCCTACAAGTTTATGGGACTAAAAAGAAAAATTAAATATAAATACCTAAAATTATGGACACTAGCTGCACTCAAATATTCTACTCAAACCATGCTTCTACTCATCCCTTTCATACCTGCAATGAAATATAGATCTCAGTAGAGAATATCAATGAAGATCATAATTATTGTTCTCTTTTCACCACTCTTTCATACTATATTTCATAACAGCCCTAAGGCATAAATCGAAAGGGTTAAGATCCAAGAAACCTTGAGGTTCAGAGGCGAGATTTTATGTTTTACATTAAAACATCGATTAAAAAAAAATCAACATTAATTTTATGGTTTACATTAATTCCAGAAAGCATTAAGAATGCCTTGAGTGTCTTAATTCAAAAGCTTACACTATAGGTTCTTTGAATTTTAGTGATTCAATTAATCTGAGTGTCTTATTTGCTTGATGTCATCCTAGTATAGATCACATCAGAAACATGCTATATGAATATTCAATAGTACATTTGATGATCCTCGAGTTTGTTTCCTCCTAGCTTGCGAGTTTTCAGTTACCCTATAGATTGTGAGCCTTCCCTTCTCTTGCATTAAATAAGAATGCAAGAATATTACTTTTATTGATAACAAATGAATCATATTTCCTACTTAAAAAAACTAACTATATTTGTATAAATTTGAAGAAACAAGTGGACATGAAATAACATGAGGCCCGAGATTCATCAATTTTTAGTATGTAGAAAGCATTGTTTTTAAAAAAAGCTTGAAAGGCATGATGGGAAATTCACCATATATCTATATAAATCCCCACTTATCCTTATTCCTTATGAGTGTGAGATTTCTACAGCCTTTATGGAAGCAAGAAATTCCACAGATAAGGATCTAAAGCACAATGTAATCCTAATGACATGAACAACATAGATTTGCAGCAAAACTAGTGAAGTAAAATATGAAAAAAATTTCAATTGAATAAAATCCATATTATCTATTAATAAATAATGAGAGTAAAATATAAATACATATCCAAAGGATCAATTTGTTAGTCTAATAAGGAATTGGAATCCTCTCATTGGGTAGGCTTAAGTTAGAATAGAAACCATCACTAGACTTGAGAACTAGTCCTAACTCCTGAATTTGTCTAGTTAACTAAGTGTAACTGAAAATAAATGGACCTGGATGGTGCATGAGGGAGCTAATTAATGATGGTTGATGATATAGGGGTGAATTTAGGAGGTTTAGTTGACTAACAGTGGTCATTAGATCTCATTATAAACCAAGAGTGATGAAATCAAGGAATGGTGGCCCAGTTGAATGATTGTACTCAAGTTAATTGAATGTAACCGATGGTAGATGGATAAAACCATGCAAGAGGTCGCACAAGGTCTTCAAATCATTTATGATGGTGAAATAGTGGATAATGAGGTCAAACATGACAAGAATTGAGGAACTAGGAAGTCAACAACAAGGCCTAAACATTAGGGAGGTCAACAATGTTGCATGCATGCTACATGGTTGCATGCACGACTTAGGTCTAGATAGAAAATATGCTCCAACACACCCCCTTAATCCCAAATTATGAGAAGTAAAATATGACAGGGCCCAGGTAACTAGGCCTATGGTCACCCTTTACATTATGCGTCCATGTAAACTGAGGAAAAAAGAAAAAATACATGGGGAAAATCCTTCCTAAAAAACGGACATGAAAAGGAAACAAAAAAGAATGATCTCCAAACTAAATGCTTATGTGTGGAGGAATATTCTTCTTGAGAATAAGATGAATCTACTCAATTGAATCAGGAACATAAACAATTGCATGATGGAGACTAGAACCACGTAGATCAACAGAGGTACACTGATGAGAGAGAAAAAGTAGGTGATCGCCATACTCGAAATTATTGAGATAAAACCCAAATGATATTGAATGATATTGAATGATATTGAAACATTTAACTAAAGGTGGTTGTATCATATCCAAGAGAGTATGCCAGCATAATGGAAAAGTCATGAGGATCCTTTAACTTTGAACCAGTAGAGGTGAGAGAAGATCCAAATGAACCATGATGTGCTTGAGAATTTGAACAAGTGAGGTAAACCCAAGAAAATTAGATGTTGCATACTTGAACATTGAACCAAAATGAGATAAAATCAGTTCCATATGTGAGGAGTAAGTGCCCAAGCGAATGTAGGATGTCTCCAAATTCAGTAACACTGTGATGAAATGTGCATGTGACTATGTAGGAAAGAAGAGGAGGCATGGGACCATGGAGAGTGAATGTATGATCTCCATAATATGATATATCTTCCAAAATTTCTAGTGAATCATTATCCATCACATCACTAAACTCATGAGATAGAGAAGTAACTGATAAAAAATCCCCACCAACAGAATTTTTGAAAGAGACTTGAGGTGCTTGATTCTTCACATCAATAGTGATGAGATTAGTCCCAATCATAATGGAAAGGTCTTGGAGCATAAATTTAAAATCATGAGAGTTAAAATCAGCTCCAAGAAGGTGATACATGTGTCCTGTCTATGCCACTAAGAGAGGAAATTCACAATTTTCTCCATCTTCAGTAAAACTATGAGAATCGTTGCAAGCAATCATGTAGGAAGTTGCTAGAAGCATTGGACCAATAAGGGTGAATGGATCACTTCCCAAATCTGATATTACCTCCAAAACATACAAAATATCACTTTTTGCACACCAATAGAAACATTAGAGAGAGGAATTGAATTCCTCTTCAACTTCTTGAGAAATCACTGGAAATCTTTGCTCAGAATTCAGAATATAAGAATCACTCGAGAATAGATAGAAAGAGATTTATTTTTCAACAATGGTGGTTCGAATGTCTTCTAATGGAGCATACATATTGGAATATGAGACATCATAGTTTGTATAAACTTGTATAGCAACGAGATAAGGAGGAACTACATGGAAACTTTCACCAATTCGAACTAAATGAGTTGACGATTCTGTCATTTCTTCAACTTGAATAACTTCGTCAAAGAGTGTTGAGTCCATGCCATTTGAAGGGATAGCAATTGATGAGGTGTTTGATTCACTCCAGGTATCATCTACTTCTTTCTGCACACCAAAATATATATATCTATATTGCTCCATAGCTCGAATGGTTACTCAAAAAAATCAATGAGATACCACACCTTACAAGACATTGCCATACACATTTTTCCATATGCAATATCACGGTCATTTAGACAATCATGTTTACCTTCATCAGATTCTGTCATTTGCACAACTCTAATAGACATATCAAATAGCTCATGGCTCTTGATATGTGCAACCATATTCAATTTCCACTCAACATAATTGAATGGTGATAGAGGAGGAATTGATTTCAAATCCATTTTGAAGTTGTTGTACCTGCAAAATAAACACTCTAAAAATATGTATTGAGGATTAATTGAATTTATTGAGCTCTGATACCATGTGATATTTATTTATCCTTGATGTTAGAATTAAATTCCATATCTAAGTATCTAAATCACAATGTAATCCTACTGAGATCAACAATAGATATTTGCAGCAAAACTAGTGAAGAAATATTGAGCAAAATACATATCAGAATAAACTCAAATGAATAAAATCCATATTGTCTATTAATAAATAATGACAGTATAATATAAATTCATCTCTAAAGGAGAATTCATTATCCTAATATGGCATTTGGAATCCTCTCAATGGGTAGGCTTAAATTAGCTTAGAAACCATCACTGGACTTGAGAACTAGTCCTAACTCCTGAATGTGCTTAGTTAACTGAGTGTAAGTGAAGGTAACATGACTTAGATGGAACATGAGGGAGTTAATTAATGATATATATTTATAGAGTTCAGGTGAATTTATGAGGTTTAGTTGAATAACAGTGGTCATCAAAGCTCATTATCATCCCAGAGTGATGAAATCAAGGAATGGTGGACTAGTTAGTTATTGTAGCCTAATTAACTGAATGTAACTGATGGTAGATGGCTAAGATCATCGAAGAGGATGCATGAGATCATAAAATCATGGATGAGGTTGCAATAGTGGTTAATTAGGTCAAACATGACAAGGAATGAGGCACTAGGAAGTCAACAACAAGGTCTAAACACTAGGGAGGCCAACAATGTTGCATGCATGCATGAATTAGGTCTAGACATAAAATATGCTCCAACAGTGAGAAGGGGTGTTAAAATTAAGTTACCTATGTAATCAAATTTACCCATGTTTGAATAAGTCCTCAAACATTTTTCAGGAAGGAAAATGGCACATATAATTTCCCTGCATAAATCATTTCCACCTTATTGAGATTCTCTTAGCTTGATAAATTTAGCATAAATTAGTGTTCAAGGTCAAACATAGATGAAATAGTGTTGATTGCACCAAGAGAACTTAGGTACATTCTACAGCTCAGTATGGAGAAGTGTAATTCCCATTTCTAATGCCAACATGACGTGTATGTGTGTGGGTGCACCATCCTATTAGACATTATATATATATGCAAACATACCAATGCTTATTGATCTTAATTCAGTATCTTTAAAACACCCAAAAATTTGTATCTTAATTTTTTTTATCCCTCTCAATACTTCAAAAAATCAAAGTTAAGATAAATCTACACTGGTTTTTAAAACATGTCTAAGTAGTTGTCAAAATAAAAATGAATAGTAAAAAAGAAAAGAAGCAATAGTGGAATATTAAGAAGTGTATGCATTTTTAACTTCCATTCCATGTAGTTCTATAACACATATCCAGAATTTACATTGTAAAATAGCTTTGTTCACTAAAACGTTGTTTAATCTACTGGAAAATCACACTTGAATATTTGCGGCAATAGGTCACAAAAATAAAGGAAACAACAGAGATGTATAGGAGAATAATCCACCCACCTCATGTAGGAAATGACCTTCTAGCCCCCATTCTATGAGATAATAAATACAGTGTGTAATGAAGACTGCCATTATAACATGACCTAGCCACACATGCTACTTTGTTGCATGTTCAAATGGAATATATATAAGGCATAAAAATATTGACCCCCTTGCCACAGGAAGAAAGAGAAATACCAAACAAAAAAGTCCAACTGCAGCAAGTTGTAGACCTGAATGTTCCAACAATGCCCAACTACAAAGCCAATACATGCTTACTACTTAATGGTCATATTTCAAAGATAAATAAGTACATATCTATAGCACATTACTGGATACTGCAACTAGGTATTTTATTAAAAATATTTATTCACGTGGAATGGTAACATCTTTGGTTTAGATAAATATTAAAAACCGGAGACATTAATCAAATCTTGGATGTTGTGAGACTTGATGAAGCATTTCCATCACATCAAAATTTGGTTTAGGAATTGTTATAGCATGTTTTATTGGATCCTATAGTAAAATAAGAATTAATGTAAAATTAATTCAAAGGATCAACTACGCTATATGTTTGCATGTTTATGCACAGGTTATAAAGTATATATCATTGTTCTATCAATGGATACATTTTCATGAATATGAGTGTTGGCTATGACCTTTATTCTAGTGATCTCTTCAATGTTTGCATGTTTATACACAAGTTATAGAGGATATACAGTTGTTCTATCAATGGCTAAATTTTCATGAATACGAGTGTTGGATATGACCTTGATTCCAGTGATCTCTTCAACAAAGTAACCGATCACTTTTAGATTTCTTTTATTTAAAGGTTAAATAATATAAGCATTCAACCAAAACAATCCTTACAACCCAATCCACAATTTGATCCCTTTTCTTAAATTATGCATATCAATTTGTTTTAGTATGTGGATTTGAAGGAGGAAGTGAAGGAATAAAAGGAGGAACAAGGTTAGGGCATTGTAAAATTGGATTGTAGCCTCAGTCATTTGTCTTTTCCACCTATCTTATATGGTCTTAAATCTCAAGAATTTTCTCTCAATTTTTCTTTCTGGAATCAAAGGTTGTCAACATCTGAGAGTGAGTGATAGTTGAATATCATGATCTAATCGTTTCCCAATAATATTTTTCCTCTATAGGTCATTCTTTCTCTTTCTCTCCCTTTGCACATTATCACTCTCGACTTCTTTGTCTATGTATAGTGTTTATCCGTTTGGATTGCTTTGTTATTTTTCCTCTTCAGGAGATACCTTAGGCACTTATGCATTGTCATTATTGCTCAATGTACCTTTGACTTAGGAGTGTCATTCATATTTGTGGACCTTAATATAATTTCTTATGCATGGATGGTGATATTCCTACAAGAAGCTTATGACATGTTTAACCACTCCAAAAAAATAAAGTGATTTTTCCATTATTTCTTACTCGCTAGGTGTAGACAGCCTAGGAAGGAAATCTCAAGGATTTTCCATTGGATGAGATGTATGATTTTATATGCATTATTTGGAGCCTATGTCGCTCGAGTTAAAATTTAAACAATGAAAGAAATTTGTAGAAATATTGTAACTTCAAAGGATATTATAAATGTATTTTACTGATGTAACCCAAGGGAGATGTTATTATTCCTCCGATGGGGTGTTACTATTGTATTTCGTCATCATAGAGTCATGAGGTAAATCCTCCATTGTAAGTAAGTTCATTAGTACCCTAATGAATAATATAATATATTGTTTTGAGAATTCCTAGGTGAAATCGGCCTAGACAGTTTAGTGGGGCTGACTTGATTAGGGTAAAATCTAGTTGGCTCAATGTGTATAAATAGAGGAGTCGTGGTTCTTATTTGGACACAGACTCACTCACTTGAGTAGCACATAGCAGAGAGAGAGAGAGAGAGAGAGAGAGAGAGAGAGAGAGAGAGAGAGAACAGAAGGAGAAGAACACCTGTTTTTGGGTTTGTCTTTTATACATCTTATACAGAGGAAGTTTTGCTAGGTGTTCTTCCCCTTGAGGGTTTCCCAGGATAAATGTTGTGTCTATCTTGTTATTTTGTTTCTATTAGTGATTTTGGATATGTTGTTGTTATAATTTTGAATTGAACACTAATTAATCTAGTCTGTCATATGAAATATTAACATGGTATTAGAGCTAACCTGACTAGAGTAGCTTTCACAAGGTGAAATTCTCTCTCCTCCCTCTCTAGAAGAAATTAGGGTTTCTGCAAAAGTTGGAGTTTTGAAGATCTACTTGCATAGAAATTTGTGCTTCCCTAGAGCACATCCATTGAGATCTAGATCAAATTTTTTGGGTGGTTGTATCTCTGGGAAATCCAAACCCTATTTTGGAATTGAACAAGAAAACTATAGTGAAATAGAACCAGAAATTATGTAGTGCTGCAATCTCGCAAGTAGGATTTGAAGACTGAAGATTTGGGATCTCCAAAAAGTAGTTGGATCAACCAACTCTCCTCCCTCAAGCACATCTACTGGTAAGGTCAGCCTCCTATTTTCATAAATTTCATTTTTATTGACCTACTAGACAAGATGGATCCAAGAACTAAGCTAGAGGACACATTGGAGGGCCTAGAAAACTTCCTGGCTTGGAAGTATAGGATTGGTCTCATTCTGAAAGAGAATGGCCTTGAGAAGTAAATCAAGGATGAGATTGCAGAACCTGAAGAAAATGAACCTAAGGAGAAGCATGAACAATACCTAATCAAGGAAATGAGGATCATTGTTGATTCTATTAAGGATCACTTGATCCCTCAAGTTTCATATAAGAAGACACCTAAGCAAATGTATGATGGGATTTCCAGAATGTATGAGGGAAGGCACATCAACAAAAAGATGAATCTGAGAGCTCAACTGAAGGGAACCAACATGAAAAAAGGAGAATCTATTCAAGATTACTTCACAAGGGTCTCCCAGTTCAAAGAGAAACTAAGTTCTATTGGAGACACCCTTGATGAGGATGAACTAGTTATGACTACTCTCAATGGTCTCACTAGACCTTGGGACTCATTCATTCAAACTCTGTGTGCCAGAAAAGAAAGTATGAAGTTTGACATAGCATGGGAAGATTGCATACAAGAAGAATCTAGAGTAGCCAATAGATAAGCTCTCCTCAGAGAAGATGATCAAGCCCTAGCTACCCATACAAAAGGAAGAAAACAGTCAAACTTCAAGAAGAGTAATCATAAGCCTTCAAAGAAGAAATTCCAAAAGAAGAAGAAGGATTACTCAAAGTATCAAGGATGCAACTGTCATAATATAGGACATCTTGCTAGAGAATGTACATCACCAAAGAAGAAGAACAACAAAAAAAGACATCATGCTCATCTAGTTGAAGATGCTGATGAAGAAGAAGAAAGACCTCGAAAGAAAACTAGAGGTGAAGATTTAGAAGAATGTGTTATTCTCTGCACTCTCTGGGTTTGTAACACGTGGAGAATACACATGGATTATTGATAGTGGTGCCTCTAAGAACATGACAGGGAAGAATAAAAATCTGTCAATACTTGAAGAGAAGAACTCTCCCCATAAGGTATCATTGGGAGATCACTATCAATATCCCATTAAAGGTATTGGTGAATCAAGCTATAAGATTGACTCTAGGACTTCCATGAAGTTGAAGGAAGTATTGTATGTACCAGGTTTGAAAAAGAACCTACTTTCCATATCTGCTCTAGATAAGAAAGGATATAGAGTTGCTTTTATAGATGGACAAGTACTTATTTGGTCCAAAGGAAAGACACTTTAAGATGATGTAGTCATTGGAGAAGAAGAAGGAGTACTGTACAAACTCAAAGAACATCCAGAGACAACCCTTGTCCATGAAACTACCAGTTCAAGTGAACTGTATCATAAGAGACTTTCTCACATCAACTACAAAACATTGCCCTATGTGAGCAAGGTGGTAACTAGGTTACCATATCTGAAGATCGAAAATGAGGGAACTTGTGAGGGATGTGCAAAGGGAAAGAACATCAAGAATCCTTTTCCGAAAAGTGAAACTAAGACCAAAGGTATGTTGGAACTAATTCATTATGATGTATGTGGTCCTATGCAATCCATATCCTTGAGTGGATATGAGTACTATGTCACATTTATTGATGACTATTCAAGAAAGACTTGGATATACTTCTTGAAGAATAAGAGTGAAGTGTTAGGGAAATTCAAGGAATTAAAAGCCTTGATAGAGAACCACTCAGAAAAGAGAATCAAGACATTGCGATCAGATAATGGTTGAGAATACACTTCAAAGGAATTAGAAGCATTTTGTAAGGAGGAAAGAATCAAGAGGGAACTCACCACTCCCTATAATCCCCAACACAATGGTGTTGCAGAAAGAAAAAATAGAACTATCATGGAAGAAATAAAGACCATGATTCATGACCAAGACCTCCCTATGCATCTATGGGATGAAGTAGCAAGAAAAACCGTATATGTGTAGAATAGATTATCTCATAGTGCTCTTGGATTCAAGACTCCTGAAGAGATGTATACCGAAAAGAAACCTGAAGTAAGCCATCTCAAGATATTTGGATTCCCACTATATGTACATATTTCGAAAGAGAAGAGAACCAAACTGGATCCTTCTGGAAAGAAGGGAATATTAGTAGCATACTGTGAAGTCTCCAAAGCCTTCAGGATATACATTTTAGGATTCAATCATATCAAAATTAGTAGGGATGTAACATTTGATGAAGAGACGGCTATTAAGAAGTATAGAAGGTGTCAACTTGAAGAAGTACATGAAGAGGACGTACCTCCCAGAAGGATAGAAGTTGAAACATCTCTTGAAATAGTAGCATCATAAAATCATGACATTCTAGATCCTTAGGAGCCCCCTACTATGGATATATATCAAAAGGGAAAACATGGGTAAGAGAAATCATACAAGAAGCAGAAAGATATGGAGCGCCAGAAGGCTCCACAAGAACCAGCAAAAGATCAAATCCATATTCCAGCTATGTAGCTTTGATGTGTGACCTTGTAGATCAAGAACCCACCAGCTATGAGGAAGCTGCACACAGTGAAGAATGATGTTTGGGATATTGTTCCCAAACCAAAAAACAAGAGTGTGGTATCTTCGAAATGGATCTACAAGATAAAACATGTTGTTCATGGAAGTATTGAAAAGTACAAAGAAACATTTGTGGCTAGAGGATTCTCTCAGAAAGAGGGGATCGATTATGAAGAGACATTTTCTCCAGTAGCAAGGTACGCTTCCATCAGAACTATCATGAAACTTGCCTCCATGATGAAGTGGGATTTACATAAGACGAATGTAAAGACAACCTTCCTTAATGGTGTGATTGAGGAAGAGGTTTACATCGAACAACCACAAGGATTTGAAGTCGAAGACAGAGTGACTCATGTATGCAAGTTGAAAATGGCTTTGTATGGATTGAAGAAAGCTCCTAGAACTTGGTATGGAAGAATATATAGCTTCTTGACAAGCATGAGATTTACCAAAAGTAAAGCCAATCCTAATCTTTATATGAATATTGTGGATGATGAACTAGTCATACTATTGCTATATGTGGATGATCTATTTCTGACTGGAAATGAGAAACATATCAAGGATTGCAAGAAGAAGATATCTGAAGAATTCGAGATGAAAGATCTTGGATTGATGCATTATTTCCTAGGGCTGGAAGTGTGGCATAGCCCAAAAGGAATATTTCTGTATCAGGGAAAGTATGTAGTAGAAATATTGAAAATATTTGATATGTTGGATTGTAAAGCCATGGTCACACCCATGTACACCAAACTGAAACTGTTTTCTGATGAGACATCAAAATTAGTGGACATGACTCACTGCAGAAATATTATTGGGTCATTAATGTATCTGATGAACACAAGGCCAGATATATGATTTCTTGTGAACACCTTGAGTCAGCATCTAGTTAAACCTAGACGAGTTCACTTGATAGTTGCAAATCATGTGATGAGGTACCTAAAAGGTATGATTGATTTGGGACTTTACTATGGGAGAGATCATGACTATAAATTGTATGGATATACGAATTCAGATTTGGCAGGAAGTGTTGCAGATAGGAAGAGCACCTTAGGTGGATGTTATTGTTTGGGATTTGCCATGATCTCATGGTTCAGTAAGAAATAATCCAGCTGAAGAAGAGTACATTGTAGCTTTCTCTGCTTCTTGTGAAGCAATATGGCTTCAGAAGCTAATGTCATGATTATTTGACTTGGAGTTGGACACCATAGTAATTCTCTGTGACAACCAGATTTGTATAAAGATGACATAGAATCTATTGTCCCATGACAAATCGAAGCACATAGAAATATGATATGTTTATATAAGGGATATGGTACAAAAGGGAGCTATCAAGCTCCAGTATGTGAGTACCAATGAGCAAGTTGCCGATGTACTTACCAAGCCTCTATCTCGAGTGAAGTTTGAATATTTCTGTGACAAGCTTGGTGTAGTTCGAAAAGAATTTCCTTGCAAGGAGGAACAATGATGGGACTAGAGATGATGAAAGATATGGATCTTCTTCAAAAAGAAATACCAAGTAGAATACATGAAACCTCCTGGGACAAAGGGAGAGCAGGTTGATAATATGAAACTTCCCAAGAAAGGGGGAGTAATTATGAGACTGACATCGATGATGGATGACAGTGATGATGAAGGTCTGAAATTTACTTGTGGGTGATAGTATCCTCTCTTGAGGATGGTAGGTATAACACTTTGTGCATGAGAGTGGTCCTTACTCACTAAGGATGGCCCTGCATATGTTACTCTCGCATGAATTGTACCCACAGTCAGTTGTGGATACCGTAGAATAACACTTTCTCAGGAGTGGTCCTAACCACAGAAGAACTCTCTTAGCTTCCGAAGAAGTAACGTGCACCATTTTCATACTTAGTTGAGGAGGTCCGAAAGGTTAAATTACCACCTACCCAATGCTCCTTCAAAAATAGCATATAGCCTGATTTTTATGAGTGTGAAGGAAGGCAAGATCACTCAGAAAGATCCATTTGATTATGAGAAATGGGGCTTACAACAGTAAACCCGATGCTTTGTTCTTTAGGGTTTAACGAGCATGACAAAGACATAAAGTACACTTGAAATATTTTTCATGTTTAGGTCCAGAGCACGAAAAAGAGAAAACTAAGCTCATACCGGGGGTTCCTTTTCTGTAAGTTTAGTCCCTCAGGTCCGAAAAAGTGATAAACCTATGCCTAAGAATACTCTTCTCAATTCCAAAGAAAAGAGAGTGTTCCTTTCTCGTATTATTCTACATGGTCCGAGAAAGTGATAACCTACCACCAATGTGGATGCCCATTCACATATTCTTAACGAGCATGAACAGACAAGTTTACTCGGTAGTCAAGTCTATTTTGAGGAGTCATACCTGGGCCTAAAGGAACTCAATATCTTTTCTGTGAAGTTTTAACGAGTCCAGAAAAGTCAACTCGTGACCTCCTTACTGTTTTTAATGAGCTCGAAGGAGAGCAGAAAGAATGCTCTAAATGCAAGGAGACGAGTGTCATAGGCAGGCAAAACTAGTTCCAAGTGCAAGGAAAAAACCTATGCATAATGTAAGGAAAGCAGGCAAGATAAGGACACTTGGGGAGCATCTCCTCCAGTTAAAGGGTGTCAAGTTTCAAAGGCAAAATGATACAAGGCTTATCGACAATGAGAACAAAGATGAGGGCTTATACAACGAGATAAAAGCGTCGAAGACGGCATCAGGCTCAAAAGCGCAAGAAAGATACATGTAAATGCAGTTACAACTTGAACAACAAGGCAAGGCCATTAAACAGTTGAGAATACAACTACAAATCCTGTCTCCAAGAAACAACAACATGAGGATCATATTCAGAAGAAAAGATCCGATGCAGGTCACTTTGGTAGAAACACATGTGACTTTTCTATCTTATATAAAAGGTAAAGTCAAGGTAGAATCGACTGAAAAATATTCTATAGCACCAAGGCTCGAGGGTTTATAATTAGTAAGATCAACCTCAGAAGGAGAGAAAAAGTCAACAAGGGATATAGATTCTGTAGGAACAAACTCAGTATCACGAGAGTTTAAAAATTCATAAGAAAAATCAAACTTATCAAGATCCCTGACTTGTTGTTCAAAAGAAGAGTTAAAATACTCAACAAGACCAACATAAAAGAAAGGCCAGGGTTACTAGGCAAATCAGGTTTAGACTTAGTCACAACTGAACCAACATCCAAAAGAAGGTCAGATTGTATGAAAGACTCTAAGAAGACTTCATCCGAAGGAAGGAGATCATCCAAGATAGGACACATGTCTAAAATTTCAAATGGATTGACAGAGTGGAGATTGGGACCCATAGTCTGTATAGGATGATTCACCTGGTCAATTGCAGGGACCAAGGCTCGAGAAGGTAAGCATGATCAGAGAAGGAAAGCATGAAAATAGAGGCTGCTTCTCAGTAGCAATTGAACGCAAAGGACATGAGGCCACACAACTCACCTATAGCGGGGTAGTGTCTATAGGAACATTGGGAATCAATAAAGGAAATACCTGGTCTCTAGTTGGGTCAGGAGATGGATCAAGAAAATCCAACTGATCGATAGTGACAATTTCTTCGTCGTGATTAAAGTACATCACATGAAAGAATGTTGACACCACAGCTTGCATGGCATAGACATTATAATCATGTCCAAGGAGCATATTGAATTCCAAGGGGTCGTCTATCACCATGAAGTCAACTAAGACGGTCTTCCCACCCAAAGTAACAGGTGTTTGAGAAATAATTCCCAAGGATATACAAGTTCTTCCATCAAACGCCAGTAACTGACTAGCAGTCGACACAAATATGGGAGATCCCATACCTCGCCAAGCACGAGCAGACAAGATACTAACTAAGGCTCCTTCATTAACAATACAACGAGAAATCGTGTATGGTTCAACTTTGACCTTTATCTGGAAAGGTGCATTAGAAGGAAGGCGCGACTCAACTAGGCTATCCCAATCAAACGAAGAAATCCGAGAGATTGGTGGGGGTTGATCCAAAGTGAGTTTAGTGCCCCCTTGTTTAGTAAGTTCTGAACTGGCAGTGAAGAAAATGTGAATAGCAGACATGTCACCCTCCAAAGGAAGAGTGGGATTGATTGAAAATAGAACTGATTCAACCGCTTCATGAAAGTCACTCTCCGAAGGGAGAGTGGGATTGACCAAATGTGACATTGGTTCAATCACATCAAGATCACTCTCCGAAAGAAGAGTGGGATCGATTAAAGCTGAGATTGGTTCGACCACTTGATAAACCAAAGGTTGAGTAGGTTGTTGAGAACCTATAGGTTGTTTAGGAGAAGGAAATTCTTGAGTCTCGGACCACACTCTTTGCACCTCTGCAATAGCAGGGAACTGGTGAGTAAGATGATCTCCCTCACATAGCTTACAAGGGAACTTAAGTTTACACTTCGAATGACCAGTTTTCTCAACGGTGTCAACATGACTAGCAGTGGCTGACTGTTTTCTCTCAGCATGACCTACAGAGGCTGAGATTTCCCCCCAGCATGATCACCAGAGGCTGGGTGACTAGGTCCAACGTGACTAAGAGAGGCTGGTTGTTGAAAAAATTTAGAATGTTCAAAAATGAGATGACCATGAGACCAAACTCTTCACACCTCTGTGATAGAAGGGAATTTATAAGTAAGGTGGTCTCCCTCACAAATCTTACAAGGAAACTTGGGCTTGTATTTTGAACGGGTAGTATTTTCAACAGTGTCAACATGACTTGTAGTGGCTGACGGATTGTCTTCAGCATGAACCATAGAGGCTGAGAGACTACCCCCAGCATGAATTGCAAAGGCTGAGAGACTGGGTCCAACATGATCTGCAGAGGTTGGATAGGCACCACCAGCATGAACAACAAAGGCTAAATGGTTAGGATCAACATGCTTTGCAGCAGTTGAGTGTGTGCCCCCAGCATGGACTTTAGAGGCTGGGTGAATGGATCCAACATGACTTGCAGAGGTTGGATGGGGGGGTTCAACTTGAACATCAGAGGTTGAACGGGTTCCCTTAGCATGAACTAGAGAGGCTGAGCGAATGGATCTGACATGACCTAGAAAGGTTGGAAGGATCCCACCAGCATGATCAAGAGAGGCTGGATGGTGAATATCAACTTGACTTGTAGAGGTTGAGTTCTTAGATCCAACATGACCTACAAAGGTTGGATAGGTGCCCCGAGCATGAACTGTAGAGGCTGGGTGGTGAAGATCTACTTGGATTGCAAAGGTTGAGTTCTTAGATCCAACATGACCTGCAAAGGTTGGATAGGTTCCCCCAGCATGAACTACAAAGGCTAGGTGGTGAGGTTCAACTTGATTTGTAGAGGTTGAACGGGTTCCCCCTTTCTTATGTGCCTTCTTCCTATTCCTCCTTCTTTTACTAGTTTTAGACTGTTAGTTACTAGTATCAGTACTTTCACCGCATGAGGTAGAAAGAGGAGGAGAATCAACTACAGATGAAGGAGAAGCAGTGTTTTGATGCCCTTGATATAAGGAGCTTACTTGTGAAGCATCAGGGGCATTCAGGACAATTGGAGTGGAAAACAACCACACCGATATCCCTAGGGTGAATCTAGGAATATTCAAGGTGGCCATCAAGGGAACACCAACATTCCCCGTGAGAGGAATAGTACAAGGAGTTCCCAGCATGGGGATATCTTGGTTGGTGTTCAAAGGGGTGCTAGCCATAGTTTCAAACTAGGAGACAACGTCTAAGGTTGACAGGAAACCAAAAGTGCAAAGCACACACCTAAAGGCACACTAAGTATAGACAAACCACACAGCACTAACTAAAAATTCCTAAAGCCAAACAGACAAATAGGTATAAGATATGCTTTCCAGAAGAAATCTGATAGACAGTTACTTGGCGTCCCTGTAGATGTTCTTAGGCACAAGTGGAGGAATCACCCACTTCCCTCCCACACCTTCTACCGGGGTTACCTTCCAAGCCCATCCAAGGTCAACCAGAAATAGCCTTCTGGTGTACCTATGTATGAACCTTAGATGTCAAAGAGACTAAAGGATACCTTAACTATATTGATAGTTTGGGGGGACAGTCACAAGCATGGTTCGTACGCATGGGTAGGGTAGAAAATCCCAAAACCCTATCTAAGATAGAATCCCCAGATGCGTAAAAACCTTGGGCTACACTTTGACAAGGAATCAGAGGGTTATCTCCTCAGTCCAAGTGTCCACGCGGCCTCATGCTTAACTACCATTTGAGAGGAGCTTCCTAGATACAATCAACATAGAAGAGGATTTACCTAGTGGTTGGCCAACTACGTCTGAATTTAATACTTGTGGAGAGTTAAAACTCCCTAATCTACAAGTCTAGCCTGAGCTAGTTGGTGTATGACCCTATAAAATAAAACTTACTAATAATTTTTAAATTATTTCGTTTATTTTAAGGGTTGTTTTTAGTCAGAGGGTAAATGGCGTGAAACTTATGTGGTGTTTTGACTCAAAGTTGAAACAAAATGACTAGTTAAATGGGAAATGAAATGAAAAAAGCAAAAACTATTCTCTTTTTATTTTTCAAATACAAACTTGAAAGCCACAAAAGAACAAATTATTTTTATTTTTTTCTCAAAAACAATGATATGCCATGCCATTTAGACTAGAAAACTAATCTACATGCATATAAAGCAAACATGTGTTTTTTTTTTATTTTTCTTTTGTAAATGCAAAAGAAAAAACAACCTATCAACTAATGTAAGTAAGTGCTGTAAGCAAAGAAAATAAACAACTACTCTACACCCCACAAACAAACCCTAGGTTTCCCTAAAGTTGGATATAACCTCTCTTGGAAGGAAATCTCACAAAGGTAAACAAGCCAACAACTTTGGAATGAAGAGACTGAGAAAATAATATTGACATAAACAAAGGTCAAGAAGTCCCAAGAATCAATCTAAACCTACAAACAGAGGCTGCTGAGTACCTTGTTCAACAAGGTCAAGCCAAAGAAGGAGGTGGGGGGGAAAGCAACAAAAACAAGTTCAAAGACTTGAAAGAGACTTACAATATAGACAAAGAGCACCTAACAGAGATAAAACAACCTCTTAGGAGTCATGCACATGCATAAGACCCTTGAAGACCCTACAAACAGCCCTCAAATCACCCAAAAACCCTAAAAATGATGAAAGAACACAAATTCAAGTGCATACGTGGGTTTCCTTAAGGCGGGTCACATAGGACACACAAGTTGCACGTAGTACAAGTCGCGTATACAACATAGACATGCAACTTTTTAGCCTGAAAGTCGCGTATGGATGACAAAAAACACAAAAGGTTCAAAAACTGACCTAGGAAGGCAAGAAAGGTGTTCCAACAAACTCAAAAGGTGTTCCTAACTTGTAAGCAGGACCTGAAACCTTGCAAAATTCTGGAAGAAAAATAGAGAAACCCCAAACAGACAAGGATCTCCCCAGCAGATTCGCTAGTTCTGTTGTAAAGGAAAGTTTCCCATGGCTAGGGTTTAAGAGGCCATCAACATACTGGGGTTGAAAGGTGGATGCAAATGGTTCTGCAAGTAAATATAAGCAATTTTGAGAGATTATAATGGTTCATACCTTATCCAAATGAAGGTTGATCCAAGCAGCCCTTCGATCCTCTTCTTGCTCCTCTCGCTCCTCTTGCTCCAAGAGACCTGCAAAATGAATTATACCTTCCTCAAACCATTATGACCACATATAAAGCAATGATAATCAAATAAATATGAAATAATAATCTGATTAACATCATAATATGATCATAAACAAAGATTCAATCACACATTGAACAATTATTTGGGAAGAGGAAGGACATCACATCTTTATTGATCTTGAAAACAAGTACAAGTATACCTTCTCTTCAATTTCAGCACCTCACAAAACCTTGATCTAGTTCTGTTGCTTCTCTTCTCCAAGGAACTCAGCCTCCAAGCTCTGCTACACAAGGAGATGATCACTAGGGAAAAGGTGCGGGAAAAGAGAGTCCTAATTCCTCTAGCGTGACAATGCAAAAGTTCAAGTCCCTTCTCATGGAACTCCCTACCTCTATTTATATGTTGTTGAAGAGATAGGGTCGAAGACAAATTAGTTACAATTGAATGAGTCAGTTGCATAACTAACCAAACTACCCAAATTTTGAAAAACGTATTTTTTTGACATTTTTAGGAGGAATACGCGAGTTACAGAGACATCAGTCGCATATGCAGTAGGTATACAAGGGTTGCAATGAAAAAGTCACGTATTTAAGGCGTACACAAGTATTATATATATTAAGTCGTGTACATACGCAGGTTTCCTTAAGGAAACTCGTGTATGCATCAAAAAATATCATTTTAAGGGTATTTTTGGGAATGTTTAGACATGGTGTCTTCTGAAAAGTTTTAGCTAGCTAAAATATATTTCCAACAGTATAGAGATGAGGTCAAACAGAGTTACAAAACTGAAGATATGGGTCCTCCAATTTAGGTGTTTTTTCAGTGACTTTCATGAAGTGTCGACATGCGACGGAATCATGGGAAAGTGGTCATAGGCAGAGATGTGTCATTTTGAGCTATAACAGATGCCCTCTAATGTATGAGGTTAGAGGGGAAGATGATAGCCGAAATACATTATAAAGGAAACAACTGAGTATCGAGAGAGCAGAGAATCCAAGATCGAAAGGCTTGAACAAAGGTACCTGAAAGAGAGATAAATGTAAGAAAAAACTGATCTATGGGACATACAAATCCATATACAAATCATCGCCCTAAAGATACAGGCAGATCCAACATATGTATAACTGATGAAACTATCATGGTCACTCAATATGCAAAAAGTCTCCATATCAAATCTAAAGGAGTCATGGCCACAAATTAACAAGGTGGATCCATGCTCAACAATTGATCATAGCCATAAGAATACAAGGTGGATCTATGTCTTAGAAAAATGTCATATAAAATGTAACAAGGTCTTGCGCAACTTGGGCAATAGCAAAATGACGATGCTATTTTTGGCCCAAGGTCTTCAATCCAAACCACCCAAAAAAGGTATGAATCCTATCCAAATGAATAAAGGAGTTGAAGTCGAACATGGAGGAAACTGTTTGATTACCGGTCAATGATGAGAACTGTTAACAAACGCGAGGGAAACCACCATTAATGAAAATGGTCCCCAAGGTACCTAGTACATTATAACAAGTGTGAATACAAGGACTTGAATTCAAACACTTGAAGAATCCATCGAGTATGAGACATTAAGGTATTCCCACTACTCAATAGCGAGGGAAATTTCCACTGATGACTGCAATCCCCAAGGTACTGTCATAAAACTCTAAATCTCATTCCCAGAGAAAGATGTGTTGTAGTCAATATGAAGAGATCCATTGGAAGGAAGGAATTAAGGCATCCTTCATCATCCAAAATGAGGTAAGTCAAAGACTAATTGGATCTGGAATTGGTATTGAATTTCATGACAAGGATCACCGAAGACATGATGTAATGAACTAAAACTCGGGAATGGCCGACACAAAAGGTCAAGGCAACTGTAGAATGGATGAAAAAGGTTTAATCCTTGAACAATGAGCATGACACAAAAGTGACTTAGGAAGCTTTTGACACAAAAGGACCAATGACACATATCTGCAATGTAGGAGACATTGACAGATTCCCCATATAATTGGAAAATAAACCAACTGGAGGAGTAAAACTCTGAATCGGGATAAGGTCAAAATACTAGGACCCAACTATTGATAGACTCAAAACTAGTGGTTTGTTCAAGGAAACAAGACTTGCTGCCATGATGTAAAAAACATGTGAATGAACTTCCCTTCCCCTCTTTCTTGTAAAGGTTTAATGAGTCCAAG